>JARYHS010013630.1:126296161-126771780 GCA_031002005.1 Vandiemenella viatica | reverse complement strand
ACCACATGCCAGCCACCACTAGGCGACAGCCGCAGAGATTCTGACGTCTCCGCCTGGACTGCAGGTACGATGACAGATGGGAGAACCTGCGAGCCGCTTTGCTTCTACACGGTCACCAATACCGCAACTACTGCACTCACTTGTGGCAGCTTCCAGCTGTGTAACTCTTGTTACCAAAGCTGCAAGCTGGGTGCGCAGGTCAGTCACCTCAGCCTGCGTCTGCACACAACAACCACAGTCCCTACACATGCTACCTTACAGAAAGAGAAACTAAGGAGTACACGAAAAACGGACTCACTATGCGTTCTAAGTAGGAGGCTTTTTGTCAATAACCAAATATAAGAAGACGAAGCTTAAGCCAACTATGCACTTTAAATTAAATTAGCACTGGAGGTACTACTTCACATATCAGTTCTGACGAACGACTGCTGCTGCTGCTACTGACAAGCAAATATACAGAGATAAAGCTACAACTAACTGCACACCTTGAATTATCACAAAAGGCAATGCTTCACGTAATGGCTGCTGATGAATGACTGACTACCGGGGCTGCTAAATAAATATGCAAAGATGAAACAAAAGATAACTAAACACTTCAAATTATATCAACACAGAAGGCACTGCTTCACGTAATGGCTACCGAAGACAATGGATGTTGATGGAATTTGAGAAGAAAATTTGTAGGAAAGGCACAGGACATTTTTTCCAGTATGATAAACAGTTGCAGTCACGAAATTTTGAGAACTTATCGAATTGTGACAGAAATATGTTGGAAACTGATTCTCTTCAAGAGACAGGTTCAACGGTAGAATGATATAGTGATAGCTTTCCTGTCATATTATGCCGACTTGGTGTTGTTTGGGACCAATCCTTCATTAATCACTACCAACAACTTCCTATATTCAATTCTTGCAAAGAAATTCTTAATCCACGCATACGAAGTCGCGGGTATCAGCTAGTTTTTATATAAACACCAAATACACTAAAAACTAAGATTAATAATATACAGATAAATGGAATTCTACTTTATCTATACTTACATTAAAAGTCAATTAAATATCACTCACCTGTCACAGCTAAATTATGCTCAGATCCAACCAAATATGCTTCACTGGTGGAATGTTTTCCAGAAGCTGTGGTCTCCAAGCAAATTTTCTATCACTTTCTTCATTGCCTAATTGCCCATAATTATTTCTTCCCCAATTAATTAACTTCCCATCACCTGAAAAAAAGTTTAAAAAATGAAGAAATAATAAATATTCACACAAAGCAAAAATTGATACTTGTTGTGTAAACGTAAAATTTCAATCGTCAGAAGTATGATGCCGGACAACCTGAAAAGTAAATTCATCAACTGATAATGATGATAGAAGTCTGAATATCTCTTGTCCCACTGACAGTACTATCTTTGTTCCAATGAGCGTTCCTCCTTCTTCTAATCTTCTATTACCAGATCATTAGCATATTCAAGCCAAGAGGTAGGCTTAGTCAAGTTGTCCTCTGTAAGTACGAGGCATGTTTTTTAAGTAAGTACCATTTTGAAATTAAAAAAAGATGTGTAAATATATAACAATAATTTTATTTTTACATGAAAGCCTGTACCTTACTCTACATTTCTACATAATTCCCTTCAATATTGAGGCACTTTTCAAACGTAGTACCAGTTTTTGAAAACCTTCCTCATAGAAGTCTGCTGCCTCACTTGTTAACCACTGCATCACAAATGTTTTGACTTCATTATCGTCTTCAAGACGCTGACCGCCCAGGTGTTTCTTCAAGTGCAGGAACAGATGGTAGTCACTGGGCGCCAGATCAGGGCTGTACGGAGGATGATCTAGAGTTTCCTATCGAAAAGATGTGATGAGATCTTTTGTCTGATTAGCCACATGTGGACGGGCATTGTCATACAGCAAAACTATGCTCTTGCTCAACTTGCCACGCCTTTTGTTCTGGATTGAACAGCGCAGATTGTTCAATGTCTCACAATAAGCTGCTGCATTGATTGTCTCATTACAAGGCAGAAATTCCACAAGCAATACTCCTTTCCTGTCCCAAAAAACTGTGCACATGATTTTCTGGGCAGAAATCGTTTGCTTGAACTTCACTTTTTTGGGTGAATCTGAATGCCGCCATTCCATGGATTGTTTCTTTGATTCAGGTGTGACGTAGGCCACCCATGTCTCATCGCCCGTAACAATTTGGCTTAAGAAATCATCACCATCGTTGTGGTACTGCTCAAGGAAAGTCAATGCACTGCCTAAACATTTGGTTTTGTGCACATGGCTCAAAATCACCATGGTGGCTAATTTCAAGTTTGGTTTTATGATGAAAATATTTTTAAGCTATGAATATAAAAATAAGTCTAATTTGTTACTAAGCGTGTTTATAGTCAATAGTTAAGTAGGGCAAGCACAGAACTAATTACTTTTTTTATAATATCGTTTTTAATGAGACATATCCCCAAAATCGGTCATTTCGGGAACGTTTTTGTAAAGTCAATGAAGTATTAAAAAAAAAACTTAAACATATATTTTTGCATTGGACAATAGCTTAGGCACATAGATAACAATAATAAATAAAAAAAACATGTAAAATATTGTATACAAAATCGTTTTAAAACAAAATACCACCACAAATAAGAAAAAGTTACTATTTGTATGTGTAATATTTTCCAGACATAAAAATATCAGCAATTGTCACAGTAAAATTAACTTTAGGTACGCAGAACTAAACATTTTTTAATGTAACTACGATATTTTTTAAATTAAAAAAATCTAAAATTGTCTGTTTTTCGTAATTTTAGTAACGTTCCCGGAAATGATCAGATGTTCACGGAATGACACATCTGTTTCCTGAATGACAATATAGTTACAATATTGAAATCATAAACAACAATTAAATTAAAGAACTATGCAGATTTATTTTATTTGACATAAGGCTTGTAGGTACTTAACATATAATTAACTTTACCTAGTTTTAATCATTTTATGCAGTACCTGCAGTAGTACAATGAAATCTAAATTCATTTTTGAAGCAAAAATTTTTCTTTACAGAATTATGATTAATTAAGAATAGTTGCAAAAATATTTTATTTTTTCGAAAATATCCATCAGTATCGAAGTAATAATACTCCTTATTCTGTTCTTTTTTCAACAATGGAGTAGGAAGACCTAATACTAATTATTTGCTCAAAGCTAATAAATGACATATCATTAGTTTGTAGTTTGACTTTTTCTGCCACTATTACGCACAGATTTTTACGAAAGTTACTAGAACTTCTCCGTCATCTTTATCAACATAAGTCTGACAAGTGGCGACATATTGAAATGGATATTTGTTTTTTTGAGTTGGCACTTTAATTATCAAAAATGTCCAGGGGATATTAAATTTGGATGTAAGACTTCTGTGCGTTCGCCGTAAGATGTATCAGCTGCTGACGAGCAGAAATTGCCATTAAATCTTCCTCGTCTAAAGAAGATGAGTTATAAATAGTTTTATAAGTTTTTCAAATGTCATCAGGTCTCCAAAATTATTTTTATCCATGGGCTCTTCTAGTTTCGGAGATTCTACCGAAGTTTTACAAAGATCGATGGGTTCGAGTAAGTTCACATTTAAATGATTAGATAACATACAGTTTCAACTCCTTGTGGAAAAGTTCGTGTCGATGAATTTTTATTACAACTTCTGACCCTTTTTGCCAGGTAATTTTTGCGATATTCATAATACCTGTAATGGCATCCAAAGTTTTCGGAACGATGCTTTTTGCCCTAGTTATGTCATCGTAAGGTATCACTTTTACTTGGATAGCAGAATCTGTAAACAAACTGGCAAAGTCCGAGGCTGTTTTGATGTCCTTTTCCATCAACACATGACTATCGGTAGTCCTTTTCAGATAACCACCTACGCCATCCATCGGTCATTTTCCATGCCCAGGTTCACTGTAAGTCCAAGTAGCTTTTGTTATTTGTTTGAATTTATTAATCAATGTTTGTAGCGAAAGGTTTATATTCGTACGGTTCCGGTATTGTGATGTAGGACCGTCAGAATATATGTGGAGAGTGTCAACATCTTTGTTTTCTAAAATTGTTGTTAAGATCGGTATCATGTGAGCCCACACTGCATGGGCTTGGTGATCCAAATTTTTACTCACTGTAGGAAAAGATCTTGATTGCAAAGCATTTTCAACGTTTATTGAATAGATAACTGATTTTTTGCAAAATGTGAATTTCATTGTGAGAAGTCTATCTGAATCATAATCTCTTTTTCAGTTAAGTTTTCTTTCAACCTTTTCTTCAATTTGTTGTAACTGTAAATACCATAGAGATGTCTTTTTATTACTGGAATGTCTTCAGCCAAAGCCATTTTTAATTCTTTGACTGTACTGGAAATAGTAACCTTTTTTGTGATTTTAAATGTCTTGTTCTCACCTTTTACAGTTTTGTCTTCGTTAACGGACTTCCACTGAAAATATGTTAAACAATCTGTGTTATCACCAGGCTCCAGTGTCACATTTTTGCATTTCTCACACAAACCGTTCATACATTCATAAGAAGTTACATCGCAACTGTAGTCCTCAATCAACTGTTCTGTGCTCCCGTAATTAAGCTATTGTAAGCTTTTCAACTTATTCAGTTTAAATTCATAGTTTTCATGTTTGACACAAAAACAAGTTCTTTTATCTCTTAATTTTGGAGCTACCACCCAAAACGGTTTTGCTCTGAGTAGTGTTGCATAACTTAAACTAACTTCAGTTTCTTGGACGAATTTTGGTGTCAGTTCTTTTACTGTGAATGAAAGGATGCACCTTTGTTTCTTAACACCATTTTTTTTACAAAATCTCTCTTTGCTGGGCACATCCTACTGACATTATCTCTTCAAAGAAATCTATGATCTTTCGACGAACTTCTGGCTTCAAAACTATCTCGCAAACTCGAGCATCAGACTTCAAAATTGATTTGTTATTTCTCTCCTTTGGTAAGAACTTCTTAGCCACATGGAGCAGTCTGTACTTCCTTATGACTTTTCCTCTAATACATTTTTGAAAGAATTCTCTCTCTCTGGAATTTTTTCGTAAAGTATCAGACTTTACTTGTAATTGTGTTCACAACACTTCGCCGGACAATAGGTTTTGCGTACTTCAAGAGTAACGTGAACGTCTTTTATTAAAGAATCAACTTTGCTGTTAGGATTTATAGGTACCGCACAGGTTCACTTTTTTCGTTCCGTCTTTGTAGTTTTTTTCTTTAAAGTCTCTATTTTACGTTTCATTAGAACTATAGTTTGTTCCTGTTTTTTTTATTGTACGGTATGCCTTGGATCTATCTTTGGGTACAATTTTTCTTCCTACGTGACTTCTCACTGAAGGTATTTCGGCTGAATCATCATCTAAATGTGGTGGCGTATTGATCACTATATTTGCTAATGCCTTTTTCTTTTCCCTGTAATTTTTTGATGCTTTATTCCAACTTTTTCTCTGCTTTCGTGTCTCCTGCTCTGTCATCTCAGTAATGTTCTTCACTTTTTGTTCTGATTTTTTTCTTCTGATAGTATGCTCTGTCCTTTGCCCTTTTTCTCTTTCTGTTCAAGTCATCTTAGCTAAAATTTCCTATTTCTGGTATTAGCTTTTTCTCTTTGGCGCAAATAAGCCGAGCCATCCTTTTTAAGCTGCTTTTTGGGTATTTTTTTGTTTTCCTCAGTCTCGGGAGACGCCATATGCTATGAAAAAATAACAAATACTAAAAACCTTGTAAACACAACACAAACAGTAAATTTACGGATAAATAATAATAGCTGATATCACCTCGGGAACGAAATAGTCATTTTGAAAACATCATAATCATTTCGAGAACGTGTAATCATGTCCGGAAACGTTCCCAAAATGACTGTTCACGGAATGACGTTTTCTAATAAACGCGCGCTATTCATTTAACGGCAGGCATTTTATCTGCGGTGTGACACTGTTAGTGTAATATGTATGGCGTTATGTTTCTAACATTGTTCTCTAAAAGATATTTTTTCAATATTCGAAACTGAAAAACGCATTCCCGGGATGATGATCTGTTGATGTACGCACTGCAATTAACTAACTAAAAGGTACTTACCTCTTAATTTTAATTAATTTGATGGAAGACACTTATCACACCGGCAATAATACTTTCTCGTAACACTACTGCGCCCTAGCACCTAACGGCTGCATTCATTATAAACAACTTTAGGCCAGTCACAGCTGCGTTCACTGAAATGATGCTTACGTCGCCGGACAAAATATTTTAGCATATTTCTCCATAAAATAAATTTACTTTTGTATTATATTTACAAGATTTAGATATTAGATAAAATTTACTGCTAATAAGAAATGAAAACTGTTCCATGTCATTTGTTTATGGAAATTATCGGTGTTTGTTTCCAAAGATCATACTTTGGGACGCGTTCCCGAAATGATTTTCGATACATATATTATGAAATAATAATAAATCTTATTCATTTTTTAGGTATATAATATAATGTACAGCTAAAACAAATAACGTTTAGCAATTATTAATGGTAATTTGATAAGAATAAAAATGATATTAGTCATTTATTTGCTGGCGAAGCAAATTTTCCACCTTGGTGATTTTGAGCCATCCGTTAACATTTTCGGTACCCAACGTGATCACAATTTTCGGTAATTCAAGTGCTCGGTCACAATGCCATACAAAACACTATGAGAAACATTAGGAAAGTCATCAAAAAAGGAGGAAATCGTAAAGCGTCTGTTTTCTCTCACCCTATTGTCCACTTTCGGCACCAACCTTTCATTAACAACCGAAGGACGCCCACTCCGTTGTTCATCATGCACATTTGTGCGGCCATCTTTAAATGCTCTCACCCACTTTCTCACCATTCCATCACTCATAATGTTTTGTCCGTAAACTGCACAGATCTCATGATGAATGTCGATCGGTTATAGGCCTTTATCACAAAGAAATCTTATAACAGTCCGTACTTCAGAGTCGGCGGTACTCACGATTATCGGAGGCATCTTAAACACTCAGTGAACAACGTAAACAAGGAAGAATTAAACTGTAATGGCATCCGTGTGTAGTAAAGAGATGCAGGTGCCCAGTGCACATGCGCGGAACGCCGACCGTAGTGCTACAGCCAAGGTGTGACAAAACGGTACTTACTTAAAAAATACGCCTCGAACTTTACGAAAGAGGATTGAATTGATATAGTTGATGGAACAGGGAAAAGCCTGGCTAAGGATAAGTAATTTAGTGTAGAAAGTGACCTGAAAATAATAAGTGCACCAACTGGGCATACACATGTGGGTTTCATGGAAGTGTTCCAGTTCCGCTATCAGCCTAGGTTAAACACAGCTGTGATCTGGAGGGGAGGCAGCACTGCTGATGGCTTCAAAAACTTATACATATGCTGTTATGATTTATGCAATTGGGAGATGAGGCTTTGATGGGCAGGGCTGACATGTGAACATGAAGGGAAACGTTAGATCACTTCAAAAAAGAGCAGAAAAATTAAATGAACAGACCACACCCATGATACAATCCCCGTTATCACTGGCGTCTATGTTGTACATTTTTAAGATTAAAGTCAAAATGTAGACAGCCGATGATAACAAAACTAAATTCAAATAAACCCTCCAAACTAGGGTTGTAACAGGGGTCCTCTTAGCGGATGCAGATGTTTTGTGGAAGGGGATGCTGATATGGAAAAATAAATATATAATTGTTTAGATTTTAATATTTATTACAAATAAACTTAAAACCAAATAAGTATATTCTTGCCACAAACTCTACATTCTGCATAAACAAAGTCTATTTCCATCTAATATTGTCCCATTATTTTCTGCCTCTTCTTCCAAACAGCAAAAAATGCTGGATGATTTAACAAGTGAATTAAATTATTTAAACAACTACACATGCATCAACAAAACAATCTTTGTCATATGAACTTTGTGGAGTTTGTGGTTCGATGATTGAAGCGTGCCCGCCACCCATCTGTCCACAGCTTTAGCGGCCCATTCACAGTACAATTTGTATGACCTATGATGATCCAATTTTCAAATGTAGGACTCTTGTTGGACCATGGAAGGGGTTGTGGAACTACATGCAGGATATATTGGATGTGGTTTGAAACCCAAACAACCAACACGGGCTCCTGCCGTCCAACGACTTATGGTGTTGGATCTTGATTGGAGGAAACAGCCTACGAGTGTGTGATAAGAATACTGGTGCACCACTACTAGAGAGTACAAGTGGAAAGGACTACTTGGACACCTTCTAGTGGCGTGAATGGGTGACCACATCCTACAGCAGTTCTAAAATGTCCTACAAGCTGGTCCTGTGAATAGGCTGCTGTACTTGATATGCAATTTCAGACTTGTAAATTCATGCTTCAGTTCATTGTTGCCTTTATTACAGTACTGTAATAAAGGAAACAACCACACTTTTATTAACTATGCGACAATAAGCCAATTCTCATACAAAGAGAAAAATTAAGATATACACAGGGTTAGTAAAAAAAGACTATACAACTTTGGAACGATATAGAAATTTATTGATATAACTTACAGAATTGGTAGATGTGTCATTTTGTAGCAAATAACCTCAAGTTTCACATAAAAGTCATTTCAATTTGATGTGACTACCATTTATCATGTGGCAAACATCCCATCAGTAATCCATTTCAACCCACAATCGTTGCAGCAAATCAGGTGTAACTTGTGCAATGGTAGGGTAGATTCGAGGGGTTTTTCAGGTTGGCAAACTGTTTGATAGGGGAGAAACATACAATCTTTAATGAAACTCCTGAGAAAGAAATCCAGTGGTGTCAAGTCTGGGGAGTGAGGTGGCCATGAAATTGGCCCTTCACGGTCAATCCACCAACCTGGAAAGTGATTAACAAGGAAACCTTGAACTGCCGTGAGAAAATAAGGTGGTGCACCATCTTGCTGATAGTAAGCCATCCCATCTCAATCATCTTCATTGATCTATGGAGTTAAAAGTTTTCAAGCATATCCAAATGCACGCTCCACTAAGTGGAAGTAGCCATTTTCACTGTGTGCTATCTATGATGGTTCCTGGTGGTTGAATGGTGTACTGACGCACTGAGTGCATCAAACTTGAGGTTGTTTACTACAAAATGACACATCTACCGATTCTGTAAGTTATATCAACAAATTTTTTATATCATTACAAAGTTTTTAAGTCCTTTTTGACTCACCCTGTATATTGCAATGTAAACAAAACGTCCACTAAACTACTACATTAAAAGTTGCAGATGCGAAAGCAGAGGTAGAATTTCATGCAGAAATTTCGTACTTGTGGACGCAGAGCTCCATTACGTACCTACTCCAAACATATAAAGCAAATTGATTCCTTTTTTTTACTTTAGAATCTGTTTACAAGCAGTCAGCATTAGGAGAAGTCACCAGAAAACATAAATTTCATTTAGGATTATTTCATTGCGAACAGGATGTAAATGTCAATTTGTTAGAAAACAATAGAGTAGGTTTCAAAATAAAATTGGTGAAGAGACAAAAAAGAGGGATGATATAAGGAAGGGTATCAGATTAAATGAGAAGGGCAAATGTAGGTGGGTGCAGGGAAAGGGAAAGATGGGTGGTAGGGAAATTGCCACCAGAGTGTGTCCTCCATTGCAATTTAATTAAATATTATTATTAGATACTAAATTATTAGTACTAAATTCTAGGAGCATAATGAATAAAGTTTTAAAGTTTGGTAGCTTATTGGAGATACATCAATTGCAAATACCTGTAGTGATTGAGTCTTGATTAAAATAATGAGGTCTTCACAATGAGGTTTTTTCCTTACTGTTACAGAGTATACCGTAGAAACAGAGGTATAACTGATGGAGAGTATGAAACATAATGAGTGGTATTTTATTGTAACAATGTTTGAGACTGCAGATGTTTTCAGTCCAAGCAATAATGTAAATTGTGCAATGTATTTTCATCTTCAACACTTGGGCATAAACTATGATACCATTTCGAGACAATAATGATTGAAGAGGTAAATAGTTCTTTTTGAAGGATTAATGTATAAATAAATTCAAGTGCTTCATGATGAAAAACAGTTGATTTAACAAGAGGTTCATAATGATCACACCTTTTGACATTACAGTATGCTCTTGTAAAAGTGGAGGTATTTAATTCAATTTTAAATTCATTTTAATTGTGATGGGATTTTATCCCCTTTCCTTTTCCCAAACTACTTTTTCCCTCTACTGATTTCAACTTTAAATTCTTATAAGATTTTTGGTAAATTATTTTACATATCCCTTAGTAATTTATTCCAATCCATTATCCCCCTTCCCTTTGAAAGAAATCTTCCCATACTCTTATGCGTGAAATCGAGTGCCAGTTTGAGGTCATGGTCATCTTTACCTTCTATGCACCTCTCTAATTCTTCCACCAATAACTTTCCACACCTCATAACCAATATACGCCCCACGACTCTCTTCACCCTTCTCCCATGTTCCAATGAATCCCATTCCAGCATCTTTAACATATCCACATACTGATTATGTCTGCAATAATTTCCAGAGACAATCTAGCGGTAATTCATTGCACACCCTCCAACTCCTGTTGTTGTTTTGTTTTTTTTACCCAAATTTTGGGTCCCATACTACACTACCATATTGAAGCAATGGTCTGACGAACGTTTTGTAACACAATTCTCTTACTCTCTAGCACATCCCCTCATCACTCTCTCCAACAAGTGCAGGGTTTGAAACCTTTTCCTACTACCCGAACAATGTGTCCTGCCCAGTTGAGTTTGTTAGCAAATGTTAAGCCAAGGTATTACATATCAAGTCTTCAACAAGCAATTCTGTCCCCACGATATAGCCATATTCAATCTTAAGGGTTTTTTTTTTATCTATTTACCTAATAAACTGACTCTCCTTTGCATTTATCTTCATCCCACATTGACCTATCCAGGTAGAGAGCTTGCAACCGCTCACAGTCTTCTACCATTTTTGATCCGGTTATACAGCATTACGTCATCTGTAAATAATCTAACTAATAGTAATCCATCAACACAATCATAAATTACAATAATGAACAGCAACAGTCATAACACTTCCACTTCTTTTAATATTGCATTTCCTACTGTAGCTTTTTGCTTTCTACCTTTTAAGAATTCTTTTACCCAACAATCAATTTTTCAATTTTTCAGCCACTCTAATAGTTTTTACCTTATTTAGCACCATTTTATGGCTTACTCTATCAAAAGCCTTTGAAATATCTAGTGCTGCACAATCAATTTGACCTCCCTTCTCCATTTCATCTGAAATATCTTGCATATAGCCTACTAACTGAGATTCACATGAATATCCTTGCCTAAAGCCATGTTGTCAACTTCCTCGCAGCTATCTCTGATGTGGCTGCATTTCGATCTCTCCATTAATTTAACTACCACTTGTAATACTCCTCAAGGTAGCCAAGTGTAATCTATCACTGCTATCTTCACTATCCTGGCAGTGTTAAGCCAAGTGTAATACTCCTCACAATTAATATTTCTTATTACCAATTAAAGTCCACAGGTTTGTTGACGGTTCAGCCCTTATACCGTCATTTCACCCAAGCACGCGGACTGAGGAGCTACTTATCTTCATTTTAAAGGTTCTTATTATACAAATAATAAGAAGACGTTTAACTTCGTACAATCAATAAGTTTCTATTTTATTAATCAAAGTCCATTTGCTATTCTGAACAACTTTATAAAACCACAAAATGAAAACACACTCTTTCGTATATTAAGAACAATCACGGACTCAGCAGGCTCAATACAAAATTACTAGACCGCCGCCACAATCTTGGCGCGCAACAACTCGCGGCCAGACACTCTCTCACACACACCAAAAACCAAAGATATTAATGTCACTTATATTACCCCTGTTTACAAACTTGGTACCGTCTGTGGTCTCCATGAGTTAAATACACTTGGCTTACAATTCATATTATACATATATATTTTCCGGGGCTAGTGGATATGCTACACCTGCCCCCACTACGAGGCAAATTAAATTTAATGCTTGGCATGTATTTCACTTTGCCGAGAAGTCATTACTATCTGTCCATATTAACTTTTCAGTTAAAATTGTTAGCATTAGTTTCTACACATTGATTGACAACCTTTTCACACCACCAAATGTTATTATGTACACCAATTGAATGTTTCCTTATTAATATTACTTTGTTTTACCTTTCACACTTTCTCATGAACTGTACATGGTCCGTTACAATTAAAGCTACCAACAGCTGACTGAGGTCAACAACCAACTCTTTGCGGTGAGCACACACCCTATTGTCAGATTTACCGAAGCGGGTAGTCTACCTGGCGCTCGGTTAGGGGCGTAACCGCACAGCTGATTCTCTTTTAGCGTCAAAGTTACTTGTGCCACTAAATCACTTACACAACAAGCACATTTTCAAAGTCCATATATTCTAACATTTACTTTAATGTCTTCATTGTTCTTTGTACACTCTTGGCAGGTTGAAATCTTACTTACATCTATTCAGATCACTTATATTTTAATGTAACCTTTCTTCCCGCGATAGTTTTTTATTATCGAGACAACAACCAGGGCTACCAATCCCTGAATATCAACAAAAAAGAACTTCCAAACTTAATTTCCACATTTGAATCGAATTTACTTCCAACTAAAGGACTGTTACTTGCTCTATCAGTTAGTACATTACTCTATATCAACTACATACAACAATTTTTACAACACTATCTTTAGTTTTGTACAGTTTCAAGTCTACTATGTTTCGCAAACCCAGTTTTTTATTTGATTTAGGATATGCAAGTAAATATACACTAGAATATACGGAAAGGTCCAAAATAAACTTTGAAAAATTTCTTAATCTCCGAATTGATATTACTGGACTTACATTTTGTTTTCACCAAAACTAAATCATTCAAATCGAACTCGGTAGGTTGGATTCTTTTATCATATCTTCTCTTTCTTTCATCCGCCTTCTTTCTCATTCTTTCTCTGACTTGATTTAGAAGCTCTTGTCGATCAAGAGTGGTAGCGACAGGAAATTTAACACTTTCTCTTATAAAATCTGGAGGATCTTTATTGAACATGATGCGGAATGGAGTGTATCCGGTGCTTTCACTCGGAATACTGTTTATCAAATTTTCGAATTCTTTCACATATTCAATCCATCGTGTGTGTTTCTGGCTACAGTACGCCCGAAATAATCTGCCAAGTTCTTTCATTTGTCTTTCACAAGGATTACTGGATGGGTGATAACTCGATATTCGGATATGCTTTATATTATTATCTTTCATGCAAGAAGACCAACTGTTTGACAAAAACTGACTACCATTGTCAGAAAGCAAAGATAGCGGCCGTCCGAGATTCACGAAATAATCTTTTACTAGTTTACACACAAGTGCCTTACCAGTAGCTTTCTTTATCGGGTATAACTTTACAAATTTTGAAAATACATCAAAGCATACAAATAGGTAAGCAAATCCGCCTCTTGATTTAGGTAGCGGCCCGTATAAATCTACTGCGACAAGATCCAACACGTCGGTGGGCAATATGTTTTGCATCAGATTCTTACTTGTCGTCACCGATACTTTCGTGCGCTGGCACAGGTCACAAAACGCCAAGCGTCGTGCTACTCGCTTCCGCATATTGTCGAATATAACAACTTCTCGTAATTTTTGGTAACATTTTTCAACTCCATAATGACCGTAGCTTGAATGGGTATAATCAATTATTAAATCAACATACTGGTGCGGCCAGCACAATTTCCAATCTTCACTCGATTCTTCCCTTCTACGAAATAAAATTCCTTCATACAAAGTATAGTATTTCTTCAATTTCTCGCAGTTTTTATTACCTAGATTTTGCTTTACCATCTTAAGACACTCGTCTTCATTTTGTCTTCTCGCATGTCTTTACACAGCTCCTTCACATTCCTTTCTTGCGGAACCCTTTCATGTAAAGAATTTTAAATACCCTCTCTGAATTTGGTATCTCCTCAGTACTAACAAGTCTCGACAATGCATCGGCCACATGTTGTCGCTACCCTTGATGTATCGTATCTCATAATCGTATTGCTGCATAAACAATGCCCATCTCGTAAGTCTTCCATGTAATAATTTACATTCTTGGAGAAATGTTAAAGCTTTATGGTCAGTATAAATGATAATGTGATGCCCCCATAATAATATCTAAATTTTTGGAAGCCCCATACGATACTTAAGGCCTCTTTTTCACTGATTCCATAGGACCTCTCATGTTTATTTAGTAGACGACTTGCAAATGCAACTGACTGCGCTCTTCTCGGCCATTAACATTTTCTATTTGAAACAGATGAATTCCAAGTCCGTATTCAGAGCTGTCAGACTCCATGCAAAACGGTAATTTCATATTTGGGTGGTAAAGGATTTCGCTATTTACTAATTCTTGCTTGAGCTTTTCAAAGGCAATTTGACATTCTCTGGTCCATACCCACACTGCATTCTTCTTTCGTAGGGCATTTAAGTGCGGATCATTAAACGATTGGTCTTTCACAAATTTTCTATAAAATCCACACAGTCCGAAAAATGATTTGAGCTGTTTTTTGTTCTGAGGTATCGGAAATTTTGCTATTGCTTGTATCTTATCTGAATCTGGCATTATTCCATTTGCATTTATCGTATGTCCCAAAAATTTAATTTCTCTCTTGACAAATTCACATTTTTGCAATTTCAGGGTCATTCCTCCTATTCTTAATGCTACTAATACGTCTTCTAAGATTTTACAATGTTCTTCCCAACTTGACGCACTGATTAATATATCATCTACGTAAATGGTTAATTTGCTCAATAATTCCTCTCCCAAAACTTGGTCCAGGGCTCTAATGAACACGGAAACTGATACATTAATTCCAAATGGAACCACGCAATATTGGTAACATCTTCCTCCATACAAAAAAGCTGTATATTTTCTTGATTCTTTGGCTAGCGGAACTTGCCAATAGCCGGCCGTCAAATCTAAACTCGTCATATATGTTACGCCGTAGAATTTTTGCAACGTCTCTTCTAAATTTTCTGGCCTGTCAGTCTCTTTTTCAACAATACGATTCAGCGTTCTTGCATCTAAAACTAATCGAACAGATCCGTCCTTCTTTCCAACAACAATTAGTGGATTATTATAAGAACTGTCACTCCTCTCAATTATTCCCCATTGTAGCATCCTATTTATTTCCCGCTCCACTGCATTTTTCTTGGCAAATGGTACTGGGTAAGGTTTCACAAAGAATGGAGTATGCGGTTTTATTTTTAGTTTGCATTCAAAATCTTTAACAGTGCCCGGACAATTCGAAAACCTGTCGGCGTTACGTTCTAATAATGTACTCAGCTGTTCTTTCTGTTCCCACGTAATCTCACATATTTCACTCACTTTACTTCTTATAATATCTTTAGTTGCAAGATCATCATTCCTTTCATACACACTGCTGTCTCCAAATTCTTCTTCTCTTTCTTCTTCACACATCGGCTGCATTATTCGTATTTTCACGTTCCCCACTATACCTGCGGCATTTACCATTTCTTTTCCAAATTTAAATATTATACTCTTTTCCCTCTTGTTTAATTGTATCCTTCCTTCTCCACAATCAACAACCACTTGATACTTTGTAGTAAGTCCATAACCCGTATACAATTCATGTTTAGATCCGGAATTACTATACATCGATGTTCTATTTGTACTCCATCTATACTCAATTCTATCCAAATTTGCTTCTTCAAACGTTTGCTTAATTTTCCAGTGGCTCCCATGACTTGTAAATAATTTACTGGCATTTCTTCGACTCTTCGATTCTTTGGTTATGCGCTCGTAGAAAACTTCCGAAATCGCCGTCAAATCACTCCCGGTATCTAAAAGCGCTTGACTTTGCACTCCAAATATTTTTAGACTTATCAAAGGTTGTCTTATTTCATTCTCTACAGCTTTTCCGATGTCTTCTTGTAACAAATCATTTACTATCTCCTGATGCGACCATCCTATTTCTTCCTGGTGGTTCATTTTAGATAGATAACTCTTTTTGAAATTCAATCGAGCTCGCTTGGCACTGGCTGTCCTCAACTGTACAAGATAATAAAGCTTTTTGTTCTTACTTTGCTCTTCTCCGTCGGCGGTAGAATAACAAGCTACGTCGGTACGTGTTCGTAAGGGGCTATATTCGCATTTTTGACAACTACCTGGTGCTTCAATCTGTTTTCGCCCTTACCCGTGATATACCTTTAATCTCCGATTCATCATATTTCCTTATAAAAATATTCTGACTTCATTCATCATTTTCTTCTTCACTGCTTCCAGATTCCCTTTCCTCTTCGTTATCACTGCTAGTAACAATTTCCCCAGTTTCGTCAATGCTAATGCTAGCTCATTATCTTCATTCTCACAATTTCCTTCGTCGAACACTTCCATTGCAGATTTACATTGCACCTCCGCACTATTTACTCCTCCTCCGGTATCCTTTTCATACTCTTCTTCATCCTGTACATCGATGTTAGCCAAATCTATGACTTCGCGACAATTCCAACCACCCCCCTTGCTTTAATGTCGCGACATCGCATTTCTCATTCTCTATCTCGTTGAAACATTTCCACCATTGTAGATATTCATCTTTGCTGTATGATTTGCGTCACTCGAATAAATGCTCTTCACCATTCTCCTTTTATTTTAACATTATTTGGTCCATAAGTTCCGATATTCGCTTCCGTGCGGACCTTCACAGTCGCGGTTTGGAGTTTTCCGCCTCTTCTTCTTTCTCATCCTGTACTTTTTCTGTTTTTTCTCATATACATCATTTGTTTAGGGCTGCTGTCTGTAATCATGGCTGTTCACCTGATGCATAGTTACTACTATAGTTCTGATTACCGTATTTATTATTATTGGCCACACTCTTGTCAAAATGCCGATTTCCTCTTTCTTGCTCGTACATTTGCCTCCCACTTCTTCCGTATATGTCACGTCCTCTCTGTGAACCGTTATCCCACCTATCGTTGTGTCGATAATCTTTCGTCTTATCCGCACTCCGGTCGAACATTTTGTTTCGTTCTGTGTTGTTTTCATAAGCTTCTTGGTATCTGTCTATCCTCTCTAGTATGTCTAAAAAGTCTTCCATCTTGTCCCACTGGGTTGCAATTAATTTTTCCTGGACTTGTCTGGGCAACTTTTGTAATAGCACTTCCATTCGTTCAATTTCTCCGATAGGCTGATCTAGATGCCGTAATTCTGTCTGCATTTTCTCACAAAAATTTCTCATACTCCCATCTGTCCTGTGGTAACGCTTGCAGTTGTAAAAATCACTTTTTACTTTTCGTTGTCGTCTCTGAGACCAGTACTTATCTCGGAACATTTGGAGAAACTCATTAAAATTATGACAGCTCTCTAAAATTTCACTCCCCCAAGAAAAAGCTTCGCTCTTCATTTTTCTGTGTACGTATTGCATTTTATCAACCTCTGACCATTCTATGGGCAAAGTTCTAGCATAAATTTTAACAAAGTCAGCGGGATGAACATTTCCGCCCGGTTCAAATATAGTTTCGGGTAACGATAATTGACAAGCATTCGATCCGCCGCTCACAATAATATTAGGCTGTTTTTTGACCTCTTCTAGATTTCCTTTTATGCTGATCATATCTTCGCGTATTTGCGCGACCCCGTCCGATAATTCTTCAAATTGTTGCTCTATACATACTGTTCTACTGGAATGTTCAACGACCTGCCGTTCTACTCCTTGTATCTTCTTATCACATTGTTTCTGACCTTCCCGAATCTTCCCCATCTCATTTTCAACATTCTCTTGATTTTTGTTTACATTTTCTAATTTTTCTTTAAATAACCTTTCGCTTTCGGCCACACTTCGAGTTACCATAGGAATTACGTTATCATTTATCTCTTCCACAATTTTTTGTCGCATATTATTTTCAATTTTCAACATTTTGCTTTCAATTTTTTCGAATTTTACGTTCATCTGCTCTGTTACATTTTCAATTCTTTCATGGACCTGTACTACCATCTGATTGAAGTTTCCAGTAATTCTTTCTTCCAAATCTTGCATGGCGGTTTCTTGTTTTCGGCTAGCATTTAATATGGCGGTTTCTTGTTTTCGGCTAGCATCTAACAGGGCGGTTTCTTGTTTTCGGCTAACTTCCAATAAGGCTTTTTCTTGTTTTCGGCTAACTTCCAATAAGGCTTTTTCTTGTTTTCCGGCTAGCATTTAATATGGCGGTTAGCAGCATATTAAAATTTTCAGACCCTTCCCGAGTGTTTCAGACTGATTCAATTCTGGTGAAATTATTCTTTCTACTGGGTTCTGCCCCCCATTAATTACACTCGTTCCTTCAACTTGCTCATTATCCTCACTACCGCTACTAATGTCATTAATTGCAAAACGACTGCCAAATTCATTGTCATCCCCATTAACAACCGGACTACTGCTCAATTCGGCTTGCACAAATTACCCTTTTCACGTATCCCCATACGATTTTCATATTTTCCATCAAAACTTACTGTTCCCGAACTTTCGATCATAATTCCTGAATTATTACCGTCTGATTCCACCAAATCAGTATTACCTTCCGTTCGGACTAATCTATCACAACCGTCTTCCATATTCAAAGACATTTGAAAATTCAAAATAGAAGAAACAAAATTATATTACACTCCAGTTAATAGGAAAAATTCCGTCAGACAACAATTCAAAACTCCAAGGTCACCAATCAACAATGAGTCAACGCCGCTTTCAACAACGCCGTTAAGCAACACACAACAAAGACAAACAATTCAGCATCCAAATCACTACCAAATCTCGTACTTCCTCGTGTCAGCTGAAAATTTACAGTTCACAGAAACAAAATAGTATTTAAATTCTGCTCTCCTCCGGCCTGAAATAAAATCAAACATATAAATACATTACAGATTTTAATTCTAATTACGAAGTGTTTTCCCCCCTTTTTTCTTAATAATTTCTTTATTATTACTTGCTTCTCATCGGAAACCACAGACTCTAAACAAACTACTGCAATTTGTAACAAACTTTAGACTTTCAATGATAACTTTTTATTTTACAATTCTTAATAGCAATTCTTTGTTTTTATATATTCTTTAACCAAGCGATAATTACTTTTCTCGTTTCAATAGTTCTATTAAACAAACAAATTTTAGAGTTAATTTCAATGATTTTAAATTTAACTTTTTACTGTTCAAAATTTTATAACTGCTCTTCTTTCTGCAATGTGATCGTCGATTGCTGCTGTTACCCCGTGAATTAAATCTGGAATTTTGTACTTGCCAATCTGCGAAACTGCTGTCGTCGGAAGTTCCTCACCACTGTTGACTGCAGCGACGTTATAGAAATCAGAAGATTTCCAGGCGTCCCGGATGCTATGTTAATTAGCCATTAACATCCGTAATTGGTATCATCATACCACTGAATCATCCTCTGCAGGGTAGCCAAGTGTAATACTCCTCACAATTATTATTTCGTATTACCAATTAAAGTCCACAGGTTTGTTGACGGTTCGGCCCTTATACCGTCATTTCACCCAAGCACGCGGACTGAGGAGCTACTTATCTTCATTTTAAAGGTTCTTATTATACAAATAATAAGAAGACGTTTAACTTCGTACAATCAATAAGTTTCTATTTTATTGATCAAAGTCCATTTGCTATTCTGAACAACTTTATAAAACCACTAAATGAAAACACACTCTTTCGTATATTAAGAATAATCACGGTCTCAGCATGCTCAATACAAAATTACTAGACCGCCGCCACAATCTTGGCGCGCAACAACTCGCGCCGCTCGCGGCCAGACACTCTCGCACACACTCCTCACAATTAAAAAACCAAAGATATTAATGTCACTTATATTACCCCTGTTTACAAACTTGGCACCGTCTGTGGTCTCCATGAGTTAAATACACTTGCTTACAATTCATATTATACATTCATTTCAATACTATAGAATATACTTATAAATACATATATATTTCCGGGGCTAGTGGATATGCTACACACTGATACACATGAGATTCGCATTCGGGAAGATGCGGTTTCGAATCCTTGTCCGGGCACCCACATCTGAATTTTCGCCTTGGTTTGTTCAAAAGGTCACTGCCAAATTTCTTCCAGTTACTTGCTCCCTGGTCCTTTCCCACTTCTAACGATTTTGACGTCAACGGGGCGAAGCCAGAAAAAAAGGCTTTTCCATAGCATTAATTTTTTCGGGTGATATCTATACTAACCTGATTGCTTACATATACGTTACACACTTCAAGCACATTCTTTACCCACCTCCGTATCAAAATTGATCTGTCATACAACGTTGCAGCCAGCAACATTAGACATGTGTAATAAGGTAACTGAGCTCCGTTCCTATCCACAATTGGGTTGATACAGGTTGTACTGGCCTGGAACATAGGACGACGCGGTTTGTCCGGCCAACCAAGTTTCGATTTTACAAGGTTTTTCCGCAATCGCTTGAGGTGAATGCCGGGATGGTTCACACAAAGGACCATAGTCGAATTCTCTCCCGTTCAATCCTCTGTCGCCTCTAAAGTTCACGATGAGAGACGACTGAAGAGGCATAACACGCCATACGATGAAACTGGGGTTAGGGAGAACAGTTGGTCACCGCAGTGGTCTAACAAAAGAACAATAGAATGGATAGCTGGTGCTAGGGTTGGGGATGGATGGTGTTCATACAAGAGGCCTGGCAAAAGAGCAATAGAATCGGCAGCTGGTGCTAGGGCAGTGAAGGCAGGTGTTCAAACAAGTGGTCTGACAATAGCACAATTGTAGGGGAGGAGAAAAATAGAACATAGGACCGCGAGGGCAGCTGGCGCGATACACCTGCTGTGGTTGGGGTCGCTCAAGTGGCCTGACAAAAGAACAATAGTAGGGGAGGAGAACAATAGGTGCGAAACTGAGGTTAGTCAAGTGGCCCTCAAGTCAAGTGGCCTAATTAGCATAACAATAGGACAATAGGGGTGAAACTGAGGTTAGTCAAGTAGACTCAAGTCAAGTGGCCCTCAAGTCAAGTGGCCCTCAAGTCAAGAGGCGTAATTAGCATAACAATAGAACAATGGGGGTGAAGCTGAGGTTAGTGAAGGAGGGGGAGGGGAGGGGGTGGGAGGGGAGGGGAATGGGGCATGGCCAATTAGTGACGCATGAATGCACCTATTGTGTCTGCGCTCCCCCAAATCCACACTACTCATAGGGACACATACGTCTATGGTCGAAATATGAAAATGCCCTAGGTCGTACACTATCAATCACTATATCTCCCACAGCCCCATAGCTACCGATATCTAACCACCATAGTGCACGATAGGCGACTCCATGCTACTACCACACCCAAACACCAGTGATCGGCGGTATGTAGTTGTGGCAGCAAAATAAAATATACGGACACATTTCGTCGAAATAAGAAAATGTCATTGATCGAGAACTTTCAACCACCATATCTCCCACACCCCCACAGCTACCAAAATTCGGCCACCGTTGTGCACGATCGGTGAATGTATGCTACTGCCACACACTATCACCAGTGATATGCGCTGGATACTTTTGGATAAAAAGTGAGACACAGGGACACACACGAATTTGGTCGAAAAGCGAAAGTGCCCCAGGTCGACCAATTTCAACCACCATATCTCCCACACCTCCATAACTACCCACATCTGACTACAATAGAGCATGATGGGAAACTCGATGCTACTACCACACACAAACATCAGTGGTCTGCTCTATGTAGTTGTGGCAGCAAAGTGATATATATGCCTTTTGTCGAAATACGAATGTATCCTTGACCGGTCACTTTCAACCACCATATCTCTCACACCCCTACAGTTACTGTAATTCGGCCATCGTTGTGCACGATCGGTGAATATACTGTATGTTAGGCCAACTACCACGCACAAACACCAGATATCTGCGCTAGATAATCTTGGCTATAAAGTGGGACACGGGGACACATACGTTTTTGGTCGAAATGCGAAAGTGCCCCAGGTCGAGCACTTTCAACTACCATATCTTCAACTCCCCCACAGCTACCTAAATGCAACCACCATAATGCACAATGGGAGACTCGGCGCTAATACCACACACAAACAGCAATGGTCTACGTTATGTAGTTGTGGCAGGAAAGAGAAGTATAGGAACACACACAAGTCTACGGTCGAAATAGGAGAAAGTGCTACTTCGACCACCTTTAACCACCATATTTCCCACACCCCCATTGCTAACGGCATTCGGTCAACGTTGTGCACGATTGGAAAGTCCATGCTACTGCCACATACAAATACCATTGATCTGTGCTAGGTATTGGCGGTTGAAAAGTGAAATATTGGAAAACACTCTTATATAAATATATAAGATTTTAAATTTTCAGTTTTCTCCCGTTAGGGAGCGTGCATAAACCACGTAGCTCCATTTTCCCATCCTGTGAACCCCCACGTAGCCCTACGTAGCTTTTGGCTTTGCCCCCCCACGTAGCACGTAGCTTTTTTCCCTTTTGATTCCAGAAGACATTTTGTGCTGTTTTCTCTTGTCAGACTATTTTAAATAGATAATTAACTGTAGGAAATAAGTATTCACATGCAATTGTGGGTTCTGTTCCTCATTTTAACTGTGAAAAATGTTATGAAAGGAAAGCTACGTGGCCTGGCTCGGAACCCCCCCCCTTCACCCCACGTAGCCCAGCGTAGCCTTCCAGCAACCCCCCCCCCCCCCCCTGGACCGAGCCACGTAGTTTGTGCACGGTCCCTTAGCAGTGATAATGAATGCAAGAAAAATTATTGTACTTGATAAACTACTTTAACTAAAACTTCCATTTTCCACAAAGGCAGCCTTGAAATCTGACTGTGAAGTGTTTTACTACTAGAAATTACTGGTAGCAATGTCTTGCTGTACTCCTTCTATGGTTAAACCTGTCTCTAGATGACTTTACCAAGGTTATAGGTATATTTCAAAACCTTTAAAATATGGACATTTGGCATCCCGATATTCATTTCTAAACGCAAGTTTTAAATTGGATTATTAGTAGAAATGAACTAGGGAGAAGAGAAGAATGTTTTGAATAGTTTGGCAATAGAATAATTTTTGCTCAGAGTAGAGACTAAGCCTTCTCCAACTATGTCAATGCAAGATTATAAACAACTTTACGATGATGAAATATGGAAATAGCACAGGTTGTCACCAACACCCTTAAAAAAAAGTTCCCAAGTTTCAAAGTTTTATTGCTTGAACCCGATTTATTTCCCCCGTGAATATACATATCCTACTACCTTGTTACCAAAAGTAGGCCGTAAATTTAAACAATTTTTTTACGTTTCTAAATCTCGTCAGTTGTTACTAAGGGATTTATCAGTTCTAAAGTGTTCTATTAATTAAAATCTACTATCTACATTTAAAATCACTATACCGCCAAACAAATAAACTACCTATATAAGACTGTTATCTAGATATGTGATCCGCAACCCTTTCCTACTGGTGGCACACCATACTGTTATCCATAAATATCGCGATGTAGCGAATGTAAGCCATAAGTTGTGCGTGGCGGCCAATATCTGTGGACTCGTCGATCTGAAGTAAGAACTACTGACTGTTGTTGATTTTCGCCTTCATAATGTCTTCAATATCACGAGACATATCAATAATTCGACTACCGATTGTGGCAGCAAAGGAATCTTTGAGATTTCACTAAAGTATAACTATAATCCCGGTGCATCAACTTTTGTTTCTTTCTTTCTGGCTCAACGCTTTCACCAGTTGCACTCATGGACGGAACACTCCGTTATCTTGAAGATATAAAATAGTCTGCTAATAGGCTATTTGACAATATTAAACAAATATTCAAAAGTGAACTCATTCTCATAGATTAATGCTTCAGGAAGTTAAATTTTTTTAATTTTGAAAAGAAAATTGGATTATTTTTAATAAAAAAGCGAAATAAAAATTATACTTTTCTTACCTCTGGTCACGTCACAGAAAACGCTCTAGGATTGGTGGTCGCTTGAGTGACGTCACACGTCTGTAAACGCTGCGGCTAGGAATGGAGCGTTTCCTATTATACAAGTTTTCAACTATGTTTATTGTTTATTGCTGGTCATTTCTTGTTATTAATGAAATTTCATTTTGAATACAAAATCGAGAACATTATGTAAAAGCCTACAGCGGAAAAATAACGAAAATAGACGCCTTATTTGTGGGGCTGGCTATAGAAAAAAAAACTGACTTTTATGCTACTGAGCTTTAAAATGTAACAGCTTCTATTTGAGACTCATTTATATTTAAATTTAAAGTTAGAGATTGATTGTTTTGCGTTAGCAAACCATACGTCGAAAAATTCTGTACGCGAAATTTGTGCAGTCATGCTGAAAATAAAGAAAAGTTGTATGGTTGTCGCAAATATGGGCAAACAAATTAAGGTATTTCTTGTAGCTAATAAGCAGCTCTTTTAAATAAATATAGTAAGAGATCGTTATAATGTGGTATAATGAACTAAAACTCAACATGAAATTGGCTCGGTAGTTTTTTTTTAATTAAAAATAATCTCGTTCTGTTTTAATGATGCTATTGTATCACGGAAAAATCATGCGTAAACTTACCTTGAAGCTCGCCAAAAGCAATAGCAACACATAAATCACTACTAACACGCAGAAATACAGCGTAATCACCGACCAAACTCAATGGATTATCGCTGCCGACTGAAGTGCTTGTTCGGTGGATCACAGGAAGCCCATTGTTCAAACTATTTTTTCTATTGTTAGGCGTGAATTCGTTGAAAATAAACCTTTGTTCCGAGTAGTATGGTTCATCTACTTTGAATATAAATAACTATTTTGCCTGCGTAGACAATTATCAAAACTTACTTTTGTCCCTCTAGATTTAGAAAATATCACACTGTGCGGCGTCCTCCCGGATGCGAGGCCAGAGCGTTAACCGCTCACTCACCACGCTCGGAAGAACTGGATGTTGTGGGCCATTTTTCTTAATTGCAGATTAAATATTATGGATAAATACTATTTTTTGTCAATAAAATTGAATTTGTTTGTTTATTCATTTACCTACCTCGTTTCACTTCATCTCACATGAAGAAACTGTGAAGTGTTCACTATTAACATAAAGAGAAGCAATTAAGAAGTAGTGTCAGGATAGCTGCGTGATTGAAGAGTGGTAATGGAATTCAGAACGTCCTACGTTCGAAGAACCTTGGTTGGGATAATATTTTTTATGTGAATTTTTTTCGGTATTTGTTTGTTGTTTTTTGCACTACCATGTATTTGTTCGAAGAATTCATAATAGTTGCTAAGCGTCATGCAAGTGTTTGAAACAAATTGGTACCATACATGAAAAGTTTTAATTTTTAAACTTACCAGAGAGAGAATATCATGCAAAAATACAGGTGCACGGCCGTGAACAATGGAATTTAATTTAGAAGTGTGTTAAGGTTCTTTGGTGGGTTAATTTACTGCATTAATTTAAAAGTCCACCAAAAAACAAGGTTATGTGCAGATGTTCGTTTATTTTGAACAAATCAAAACAAGTCTGCGACATTCACAAGCATAGTTGTTACAATCCAAAGATGCAATACTGACTTGCTGAATGATCTCCATGGAGGAAGGAATAATATGGAGACGACGCAAGAGACCTTTGCCACGCATGGGAGTGAAGCAGGCCGGCGGAGGAGTGGGGGGGCATGGCCGGAGTGGTGGGGGCTTGACCGCTTCCCAACAAACACGGGGAATATGTACAAACACCTCAAGGGGACTCTAGGATAAACGTGACGCCGCAATCTGGTGATGGATTATTATGTAACTCGATGAGACAAATAAAAAATGAAGAATAAAATTTTTTGATATCCTGCTTAGTTTTCGAGATATTCTGTCTCAAATGTGAAATGGTTTTTGTTGAAATTCAGAAGAAAAAATTATTCAAAGTCAAATTTTATGATGAATTTTTATTTAAAAAGACGAGACAAATAAAAAATAAAGAGTAAAATTTTTCGATATTTCATCTAGTTCTCGAGATATACTGTCTCAAAAGTGAGGTGTCTTGAGTTGAAATGCAGAAGAAAAATTTCGCAAAAGTCAAATTTAATGATGGATTCTTATGTAACACGACGAAAAAACTCGATAATAAGGAATAAATGTTTTCGATATCTTGCTTAGTTTGGGGGATATACAACATCCAAATTGAGGGGTTTAGGTTTGGATGCAGGCTGGACCAAAAATTAATTCTGTCAAAGCCACAATGATTACATGGTTGACATGCAGAATGGATATTTCAGTTTTATTACTACCACTTGTGGTTAGTCTGAAATGTGTCCTAGACCAGAAAAAAAGTAAGAGGACCCACTCTAGGGATGAGCAACCCACACATTTTGTAGGCTGGTACCAGAAATAAAATGTTTATTCAGTCACCTTAATGAACATTCTCTTGATCAAGATGTGTTGTCTAATTTCACAGCCCTACTTATTAGGACAATTGTAAAAAAATTATCTCTCAATTAGATTTAGATACGGGGGGGGGGGGAAGAATGTTGTACAAAAAAAAAGATACTAAATTAGAAACACATTCCCCAAATTGATTTTGTTCAAAGGCCAATAACTTCTTTATTTATGAAGCCCATTTTTATTTCTGCATGAACCTGTTTCGACATAAATAGATGAGAAAGATTTCTAAATCGGTAAAAATAGGTTTATACGTATTTACAAACAGAAACAAGTCTTATATGAAGCTTTAAAAATAACCTAAGTCAATGGCCTGAAATAGCTATTTAAAAAATTAATAAAACTCACAGCTTCTCACATAACAGTTAATTTCATCATCCATTGTCAGTATAATCAGCAACGTGACGAAAGAAATCGTAATAGTAAATTCACTGAATCGCGAAGTAAAACACGCCCCTTTAAATCTCATTTTAAACACTCGTTAAAAAATAATGCTAGTCTATTATGTGCAAAATAGCAAGTTTGCTGATTTTCTACACTACACCAAGAAAAATTTGAGAACAAAGTCATACCATTGAGAGCTATGACTAAATATTTATAGACGTGCTGCAAAGTTTGCGGTGTCTACCGCTCACTTCAACAACGATAGTTACAATTCAACTTACTTATGAAATGATATTCCAGGTTCTTTCCTGTCTGGCCTATTTGTGCAACCGTACGCAACACAAGCTGGCATTTTTAAACACTTATACACAATACTAAATGAAATAATCACTGCATCTACCACAATGTGAACACCTTAATTGTTGGGAAGCGCCATATGGTCGCTGCCGGTGCTGCCACCATGCGGGAGAGTTTAGTGCTTGCTTCACCGATTTAACGTCACTTCTCCTCCATATAATTCCTTCCTCCATGAATGTCTCTGTAACACTGAATTAATACTGAATGCAAACTTAATGCAAACTAAAACTCTCTGTCCAGGCGATCTGTTTTTATATAGTCTATCGAAATTACGAGAATTCTTCAAAGGCATCCGCCCGATATTTCTCGATCATTAACAATCACTCAAACAATCAAACATATTAAAAACAATCGGAATTGATACAAAATTAATTAATAACATTACAAAATGATTAGAAATGGTAACTAGAGATACTTAAATACAAAATTATTTACAGAAATCCTTTCAAACGGTAGAAAATCGTCCTGTAGACATCGTAAATTACAGTAATACATGGAATTACAAACTTTTAATAAATTCTCTTGCACCATTCGGTTCTTAAACATATTAAATGGTCTTTAAATAATTTTCTTACCTAAAACAAAGTCTATATACACTTATTTACAAGAAATTACAAAATAAACATACCAAATCACTTTCAAGCAAACTTTAGCTCATTACAAATATTTCACACAGTACAATATTATTCAAAATACAGGTATTAGGGCTGTTACAACCCCTCCCCAGGATTCACTTAATTTTACACAGATAAAATTGATTGAATCCGTCACGAATCTAAGCAGGTTGAATGTACACATAATGCAGACACGAACAGACTACAATCAATCAACCCTAATGACTTTACAATGAACAGGTACAATTCTTCATACAACATCTGCACATAGTCCATGACACTGATCTTACAATAATTGTCTTTTCTCAGATCCAATCATTTTATCATTTACTGTGTTTACACAACAAACGTTCAATGCCATCACCTTAAGTTACAATTTTTTCACTCCAAATTACACACTTGATGTCTGCTTGTTAATTACACCAATTTGATTACATTTTACAGCTGATAATTTGTCACCACAATGTAAAAAGTAACAACATCATGAAAACACTAAAATTTTCTACACAAAACTGTCACAAATTATACATTGAAATGCTTACATCTGCATCTGAGCTTAAGTACTCACACAAACTATTTACATGCATCAATTGACCTACTTATTTACAAAACTAGATATTTACAGGCTATTGACCCCTCCCCAAACCATGCATTTCAATTAATTCTCATAAGTGGGTTCCAGGATTTCCCTGGAAACCCAGAACCATGTAAGTTACTTTTTCCTAACCTTCCAGTTTTCTTCAACTTTTGTATACACATTTAATATTACATTTCTATTTTCACAAGGCTTCATTATATACATACAGAAACACAAACTTCCAATCATCTCAGACAACAGACTTTGGTACAACCACACAACAGCTGAGACATACAATGGTTCTGTTTTAGCAAATTGATTGTCACTTAAAAGCAATGCTGTTGACTCAACTGGTAATACAAATTTATTATTCTCACTACTACAGTTTTGTCCATCATTACTCCCAACCCCACTCTTCATCATCTGATTACTACTTAAACTTACCAACTTATCTGAATCAGTACCTAAAACTGTTTTAACATCTGGCTTACTGACTTCATCCACCAAATAATTATTTTTCTCAGCAACTACTACTTCACTATTAGCTTCCACATCAAAGAGAGTACAAAACATAGTGTCATCTAAGTCACATTCTGTACAATTTTCAAAATTAGAAACTGGTTCAAATAAATCCTTACTCCAACCCATCTCTTCAATGTCATCATCTACACCAAATAAAGAGCTAAATAACGTATCAGCTAGGTCAAAATTAGGACATTTTTCCAACTTAGGGATGGGTACATAAGGCTTTTCAACCACTCTCTCTTCAGAAGACAAATACTTTGACTTACAATTCTCCTCCTCATCTGGGTCTCCTATCCATACCACTGTATCACCTTCATCTTCAAGATATTTGAGAAACTCCTCGATTTCAGCACTTCTACAAACTTCATTACCACCTATCCTAGTACACATAGTCCCAACTATGCCATTCTGGACCTTACAAGTTTCTGATAGCCACACTGTAGTATGCACTATAAATTCTGCACCCCTTTTTGTAATTAAGCAGTGACCATTTCGAAAATCTTCTAAATGAAAATTATTACTTTCGCACACTGATTCTAGTGATAAGGTACTATGGTGGTCCCCTTCCCACTTTATCTTATTATCAGTCTTTAAATCATCAACATCATTAATTACATCTATCATAACCTTATCCTGTAATTCACTTGCTGCTACCCCCACCTCTTCCAATAAATCTTCTCGGGGATTATTCATGAAAATGATATTAACGCTATAGCAGTTGGTACCTGGACCCACCTTCTTGTCCACCACTACGGGGCCCATAACAGGGGTGGTCTTTAGTTTGCCTGCCCCCCATGCTGCCTTTCCCTTTCAGATTGAGGGTTCTGTTCTCTCACTTCCCCATTATCATTCCTTCTTGCATAATTATTACGATCCCTTCCCCTCGATCTACCATCCCTTGACCCATTACCCCTTCTAGGGGGACTCCTGCTGCCCCTCCTATGGTGTTGATGGTGGTAATGTTGTTCATTGAATGACTCCTGGGCATCCAGGCGTCTTAACAATTCAGAAACTCTATCCACATTTACTACATCCAAAGTGGCAATTAAATTTCTTGTTTGCTGAGGTAGCCTAGCTCCTATCAAATCAATGAATTCCTCCTCTCCATAAGGATGGTCTAGGTACTTACAACGGATCCAACATTTATGAAAAAAATCATGTTGAGTTTCCCTACCAGGTTTATAGGGTCTACCAGTCATCAACTCTCTCTTTTCTTGAATCTGCCTGCTTGTCGACCAAAAATGTTTCAAAAAGTTTTCTTTAAACAGCTTGTAGTCAGTCACTTCCCTAGCTTGTCTATCACCCCATGCCCTAGCGTAAGATTTTAGATGTTTACCCACAAGTGCAATTTTCTTACTATCGGGTAATAAATTAAAATAATCTGACCTTTCAAAATTATCTATAAATTCAATAGGGTGAAGCCTACCACTATCATCATAGAATTCAAATTCTTCTTTTACATCGACACTGAAATTTGGATTACCTGTTAAGGGAACCTGACTTAATTGAATCTGTAACCCAGTAACCTTTTTTTCTAACAGATTTACATTACTTTCTAATCCATGCGCTAACTGTTCCTGTTGATTTACCAATGCATTAACATTTTTCCCTATACCGAACACTTCCTGTCTTAACTCATTAGCTTTAACATCATTAGCTTGGAATAAAGCAACATATTCCTCCCTCATCTTATCACAATTTTCACTGACTTCCTTCACCTCTTTATAAATCAAATTTTCACATTCAGCCTTATTCTGTTCACAAAATTTTGTAACTTTCTCAAATTTCTCCTGACATTCTGTTACTACCTTCCCCAATTTAGAATCTAAATTGTTAATATCTTCCTTGAATTGAGAGCTAAAACCCTGAAATTGCTCTGTGATTTTAACATCAAAACATTTAGTCAAATCAGAGAATGTTTTATCATTGTTTTGTTGCAGTTGAGAAAACTGATCATTGATTACAGCAAACTGAGAATTAATTTCAGAAAATTTGCTATCAAATTTGGAAAATTTATTATCAAATTTGCCATCAATTTCGGAAAACTGAGACTTAATTTCAGAAAATTTGTTGTCAAGATTCAACTCAGTTTTAAATTCAGAAAATTTGCTGTCAAGATTTAACTCATTTTTAAATTCAGAAAATTGCTATCAAATTATTATCAAATTTGCCATCAATTTCGGAAAACTGAGACTTAATTTCAGAAAATTTGTTGTCAAGATTCAACTCAGTTTTAAATTCAGAAAATTTGCTGTCAAGATTTAACTCATTTTTAAATTCAGAAAATTTGCTATCAAATTTACCATCAAGTTCAGAAAATTTGTTGTCAAATTCGGAAAACTTTGCATTAAAACTGGCTACAAAAGACTCTAGGAAAGCTTGCAGGTTCTGATTATCAGCCATTTTTAGTAATTAGCAAAATCAACATACAAAACAAAATTAAGGAAATTAAAATCTTTCCAAACTGCCACACGATAACATGCAAAAGAAATCACTTGAATATTCAATGCCATACTTACAGTTATTCCTCACTTTTGTATCACATTAAATTTCACTTAGAAGCACTTATCTTATATCTTTAAACGAGCAATTCTTGTATATATATATATATATTTCGGATCTCGGAAACGGCTATGACGATTTGGATGAAATTTGATATTTAGATAATGTTTTGACTTTTAAGATTACCTAAATAGTTGTCTTCCGTACAAAAAAGCGAGTTTGCAAAATACAAACAATTTTTTCACTTGATATCTCGAAAACGGCACTAGCGCCATCTCGTAGACAATTCAGGTACCAGAAAGTCTACAAATAGATTCTCTCTGATTTCAAAGAATATTTAAGCGAACAGTTCTTGTATACTGGCTGAGGCGTGGAAATAGTAACATTGCAAGTTTAATTGTAAAACATTTAAAAAGGAAGATAATTAAAAATTTATGATTGGTTTTGTCAGAGGTGATAAACTTCTTTGAAATTAATATTACCGGTACCAGTTATAAACTAATCACTGTTTACTTTTTGACCGTAAAAAGTGGTTGTTAGTTTGTCATTAAATACTACCACGCCAGGTATGAGCATAGTTTTAGCGGAGTGAATTGATTTAGCACTGATGATGTTCTATCATTACCCGTGACGTCACAATCTGATGATGAATTTTTATAGAACGCGACGAAACATATCGAAAATAAAGAATAAATGTTCTTGGTTTACGAGATATAGCATGTCAAAAATCAGTTATAGGTATAGTTCCTTGTGTTTTGGCGACGTTTCTTCTGGTCCATGCTGTATTTCAACCTAACAACAACCATTTGGAACAAAATAAACATCAAAAGTAGCCTACATTCCAACGTATCGACATAGTGCTTTTGGTGGATTCTTTTTTCTGGTCCAGGTTGGATCTAATCCTAACCTCTTCACTTGAGGTATCAGAAAAATAAATTCTTTATTTTCGATTTTTTCTCGACGAGTTCATCTAAATTCATCATCAAACTTGGCTGTGACGAAATTTATCTTTTGGTCCAGGTCGCATTTCAACCAACCACGTCAATTTTGCGATATGATATCTCGAGAACCTAAGCGAGATATATAAATTTAAAAATATTTTGTACTTTAATTTTTCTCGTCGAGGTACATAAGAATCCATCATCAAGGGTTTTCGTAGAATGCCCTGAATTAACACAAATCTCGCAGCGTTAATCAATCCCTGACTGGCAATAAGATTTCTGTTTAACATAATATAGCATTTTTTCTTTGAAAGCAATTTATGAGGCGGTCTCGCAAATGGATCTAACGATTTGGATGAAATTTCATATGTAGATAACGTTTTGCTATTCAAGTTTTTAACACGATTAAAAAAAAAAAAAAAATTGCAATTTTTGTATTTGGTTTCTCGAAAACGGCTCTAACCTCATTATGTAGAAGGTTCAGGTACCAGTAAGCCTAATGATGTTAGTGAAGTTTCTCTTTGGTTAACTGTGCACCTCAAAACGCCTAGGAAGTCTTCAAGCCTTTTACTTTAATCAAACTTTACTCGAAATCTTGGATATTAAATAGAAATCGAAAGATGCCGAGCGAAGATCGGTCACCCAGGTACTTTAACCATTAAACACCACACTGACTTCAAACACTTAACCACACTTTTCACAATTCACTGTAGGAAGACGCTTTTGAGGACCGAAGAAATCCACTCGTCGTCGGAAGATTACAGCCGATTCCTGATGGAGAAATTCTCCGCCTTAGGCCGAAGAAGATCCACTCGGCGTCAAAAATTTCCTCTCAGGTTTATCGCCGATAATCCGTCGCAATTTCTGCAGATTCTTTTTAGAAGATAAACATCCCACAGATGTTTAAGAACTTCTCGTCCTGTCACGGTCGCCATGTTAAGGTTCTTTGGTGGGTTAATTTACTGCATTAATTTAAAAGTCCACCAAAAAACAAGGTTATGTGCAGATGTTCGTTTATTTTGAACAAATCAAAACAAGTCTGCGACATTCACAAGCATAGTTGTTACAATCCAAAGATGCAATACTGACTTGCATGAATGTCTCTGTAACACTGAATTAATACTGAATGCAAACTTAATGCAAACTAAAACTCTCTGTCCAGGCGATCTGTTTATATAGAGTCTATCGAAATTACGAGAATTCTTCAAAGGCATCCGCCCGATATTTCTCGATCATTAACAATCACTCAAACAATCAAACATATTAAAAACAATCGGAATTGATACAAAATTAATTAATAACATTACAAAATGATTAGAAATGGTAACTAGAGATACTTAAATACAAAATTATTTACAGAAATCCTTTCAAACGGTAGAAAATCGTCCTGTAGACATCGTAAATTACAGTAATACATGGAATTACAAACTTTTAATAAATTCTCTTGCACCATTCGGCTCTTAAACATATTAAATGGTCTTTAAATAATTTTCTTACCTAAAACAAAGTCTATATACACTTATTTACAAGAAATTACAAAATAAACATACCAAATCACTTTCAAGCAAACTTTAGCTCATTACAAATATTTCACACAGTACAATATTATTCAAATACAGGTATTAGGGCTGTTACAAGTGACATCACATGTAGAAATTTCATGCTAATCTTGCAACAGTTCCGGAACGCTTTGTGTCCTTTTCCATGGGCGCCGGGAGGGGGGTTCAAGGGGGTGCACTTGCACCCCCCTGCTAAGAAAAAAAATACACAAAAAAGATTAAAAAACCAAAAAATTATTATTAAATTCACTGTTTGAATAATAACTTAAGACGCCTGGTTGTTGTCCTAATTCGTTCAACACCTTGTCAGTAAATTCAGCATCCTTAGTTAATAAGTGTTATATATAATGTGCATAAAAAAGACAGATGCACCCCCCTTAAAATAATCCTGCCGGCGCCAATGCCTTGTCATTGGAATTTTTACGTGACGATACAACTGTAGATTACCTTCCTGACATAACTTCGTCTATTAGGCGATATTTAATTTTAATGTGCAAGTCATTTTCATTTTAAAAAAAAAACACAAAAAAAAACTTTTTTTCGGTGTGCAAGAAACGTCTAATTTCCTTTTTGAAATCTTCTTTGGTTGTTTCAAATGGTTGTAATTCGCTTGTTATCCAAAAATTTGTGAAGCCTTCAGAAAAAAGAAAAGAAAAATTAAATTGATTTTCTGGTGGTTTTCGGGAAAAAATTATGATGCAATGCTACCACCAGCAACTAGTATCCAAAGAAATGACAAATGAAAACCAAATGAAATATTCCGAAGCGAGGATCGAACCTCAGGACCAACCTTAATAATTCTCGCCTTAAACAACGTATTACATTTACTCTACGAAATTGCGGTGTAAATGAGATTCACAGAAAATCGTAAGGGACTTTGTTGCAATATCAAATTGAAGTTGTTACATTTTTAAGCTCCACAGAATAAAACTCAGTGGTTGTTTCTATAGCTAGGCCCACAAATAAGGCGTCTACTTTCAATATTTTTCCGCTGTAGGCTTTTCCAAATGTTTTCGATTTTATATTCAAAACGAACCTTCATTAATAACAAGAAATAACCAGCAGCAAACAATAAAAAATAGTTGAAAACTTGGGTAATAGGAAACGCTCCATTCCAGCGGCAGCGTTTACAGACGGGTGACGTCACGACTGCCGTTGCACGCGCCAGGCAGCAAACCACTGTTTTGGCGGGCTTTTAAATTCTTTAAATTTTAACTTTGAATTTTTCGCAAAATAATGCACTTTTGTCAAAAAATCTCTTCACTCGGTGAATAAGGTGTATAAATAAACAATTTAAAACCATTTTCAAGAAGTAGTCAAATACCCTATTGTAATACAAAAGATCAAGACTAACTACTAACACAGTTTTCGGACCGCTTCAGAGCACTAGCTATAGGCCCCTTTAGACGACCCGTTTCAGATGACCTTGTCCCGTTCCTGATTTCTCTTTCCTTCCGTCGACAGTGTGTTGCATTTAGACGACCGCCGTCGGCCGGCCCGATCTGGTTACCACCGTACTAGCGGCCTACCACCATTGCTCTGAAATTTGCACGTTCCATTCAATAGTAACACTAGTAATAAAATTAGTTAGTTACAAATTTTATTAAAGATCTAATATTTAAATTAAATGCCTCATATCTCGCATCTTTGTTATGATATAGGGCATGTGAGGTTAGGGTTGCCAACCATACTGTATTATGAAGTATTATATTTTATTTTTGGCTGTTATACTTTTTCCTACGAATAAAGTATACAACACATGTACCGGTAACTGAAAGTTCGTCTGCTAGTTTCACAATCTCCTGCAAGAAAAAGTGCCTATCGGTCAGCGATTTTTTGTTTGCTTCCATCCCTTGATCTGTGTAATTATCGCTTCGGTGTCGAGGCAATAATAGCGAACCATTCGTATTTTTGTACTCCAGTCGACTCGTGTCCGCTCGCCGTTATTTCTGAACGGTACTATAAAGCATGCGAAAACAATTTATTTTTGGTAAACTTTACAATTAAATTAATTTCCAAACGACATGTTAGTGCTTATGATGAAACGAAATAATTAATGTAAGATGGTGGGAAGGGAGAAACAGAGCGTACATAAATTTAAAAATGAGTGTTCCTTTTTTGTTATACTAGATGTAGAATGTGGCTCCAACTGTTACACTGAAATGAAACTAACAATTAATAGTCAGTCCAGTAAGCCTGAAAATATATGTATTTAAGGTAATAAATAACTAAATTCCATTTTTCCCCTTTCATATACTTATTATTTTCCTCTTCAAATGACATATATATTTTTTTTTTTTCTAAATAAGTTGGCAACTCTATGTGAGGTGTCCCATAAATATTTGTGGGTCTTTTACACGTCCAGAAACTCTGTCAATACTTCTTTTTCTTGATTATCGGATACATCCATCTCAAAATAATAGAAAACTGGTAAGTAGAAAGTGTGAACACAACCGGGCGAGGCTTTACACCCAGTGCTGCCATCCTCTTTGCTTTGAAAATCCGTAGATGGATGCTAGAATTTCCGTAGAATGGGTACAAAAATCCGGAGACTCGTGAACTAAAAGACTAAAACAATAATTATTGAAGAGAGAGTCAAAATTAAGAATACTTTTTATTTCCGAGTCTTTAAAATTCGAAATACAAAATTATATTCTACATTGAAAGTAAGAAATATCACTGAACATGTTTTATACATCGTCTCTTTCATCGCTGCTGCTGTGCCTACTCTTTTTTTTTGGGGGGGGGGGGGGGAAGGGCCTATATATTATCTATTTTCTTTGTTGACACTAAAAGCATATCTTCGGTAACAGGAAATGTTAAATACTGCGAAAACTTTTACTCTCGGATATTGTTAAATCCTTCTCTGAAGGCACTGCTTTGCGAGCCGTGTCAACGAGCATGTCACCGTGCATAAAGAGTGCACCGATAGTTTTGTATTACGGTCTTTTAAGATCTATAAAATCTATAATCAAACAAAATATGAGCTTTATTTCAATCGTTGGTTCACACGAGCGATTGCAAAGAAACGATTAACAATTATTGACAATTCTGTAATGCATTATCACTATACGCTCAAAGTTTAACAAAACACGAATATGAGGAAAAATCAACAAATAGTAAAAAATAGCAAAAATCCGTAGATATTTGAACAAAATCCGAAAATCCTAACTTTTTATAAAAATCCGTAGATCTACGGATAAATCCGTAGAAATGGCAGCACTGTTTACACGGCCAGTTTTCAGAGCAGAGTGGTGGCGGCCCGACTTACCCCCACTCTTTGGTCCTAAATCAGATGGAATTTTCACCCGACCTCCCAGCCTGGTCTCGCCGCAAAAACGTGACCTGGTGCTCACTTTAGACGATCAGTTTTCAGGGCCGAGGAGGCATGGTCACGATTTAGGGACACCAGGTCGAGTCGACTAAAGGGGCCTTATAATGGAACTAAAGAAATTACAAGAAGTAGGATTTATACACTTCAAAGAAGTCACATATACGGTGCCGGTTGTTTTTACAGTGATGTCTAACAATGCGTTCGTGCGACAATACAGGAAGAAAGTAGTATTGTGGGAGAGGCATAGACACCGAAAAAATAATATAAGGCTTGAAAAGTTCTGCTAATCCAAGCAGTTTAGACTGAGGGAAAAGCACATACACAGAACATGCGGTAAATATAACAGAACCTCAAAGCTTAGCTGTAGAGACGAGGAATAAAAACATTTAAAAAATGAATAAAGAACTGTGAGTAAATAAATAACTTTTAATTTCTTAGATTACGATAATATGTAACAATTCGCGGCACATGAAACTAAAATATAACTAATAAAACACTTGATAATTGATTCCTTATAATGGGTAAAATTTCGTGGCACACCTTTCACCTTGTCACGGCACACTGGTGTGCCGCCGCACACCGGTTGCGGACAAACTGATCTAGATATCACCTCTCATCATCAAATAGTGTTTCCGCACCACTGCTGAATTGTACTGACACCAAATCCGCCGGTTGCCTCTGTTAATGCTGCAAGGCTACTGCTGACTTGCCGATCATTCAGCGCCTTCTGCCAGCTTCCCGTTCCACTTACAAATTTCGTTCTCCGGTATAGTACACTCCCACATCGAGAGATTCCGAGTAAGCTGCTCGCTGAGCCTAAGAGAAGGTGCCTCTGGTTTCCAGAGGTACTACGATACACCACCTCAGCCGAGCCGTCTTCCTGATATAACCCGGTCTCGGGAAGTGCTTCTAATTTGAACTTTATTATTCCTCTTGATTGTTTTTTTTTTTTTTTTTTGTTCTTCTTACCGTTCCTGATGTAACATTATGCTACATTATCGAGTCGCTTGTCAAGCACCACCAGTTTTCTGCCTACATATTTTGCCTTCTCTTACAATGATGCTGGATTAGAAACTTCGTCTTTTTTTTTGCTGTCGTCAGTCTTTCGACTGGTTTGATGCAATCCTCCATCCTTTCCTATCCTGTGCTAACCTCTTCATTTCTACATACCCCTTACAGCCCACGTCCTCAATTATCTGAATCATATATTCTAATCTTTGTCTTCCTCTACAGTTCTTACCTTCGACTGTTCCCTCCACTAACAAATTAACCAATCCAGCATGTCTTAAAATATGACCTACCAGCCTGTTTTTTCTGTATGCTTCTTGCACAAACCTCTTTTCTCACCCACCATTTCCAAAACTCGTTCATTTCTTACTTTGTCTGTCCACTTAATTTTCAACATTTCTGTAGCACCACATTTCAAATGCTTCAATTTTCTTTATTTCCGGTGTTCCTAAAGTCCATGTTTCTCTACCATAAAGTGCTGTGCTCCACACAAAGAGTTTTAAAAAGTTCTTTCTAATTCCTAGATCAATATTTGAAACTAAAAGGTTTCTCTTTTTCATGAAGGCTCTTTTTGCTAATGCTATCCTGCTTTTAACACCTCTCTTTTTTTTTTTTTTTAACTGCTGTACGTCTCTCAACAGCGAGGTCTTTAGAGACGTGAAAGGATGGGAGGCAAGGATAAGGGTAAGAAATGGGAAGGAATTCGGCCATGGCCATTTGAAGGAAGCATCCCGGCATTTGCCTGAAGTGAGCTTTTAACATCATTCCTCCTTCGGCCATCGGTTGTAATTTTACTTCCCAAGTAACAGAATTCACTTACTACTCCTATTGCATCGGATCCTATTTTTATATTTAATCCACTAGTATTGGTATCATTTCTGCTACATTTCATCACTTTTGTCTTGCTTTGATTTATATTCAGTCCAAAATCTTCCTTCAGTATTTTGTTAATGCCATTCAGTAACTTCTCAATATCCTCAGCCCTCTCTGCTAACAAGACAATGTCGTCAGCAAATCGTAGCATACTGATTTTTTCTCCCTGAAAATTTATGCCACATGAAATTTTTTCTTTGCCTTTCTTCATTCCTTCTTCAACATACAAGTTGAATATTAACGGGGATAGACTACAGCCTTGTCTCACACCCTTTTTAACTCATGCATGTCACTCGTGAGTCTCTACTTTTATTATAGCCACTTGATTCTTATATAGTTTACAGAGTATTCTTCAGTCTCGATACTTTAGACCTGATTTCTTTAAAATTTTGAACATCTTGTCCCACCTAACATTATCAAAACCTTTTTCCAAATCAACAAATGCCATAAAAGTATCTTTGTTTTTCTTAATCCGCCCTTCAAGTATTAATCTTAAAGACAGAATTGCTTCCCTTGTACAGCGATTTTTCCTAAACCCAAACTGATCTTCACCTACTATCTCTTCTACTACCCTTTCCATCCTTCTGTATATTATTCTGGTCAATAATTTTGAAGCATGTGTTGTTAGACTAATGGTGCGATAATTCTCACATTTGGCGGCTTGTGCTTTCTTTGGAAGTGTGAAGATGATATTTTTATTAAAATCTGTTGGAATTTCTCCTGTTTCATAACTTTTTGATATCAGCCTGAATAATCTTTCGATTCCTTCCTCTCCTAGGGATTTAAGAAGTTCTGCAGGGATCTCATCAATTTATTTACTTTCTAGTCATTCAGAGCTTTATTAAATTCTGTCCTCAAAACAGGATCTCCTAAGTCATCAATGTCGACATCACCTTCCTTTTCCCTTTCACTATTGTTCAAGTCGTCCCCAACATTCAGTTTCTCAATGTATTCTTTCCATCGGTTAGCTCTGTCTTCTGAGCTTAAAAGAGGTTTCCCATCGGCAGCTTTAATGTTCATACCTCTTTTATTCATTTCTCCAAAATTCTGTTTGATCTTTCTATATGCAACATCTACTTTACCTACGACAATTTCCTTTTCTACTTCTTCACTTTTTACTTGTAGCCATTTTTCTTTTGCTAATTTGCATTTCCTATTTATTTGATTTCTAAATTGCCTGCACTGCTCTCGTCCAGTTTTTTGGGGTGTAAGGGTTTGGTAGAGGCTATACTACCCTTTCCAACCAAATGTCAACCTCTCCTTCACGTGGTGCACCCTGTTTGCACGGACGAGGCTCTGGCGACTGAAAGATTCCCGGTATAAGGAGTCACCCACTGCTTGCCAACGCCCTCCGAAAGGAGGGCGGAAGAGTGGGGAGTGGTTCAGGGTACCCTCTTGCCCTTGGGGTTGGAAACGGCCCCTAAAGGCGGATGAATCAGAAATGATCAATGGCATGGGAATGCAGAAGGCAACTGGAAACCACAGCATTAAAGATCCAAAGGGTATCCCGAGGACATGTAATCCTCTCAAATTACATATATCATGATGGCTTCTTCCTGGGTAAAATATTCCGGAGATAAAATAGTCCTCCAATCGGATCTCCGGGTGGGGACTGCTCAGGGAGGAGTCATCAGAATGGATAGAAACATTCTACGAGTCGGAGCGTGGAATGTTAGAAGTCTGAATATGGCAGGTAGGTTAGAAAACTTAAAAAGGGAGATGGAACAACTTAAGTTAGATGTTGTTGGGATTAAATGGAAGGACGCACAGGATTTCTGGCCTGGGGAACACAGAATAATATGCACACAAGCTGTCAATGGAGTCACTGGTGTAGAATTTGTAATGAACAAGAATGTAGGGAAACGGGTGAGTTATTATGAACAGTTCAGTGACATAATTATTTTGATGAGGTTATAAACTAAGCCCGTCCCAACCACGTTAGTACAAGTGTATATGCCAACGTCACAGGAAGATGACGAAGAAATAGAAAAAATATACGCTGAAATTGAAGAATTAATCCAATATATGAATGGGGAGGAAAATGTAATAATCATGGGTGATTGGAATGCAATAGTGGGAGAAGGAAAAGAGGGGAATACTGTAGGAAGTTTTGGTCTTGGAGAAAGAAATGAGCGAGGAAGCAGGTTGCTAGAATTTTGTGAAAGATATAAGCTAGTAGTGGCAAACACACTGTTTAAGAACCATGCAAGAAGAATATACACCTGGAAACGTCCCGGGGATACAGGCAGATATTAGCTAGATTATATCATGGCCAAACAGCGATTCAGGAATCAAGTCCTAGACTGTAAAGCGTACCCAGGAGCAGCCATAGACTCTGACCATAATTTGATAATAATGAAGTGTAGGCTGAAATTTAAGCGAATAAGGAAGCAGTATAAACAGAACAGACTGGAAGTGATAAACTGAAACAATCTAGCACAAGAGAAAAATTTTCAAAAATGGTAGACTTAGGTCTAAGAAGTAACTCTGAAAGGAGTTCAACCGAGGATGAATGGAATGCATTAAAGACCGAAATAATGAAAGGCTTTAGGGAGCAAGCTGCCCGAAAACCTTGGATCACAGAAGAAATTTTGGAGCTGTTGGATCAGAGGAGAAGGTACAAAAATGCTCAGGATGAAACAGGAAGAGAGCAGTACAGGCAATAACAAGTGCCAAAGCTCCGTATCATGTAGTATATCGTATACACTTAGATACTGAAGCTGAATTTGGGGTTGTGTCTTAAATTCCTTGGTTTATTCGCATACCAAAACCACACGCTCAGTCACACCTGTTTATTTCTTTGAGACATCTTCATTCTGAAAAACTACATTGCCTTAAAAAAAAAAGTGAAGCGCCTATAAGGTGATGAAGAAAAGCAATGAAACTTCACGAGTTGAGAGGGTATGTTATTTCGGTTATTACAAATTCGAGTCAGCCGTGACCTAAAGTCATAGGCTATGAATCCCGACACATGACACCAGGAGTTATATCACTGTGCCTCTCCAAAACAGAAAAAAATGAGATCTCCCCAAGGTCGCTGTCATACTCACCAACAGTAGTCATCCGAGGTAGTGCGGAATCATTGGACACAATGAATGGCGTCGCATTTTGTTGAGCGATGAATCGCGCACTCGAAAGTGTTTATATTGGATTGAAACAACTGTTTTCTAAACATGGGTTCAAAGGTGGGGAAACTTTTAGGGAGTTGTAGATCCCGTCAGAAAACCGAAGTAAGTAACATTAATGTACATCAGATCTGCAGAATATTAACCCTGTTAGTCCTATTCACAGTCTTAAGTGTAAAAATACTGTGGAGGTATACAAACCACTGTCCACATTGTGATAGTCTGTCCAGTAAGAAGACCATCTTGAGGCTTTCTCACACTGCACCAAGCTGGACCAGCTGCCAAAAGATGGCTTGAATCCCTAGATATAGTTATCTGATTAACATGTATTTTTTGTTGTTTGCATACGATAATAATAATAATGAAAGAGCCCGAAAAAACAGAAAGATTCTGGGAAGGGCTTCAAACAGAGATGGCCAAAATTACGAAAGATGATGTGAAAATTTTGCTTGGTGACGTCAACGCACAGATTGGCAGGGAACGCAAATACAAGAAGATGGTAGGAGATTACCCTGATGCTAGCAAAACAACCTCAAAATTATGTCCACCTCACTTCGAAAAAATCCCAAAAACATGGCGATCACCCATCCATCATTTAAGGGAATTTCAGATTGATCACGTTGCAGTACCGTATGACTATCAAAAAGAAATTCACGATGTGCTTTTATGCACAGGGGCAAATATAGATTCTGATCACTGTTTCTCCAGAATAAAAATTAAATTCACACCCGAAAGAAAATTTAACAGAAAAATACCAGTGATTCAAAAAGTCGATTTATACAAAATAAAAGACTCCAAAATCAAAGAAAAATGGGAAGAAAAACCTGCGGAATACTGGCAGAAATTTCGGACTAAAATAATTAAAACCGTGAAAGAAATGATACCTCTTCACAAAAAACGAAAGCACCCTTGGTGGAATCAAGAATGTGAGACCGCACCAGAAGAAAGTAAAAAAGGCATTTTAAAATTACAATTGCAACAAATCTGAAGAAATACACAATAAATTTATCGGAGTTCGCAAACAAACATCCAAGATTTTAAGACAAAACAAACGAAAATATGTCAACGACCAACTACAGACAATCGAAGACAACTTCAAAAATTACAATACACATGATTTCTACAAGACCATCGCGAACCAAATCAAAGGGTACTCACCACATAACCTATGTTTTAGAAAACGAAATGGTAAATTTGCCCTGACAAATAAAGAAAACTGCCAAGAGCTGGCCACTTATTTTTCACAGCTCTGAAATTGTCGGCAACCCAAAAAGAGGTTCCCGAAAATACAATCTGAAATAACAACAGAGAACTCATCGCCACCAACACAAGAAGAAATTTATGTATATATAAAGAAACTTAAAAAATAACATAACATCAGGAGAAGATGGAATTGTAGCCGAACTTTTAAAAAAATTAGGTCCAAATTCACTCAAAGAAATTGCACCAGTCACATACAAAATTCTTTCAGCCTGTATTTTGAAGAGAACACAAGAGCAGTTAGAACCTAAATTAGCAGAATATCAATCAGGATTCAGACCAAACAGGTCGTGCCCCAAACAAATTTTCAACCTCAAAACCATAATCAAAATGCGAGCCCTCAGACAAAAATCCCTAGTATGCACATTTGTGGATTTAAAAAAGGCATATGACTCAATAGACAGGGCTTCACTTTTTCAAATTTTAGAAGAAAGGGGATTAGATCCAAAAACAAGAGAAGTCATGAAACAAACACTAATTGGCAATAAATCTAAAGTAAAACTCATGGCAGAAATTTCAGAACACTTTGACATTCAAACAGGTGTGAGACAAGGCGATGGGCTCTCTCCTCTTCCGTTCAAAGTCGTTCTAGACAAGGTTATGGAAGAATGGGAGATAGAAATGTAAGTATTGGCAGCCAATCCCACTTGGCTTTCCCAAAAACAACCTCTACATACCATACCTCGCTTTTGCGGATGATTTGGCGATACTAGCAGAAGATGAAGAGACTGCCATCAAACAGCTTGAGACCCTCAAAGAATTTACAGAAAAAGTAGGGTTACAAATCTCATTCGAGAAAGCTGAATTCATATGTTCAAAGACAGAAACAGTAAGTTTGAGAACAAACTACGGTAAAATCAACAGGGTCCCATACTTTAAAATACTTCGGAGAATTCATGGAACCGACAGGCCTTGAGAAAATCTCGCAGTGAAATCGCCTCCAAAAAGTAAGAAAAGCATTAGGGTTAGTGCGAAATCTCTACAACAAAATATCCATCTCAAGACAGACCAAAATTCGGCACTATAACTCAGTCATAAAACCAACAGTCCTCTATGAAAGTGAAACGTTAACACTTAATAGAAAACATGACCTTGAAGAAATAAAAAAGTAGAGAGAAAAATCATTAGAAAAATTCTAAGAGCAAGATTCACTAAAGATGGTTACAGACTACAATCAATCAAAACAACAGAAAAGCTTTCAAACATAATAGTTGACATCAAGAAAAGTTGAGTTAAATTCTTTGGTGACCTTAAGAGGTTACCAGAAAATCGATTGGCAAAAAAGATAATAGATTACGTAACTTCACTTAAGAATCCAACACCTTGGCTGAATAAAATTCGGAAGGATCTTAAAAGTGCGAACATAGGAGCAACAGACATCTTGGAAAGAGACACCTTCAGACATAAAGTAGACAAATTGAGAGTTATAACTGAGCAACCAAAACAAAAACAATACAGACCAAAGTGGTCGGAAGAACGCAAACAAGCTTTCTCGGAAAGAATGAAAGCCTATTGGAACAACAAGAAGAACTCAAAGAAAACTTTATTGGGTCATTTGCTTAACGTCTTCCATTTACCATTTATTGGGAGAATTCGCCAATAATAATAATAATAATAAGTGTAAAAATATCTCTCATCTTGGTCGTGTAGTAGGTACTGGCCTTCTCCACATGAGAGATATATGTACTGAGATGATACGAATGAAGTTATTGAAAGATTGCGGTTACTTACAGCGTCGTCACAGCCGACGCACGGCGCACCCCAACTCCCATGAGAGAACCTCGTTTAATAAATAGCATTGCAACGTGTATCAGCAGAACATACACAGACGAGAAAGAATTTCGCGAGAAGATGTGTAATGATATAAGGCTTGACGATCTGTGGCGAGATGATATTGTGAAAATGATACCGTACTCTAGCAAAAGACATTACAACTCAAGAACAAGACTGGCAACATGGTTGCTGTTGCAGTGAAAAGTATTCGTGGTCGTGTACATAAAAACTTCGAGAATGACGGCGGGAAGGAATTTTACAATCCAAAGTTTAAGGTGATAATCAGCAACAGTAGTATTAATCACTCTTCAATACATATCTTTCCTTAATGCTTCGATAGCTGGACGACTACATAGAACTATAACGAATACAATAAGGAGACAATTTAATACAGGCCTGGAGGTGCAGCCTTTGAAAGTTCAGTCTGTGGAGGCTCGGCCTATGGACGCTGCACTTGTGGGGGCACAGCCCGTGAAGGCTCAGCATATCGAGGCAGAAAGTAGAAAGGATGGTTTTAGTGAGTAGGGAGAGAAGGGTGGTTGGGAGCTGATAACAGGTCGCAGGCGAAATACGGTTAGCGGGATGTAAGAGTAGGTAAGGTACAGCAGGCCTTTAGGGATAGGGCCAGGGGAGAGCAAGGAAAGAACAGGAAGATAAGGGTTTGCTGCTAGGTAGTAGCTTTTGAAGAGGTATAGGGCATCTTCTGCAGGATCAGTTAAGCACAGGTTACCAGGTCGCAAGTTTTTTCAATCCTAGTGCAACATTATGTCAGGTTATAAAGGTTCACTTTGCAGGAGTTTCACTAAGGACGTTTGAGTAGTGATGGTGGGAGGTGCGGCGAACAGTATTGATGGAAACGCAAGTTATAGTATAGAGCAGCGGTTCCCTTTTTTTTTCATACTTTTTTGGCGGATCCGAATATTTATAATAATAAAAGTGATTGCACCTTGTAGTTTGAATATTTTCATGTTTGATTTGAAAAGAAAATTATAAATAAAAAATAATTATTATTAGTATTATAAAACATTTATCGTAAAAGGTAACACAACGTAACTATTTAGTGTGAGGAATGAATTTTTTTCACACATTTACTTATAATAGCACCGGAATTAGGCTTAATGTTCGGCAATTGAACGCGAAGATCTGGAGCTGCATCCAGTCTGTTTCTGCACTTGTTTTTGGTGTAATCATAAGCTGAAAAACCTGTCTCGGTAAGTCGTCATAAACGGAAGCAGAACCATGATAGACTTATCACGGAGCGATTATGACTCTTTCCAACGAACATTTTATTTAATTCTTGGACGGAACACGGAACACCTGTGACCCTTCCACGGAACTCCAGGGTTCCGCGGATCACCTTTTAGGAACCTCTGGTATAGAGGGTGATCTGAGGAAGGTGGTGAAGGAGATGCAGCATACCGAGGTTGAGCTCATGCAGGTCCTAAGTCGCCATAATCAGCCACAGTTGAATCACGCTGTGAGACGGGTAAACGTGGAAACAGGGGTGCTATAGAGAAAAGCATTAGTTCTGTCTTGGGAGGGGGGGGGGGGAGGTGTGCCTGTGGGATTTCAATAGGTATAGTCCACACCCAGGGCCGGAAATAGGATTCTGGGGCTCCAGGTAAGCGTTCTTAGACCACCCCTTCCCTTTACAAACAAATTTTTTTAATTTAAACTTTTTTTTTTATAAAGTCAGAAAATTTTAATGCGAAAAATAAAAAACTCTTTTTTAAGGAAGATTTTTAATGTTTGATTTCTATTTTGTAGTCACCCTGGCCGGCGAGTCATTTTAGGGGGCTCGGGGATGGCATACTTTTACCCGTTTATTCTCCCTCCCCCCTCCTTAACGCATGCACTTTCTAGAAGGGGCTAGGGCACGGATGGCGAACCAATGGCACGCGTGCCGATGATGGCACGCGACCAAATAATTTGGGCACGGCATTAATCAGGTGCCTAATCGAAATAAATAATTTATTTTTTCGTGTACGTAATTTAAGATCAAAGTAACAAAGTTCATCGTGAACGAAGTTACCGGTGGCGGAACGACTACAGATTGCGCAAAGGAGGTTTATTTCGTGCGAAATTCTGACCGAACGGACGTAACAAGATGCGGGAAGCTAACATATTCACTTGTTTTTGTTGACTGCTTTTACCAATTGCGCATAGTTCTTGTGGTTTTTAAACTAATTTCGTTAACACAGCTGCTGTTTAAGTTTATTTGAGTTATATTTATACCTATTAAACACAGCGTGTTTGGCAAAAAAAAGTGCAAGATAAGTGTAATACAGAATTTCATCTTTGGTGGACTGAGAATATGGCATGTTTAATTAAGGTTATAAAGTGATCTGTAAAATGGTGCCAAATCACAAGTCTTAAAAAAGAGAGAGAGAGAACCAGAGCAAAAAGAATAAATTGAATGTGCAATAACAAGAAAAAATAAACAAATGACGTCTACGATTAAGTATGTTAGCAAGGATTGTGATACTAGTGCCGCACGGTTTTCGGATGCAAATGTTATTGCTCGGCGCGGTAAACCTTTTAGTGAGGGGAAGTTTTGAAGGAAGCCTGGTTAACATGCACCCATTCACTTTTTAAAGATTTTGAAAATAAATGTAAGATAATTCCGCGCATCAAAGATCCTCTTTTATCCAGAAACACAATAAAAGATAGAACAATATAACGGGCAGAAAATGTAAAAGAACAACAAACAAATGACAAGTCATCTCCTCTCATACAGTTGTATGTTGACGAAAGTACTGATGTAATTTTTCGAAGTGATTAACATTAAAAATTCGCTTCGAAAACGTTTATCAGATGACTCCACTTCAGCTTGCATTCTGCTAAAAGTAACAAAGTATAAACCGAATATAACTTATTTGTCATCTAACATGCAACAACAAATTTTTCGGTAGTTTCATCTATTTTAATTAATACAAAACTATTAATGTCAATATTGATTAGTATAAAAAAAAGTTTATTTCTGGTTGTAAATATAAAGTTTTAAGGTGATAGTATTTAGTTTTATTTCATTCCCCATTAATCACTAAGTCATGAAGGCTTGATGGCACGTCAAGGGTTTCTTTCAATATTTCTTTTGAAAAAATGGCACGTCGATCAATAAAGGTTCGCCATCCCTGGGCTAGGGGATCTTTCCGGGCCAGCTAAGGCTATAAGGGGGCCCACTTCAGTGATGAGGGGGTCGGTACTATACCTTTTTTTTAGGTTAGGGGCTGCTGATGAGGAAATAGAGACAGATGATCAAAAGTATACTGATCATAGATCCATGATGGGAAACTCATAAATATTAAAGAAATAGATGAAGCTGATGAAACAATAGCTGATGGGGGCAGAACTGGTAAGGAGGAGATTAATGCTGAAAATATCACAAGAAGAGTGTTACTGGTTAACTGTAATAGTGAACAAAGTAATATAATTTTTCAAAATTAATAGATATACACGAACCACAAGTAATTATAGGGGTAGAGTATTGGTTATATGAAGTACTAGACAATGAGGTTTTTCCCGATGGTTACAGAGTGTACTGCAGAGATAGAGGAACAATTAGTGGAGGGGTTTCATGCTGTATAGCAAAGACTACTACAGTTCACCGCTTTTTATAGATTATGACTACGAGTTACTTACTGCAGATTTCTAGAATTATAAAAAAGAAAAATCAGAGTGTTGGCTGCTAGTCGTAGTGGAAAACTGAGTGATGATGAGGCTCTTGGAGAGAAACTAAATTCATACTAATAGTTTAGAAGTGAGATCAGAATGGTCATTATTGGTGGGCATTTAAATTTACCAGGTGTCAGTTGGTTAGGAAATAAAATTAATAGCACAAGGGAACAGATATTTTCAAAAACCTTAATAAGGGAAAGGAGGCCTTACCAAAGTGGTAGAGCAGAACACAAGGGAACGAAACATGTTGCATATCTTTCTAATAAAACCCGATGATAACCTTGTGAGGTGTCAAGTAACTGGAGGAATAAGTGATAACTAGACGACCCGTGCGAAAATTTCGCGAATAAAATGCGATGAATAGCGAGGTTGAATGCTTGTAATATAATGAAAAGTTGAACCGTACTTTTGTAGCAAATATTTATTTTTTTAGTGTAATAGGTACGCATCAAAGTGCTTAAAACATATTACGAAACAGTTAGGAAAATTTAAAATACTCTGTATTTGCGACAAACTGTCATTGACCTTAACAGAATACAACCAACCTGAACAAAATGCACACAACATATCAATATCTCTGTGATATTTGTTGCTGTTCGAATAAAATGTTTACATTGGAATTGTATTGCAAAACGAAAGTGTTTCCGTAACAGAAAAAAATATCCGAAAAGCTACTTATTGAATAAAAAAAGTTTATTGACATATCTGTGATATCTGCTGCTGCAATCTAGGGATTTGACTCTGAACTTTCTCGTACGCGCTACCACTTTAAGCACCAAATTCCGAAAAATTCTTTCTTAATTTATGATTTTACCTAACTGGGGACCTTAGTCTTTAAAACGATATGATATTTATCGATTTCGGCTAGGTATCGAGGAAGATAAATGGCTTGTAATTATGAAAAAAAACACGATGTAGAAATAATATTGATACTTTTACCCTTTAAGGGCCGAATTCCAAAAAAAAAAAAAATTATAAAATATGGTGTGACCAAAGCAGCCACTTTGGTCTTTAAAATGATTTATCGATTTCGGTTAGTTATCAAGCGAGGTAAAAAACAAAATAAGGAAACGATGATATTTTTGCCCCTTAAGGGTTGAATTTGGAGAAAGTTTTTTCTTAAAATATGATGTGACCAAAGCGAATAATTTAATATTTAAAACGATACTTCATTTATTAATTTCGGTTCGATATCAAGGGAAATAAATAGCTCGTGACAGAAAAATTAATACTTTTGCCCTCTAAGGATAGAATTTTGAAAATTTTCTTTCTTAAAATGTGGTTTAACAGAACCTAAGACCTTACGAAGACCTCAATCTTTAAATAATACCTCGTTTATTAATTTTGTTTAATTATCAAGGGAGATAAATGACTCGAGACACAAAAAAGGCATTTTAGAAATACTGATATTTATGCCCTTTAAGAGATCAATTCAGGAAAATTCATTTCTTAAAGTGTGATGTTACCACAGCGGAAATCTTAATTTTTAGAATGATACCACATTTATCTATTTCGATTAGATATTAATGGAGATAAATGGCTCGTGACACAAAACTGCGTTGTAGAACCATTTATACTTTTTCCCTTTAAGGGTTGAATTCGAAAAAACTTCTTTTTTAAAATATGATGTCACCAAAGCTGAGACATTACTCTTCATAATCTTACTTGATTTATCGATTTTGGTTAGATATCAATGGAGATAAATGGCTCGAGACAAAAAAACGCATTTTAGAAAAATTGATATTTTTGCCCTTTAATGGTCAAATTACGAAAAATTCCTTTCTTAAATTATAATGTTACCACGGCGGAGACCTTATTCTTTAATATGATACCTCATTTGTCTATATCGGTTAGATATCAAGGAAGATAAATGGCTCGTGACACAAAAATTCGTTATAGAAAAATTTATACTTTTCCATTTAAGGGTTGAATTCGAAAAAACGTTTGTTCTTAAAATATGATGTCACCAATGCTGAGACTTTACTCCTTATAATCTCACATGATTTATCGCTTTTGGTTAGATATCCAGGGAGATAAATGGCTCGAGGCATAAAAAACGCATTTTAGAAAAATTGACATTTTTGCCCTTCAAGGGTCGAATTACGGAAAATTCCTTTATTAAAATATAATGTTACCACGGCGGAGACCTTAGTCTTTAATATGATACCTCATTTATTTATATCGGCTAGATATGAAGTGAGATAAATGGCTCGTGACACAAAAACGCATTGCAAAAGTATTGATACTTTTGCCCTTTAAGGGTTGAATTCCGAAAAATTATTGTCTTAGTATATGACGTCACGAAAGCGGAGATCTTAATCTTTAAATTGATACTTCATTAAACGATGTTAGATTGGTATCCAAGGAGATAAATGACCCGTAACACAGAAAACAGCATTTTAGACATATTGACATTTTTGCCCTTTAAGGGTTGAATCGCAAAAACCTTCTTTCTTTAAATATGATGCGATCAAAGTGGAGTGCATAAGCTTTAAAATGACACCTCATTCACTGATTTCGGTTAAGTATGAAGCAAGATAAAGGCTTGTGATAAAAAAGTACCTTATAGAAATAATATATAATATGATGAAGCAGCTCTGATGAATATTAGAGGATTCAGTAACTGGCCAAAATTGAAGTGGGAAATGCGTACTGTTATAAAACGGCACAGATTACGGAATTGAAGAGATATTTCAAGGAAAATTTTAGCAAATGGAATGATGGCGCAATTACAATGGAGTCGAAGTGGTGACAGTTCAAGGAGATAATAAAAAAAAGAGTGAAGAAATATATATTCCAAAATAGAAAATAAAGAACGTACGTAATCTAACAGGAACTTCAGGCGGTTAAAGAGGTTGCTGTGTAGCGAACATAACAGAGCTAAAAGACAGCAAGACAGTAGGAAACTTGTAACAAGTAAACAAGGCATTAATAATACCGATGAAGTTGGCTAAAAATGGGTTTATGAAAAAAATTATTGCTGCATGGGGACCAATGATAGATGCATCTAGAAATTTCTATGGCTATGTTAGAAAACTGGGGGGAAGAGAGTGTGCTGAGACAGTTATAGGTTAGCAAGGAGAAGAAGTTACTAAGGATTTGAAAAAGACAGAAATTTTAAGTAACTGGTGAGACCATTAGTAGAGTGGTTTGGGGGGAGCGCGGCCAAATGATACATTGTAACATTCTATTGTTCTGTCAATCATTTTCACACATATTGCTCTCCCCCTCCCTCCCCTCCCTCACCTCCCCTCTCCCCTCCCATCCGTCCCCTCCCTTCTCTTCACTAACCTCAGTTTTACATGCCCTTCCCACCCAACCCTTGCACCATCTGCCCATTCTATTGCTCTTTTGCCAGGCCACTTGTGTGAACACATGTTCTCCCTAACCCCAGTTTCATCTCTCTCTTTGTGTGCACTCAAGCGTCACTAATTTGGCCACTTAACCTACACTTCACCAAACCACAATGTGTGAAGCGAAAGCTGTTTCGTTTCATCAACAGAAAGAAAAAAATATCATTGTTTGATGGATGCCTTTCCCCATTAGACTCTATATATGGACGGAAATAAAATATACTCTACATTGAGCGCTTAATAAAATACGATTTAAACCAAATTCCAATCATGATTCCTTCATAAGGTATGAATTAATGTCTTTAAACGCGTTACTGAATTTTTATTTAATGTAAAATATATCAAAAGAAGTGAAACACGTACGGGAGAACAATGGAAGTCAATTGCTTTGGCGTAATTTATTTATTAATATTATCAGCAATTGTGGAAAATGATCGGCAAAGTCAGTTCTGAACCAGGGAAGATAGAAAAATATCTCTCATTTACATGCAACGGAACTTTTTATTCCGTCACTGAAAAAAATTCTTCCGACTCTTTCTGAATCGCGGTTTTGATCGCTGGTTTACCTCATGTTCATTTAACGTAAAATTGAAGGGGGCAATTTATGCTCAAGCGTACAAAATACAGATTAAAAATTAGATCACGTTCATTCTAAAAATATAAGCTTCCCAAATGTCCTATAATATTTTTTTAAAAAAACTGTTAATTCTGGTAGCTGACCAAAAAATATTTCCCATGAGGCAGGCATTGTCTCGGGGTCTAAACACATTGTCTGGTGCTCCCTTCTCAGCTGAAGACGAAAGTTTACTTAAGGTCCGGTCAAACAGAACGTGGGCAGCGTGCGCGTGCTAAACAAGGGTTGCCCGCCGCGTTCTGGCGAGGTCAAACACAGCGCGGGCTGACCGAAGCGATCTAGTGTGAGGAACAAGCGTCATGCGAAACGATCACAGTATTTGGCCACAGGTGACTCGCTTTTTCCTTCCGGATCAGTAATAAGACTGTCTCCAGCATAGTAAAAGAAGTAGCTGGGACGTTTTGAAAAACTTTGAGGAGGGGTTCAGAGTACCTTGGCACTTTCCGAATTGCATTGAAAGTGTAAACGGAAAACGTGTGAAAATAAAATGTCCTAACAACATTTTCTCAAGCTATTTTTGTTACTTTTTTCCCATAGTTTTACTGGATATTTTTGATCCAGTTTACAAGTTCCTTGTAGTTGATATTGACAGTTACGACCGGACAGCGACAGTAGCTTCTTTCAAAATTTCTCCTTTTATTCTGAATTCGTTCACTATGAAACTATTCTATCTTCGAAAGTATTGCCAGGTATGGATACCCCCGTCCCTCATGTATTTCTAGCCGACGAAGGTTACGCACTGCAAATTTATTTAATGCGTCCTTTTCCGACAGACGATCAAAGAAAATATTTAATATACTGCTTAGCAGAGCACGACGATTCGTTGAAAATGGTTTTGGCATATTAGCCCACAAGTGGCGTGTTTATTTAGGTATGGAGACGGAAATTGAAACTACAATTCATGTTGCTTCCCCAGTTATCTCCGACATAATAATGCTACAGGTATCACAAATGATGAACGGCGTTCTCAAATACAATGCAGACAAACCAGAGATTTGGTTCAATTGAGAAATCAATTCGTCGCTTGCTTTAATTATTTTATTAATTTATCCATATTTAGACGTATCGTAAACATACGTGTTTACTAATTTCCTGCTTACTCAGGTAAAGAGAATTATATGTTATACGTCAAAAGTGCAAATAAATAATAAGTTGCAACTAAATAAATGTAACCGATAAATAATGATTATGTAAATGATGCAATTCAAATCATAAATGAAATAAAATGTTTTAAATAAATAAATAGTAATGCAAATAGCAATGGCTAGTTTCTTTCATTTTCACTACAATTTCAATCCAAACTTCACTTTTATTGTTATTTTCGTAGTCGGAATGGCGTGAATTAAATAAATAATCTGTTTCTCGCACCAAATTAATTACTCCCTCTATTTCGACATTCGCCATCTTGACGTGATCGCGCGATATCTGTGTGCACTCACAACCTGAGCGCTGCCCCCGGCTGGATGGCGCGTTCTGCCCGCCTGCTATTTGACAGGGTTGATACAACATGTACAACGTAATACTGTGCCCGCTGCGTGCAGACTAGTGTCCGACCGAAGGTCATTTTTTGGCCGAAGCCGAAGCCGATTGTTCGGCTCTTGCCATAACCTTCGGCCGTAGCCGAAGCCGAAGCCGAAGGTTTAAAACACAGTTTTTTTCATATTTATTTATTAGAATGAAATAAAACATAATACAAAACTAGGTGATAAGCGAAGCAAAATTTAATGGTATTACATTTATTTAGTTATTATAAAGAGAATCCAGAAAATTTAACAGTGATAGCCCTAATTAAATTATAGTAATTTCTCTCGGTCATTAAATTATTAATTAATTATTTACAGTTTTGGCTTTGGTCAGTGAACACACATATTATTTTTTGTCTAACGTTACCTTAAATATAGTAATAATATCTTTCTTTAACAACAATAAAACAGGTTTGAAACTTGTTACCTAAATTATCATTATTATTTTTGTTGCAATCAATCTTTTGATTGGTTTGAAGCAATCATCAATCCTTTCCTATCTTGTGCTAACCTCTTCATCTCTACATACTCCTAACACTGCACGTCCTCAATTATCTGTTTCATATATTCTAATCTCTGTCTTCTTCTACAGTTCTGTTCCCTCCACTAACAAATTAACCAATCCAGCATGTCTCAAAATATGACCAACCAGCCTGTCTCTTCTTTCTATAAGCTTCTTCCACAAACTTCTTTCCTCGCCCATCATTTCCAAAACTCTTTCATTTCGCACTTTGTCTGTCCACTTAATTTCCACCATCGTTCTATACCACCACATTTCAAATGCTTCAATTATCATTCTTTTTGGTATTCCCAAACTACATGCTTCGCTGCCATAAAGTGCTGTGCTCCTCACGTAGAGTTTTAAAAAGTTCTTTCTAATTCCTAGATCAAAATTTGACACTAAAACATTTTTCTTTTTCATTAAGGCTCTTTTTGCTAGTGATATTCTGCTTTTAACATCATTCCTGCTTCGACTTCTTCTGTCGCATCCGATCCTATTTTTATATTTAATCTACTATTATTGCTATCGTTTCTGCTACATGTCATCATTTTTGTCTTGCCAAACTATCCTTTCAGCATTTTGTTTATGCCATTCTGTAACTTCTCAATATCCTCAGCCTGGTATGCTATATTAACTTTAATTATTCTAGTTCTTAAAATAAAATATCTTGCAGTCTAAATTAGTCTCATATATTAAATTATCATTTAAAGCCAGCCCAATAAAACGATATTTTTAAAAAAGTTTTATGCATACAATTTTTTACTTAGATTAAGTAGAAATATATTTAATGTAATCAAAACAAAGAGTAAATCGATAAAATTAAATGGATAAAACTAGATTTAATAGTAAAAGTTGAACATCCTGATTTTATAAGCTGAAAAAAAATTATAGCTCTTCTGTTGTCACCAGCAGAACTGAACAATTGTTCACTAGTAACTCTAGTATTAAAACCTGATTAATATTTGATTGCTATCGGTCATAAATAAATATATAGACTGAAAGCCCAATATCGATAAAAAAATAATGGTCCTCATTGGCAAAGGTTCTTTTAAATAACAAGTCATATGTTCTTCAAGCGGGAGATGATAGTCCAATTCAGTCTCAGTCACAATTTCCTTTACAGCAAAATCTTTAAAAATTACATCGTGAAACAGGAGCTGTAGTGTGAGATACACAACCCATAGAAACGTTTGAAACATTATCATGAGTACCCATAAGCATATTTTCTTTTTTATTGTTTTCTGCCGCTTGTCGGTGTCTCGTTTCTCCGATCGCTACCTGCGGGCGCGCTGCGCTGTCGTCATTCGTAATACTTCGTTCAATTTCGGCAGCTGGATACAAAACTTCGGCTTCGGCCAAATCTTCGGCTGATTTTGGCCGAAGCCGAATGTGCGGCCGAAGGTGCTAATTTTGGCCGAAGGTGGCCGAAGCCGAAGCCGTAGCCGAAGCTTCGGTCGGACCCTAGTGCAGACCTCCCTGCACGCGCCCGCTGCCCGCGCTCTGTTTGAGCGCGCCTTTAACGTAAAATTAAACGGGCAATTTATGCTCAAGCGTACAAGGTACAGAATTAAAAATTAGATCAGGTTGATTCTAAAAATATAAGCTTCCCAAATGTCATATAATATTTTTTTAAAAAACTGTTAATTCTGGTAGCTGACCAAAAAATTTTTCCCTTGAGCCAGGCATTGTAATTCTTTCGACTCTTTACAAATCAAGCTTTGGTGAGTAGGAATTTTTAGGAGTTATATTTGATTATATGAGCTATGGCGGGACGTTCCGTGGTTCTGATACCACGTTAAACAGCAGGTCCCTGAAGAAAGGAATTAGCCATCTTGTGTTTACCAATCCCCAACAGAACGCAAAACTAAAACTGAAATTAATTCCTATTTATATTTCTCATAAAAGATATAAATTTTAAATCAAAATAGTAATGCTAATTTCCTTGCGCTTTTAAAAAGTTAAAAATATGAAAACGACGGAAGCGAATAATGTCAATCATTATTTTTCATGAAAGATACATGAATTGTAAACATTGCAATAAATGTATGCACTCGGTAGATATTTACTCATGATGAGATTAGTTTTATAACCTTCGGAGAACATTCAATTGTTGTTTATTTACGTTCATTATCATCTGTTTCTGTTATTAAAGAATGTTCCAAACACTAACGATCCAATGTTTAGATGCCCACGCCATTCTTAATGATTTAATATACAGCTAAATTGAGCTAACCTGCCTTTCGGGATTTAAGCGAGTTCCATGAATTTGTTTCAAAGGCCGTTTATTAAAGGACGCTCGGTCCTCTCTCTAATGACATACTTCGGCACAAAATCGAAGCTTCCTTCCGAGCCAATACTCCTGAAAAATAATTTAGTTCGTTAATGTCGGTATTGTTCTTATGATAGCAAGAACTACAATGAGTTTGCAAATTATATACGATAATTAATTAACATTTCGTACACTGATCGTTGCAGATGAAAAGCCTACCAAGCAGAATTTATAACCTAATAACATGGCATAACAAGTTCACAGATATGTTTTGGATAGCTAAAGCCTGAACTTTACTTGCAATACGCAACAATTAGAGACGAAGTTTTCGTTGTTAGGCCCTACTATTCATAAGTAATACGTATCTGTTCGAGTGGATGCCCGTGGAATAAAAAGCGACCTACCAACGTACTCTTGCAAATAGGAAACATATTTGGGGGCAACGCCGACGGCAAGTGACATTTATTACTGGCACTATAATACACCATACAGAACAAAGCGAACACCTAAAGGTTATCTTGCTGATCAAAGATATATTTATGTCTCAACAAAACATTGGAAGAAAACAGTAAAAAGCGCTCTTTTCAGCAATCGATCACATGTTTGATTTTCCACGGTTTCATCACTCCAGACGAAATTGTTTTCCTACCTCCAAACACTCTGCACTCGAGGCGAACTGTGGAATAAATTGTTCACGTTTCAGAGTAAATTCGTGTATGTCGGTCTAAATATCGAGCCTAAATATCGAGTTTTTAAAACAAAGAGACGACAGGCTTATCACAATATCGGCGAAAGTCAGATCTGAACAAGGGAAGATAAAGTAATATAACCCATTTACATACAACGGAACTTTTTATTCCGTCACTGAAAAATTCTTCCGACTCTTTCCGAATCAAGCTTTGGTGAGTAGGAATTTTTAAGAGTTATATTTGATTATATAAGCTATGGCGGGACGTTCCGTGGTTCTGATACAACGTTAAACAGCAGGTCCCTGAAGAAAGGAATTAGCCTTCTAGCCTCCGACATATTAGCTTGGTACATCTATTTCGGGAAGATTCGACGATCCTTCGAATCTGTGGGCCCACTTGCTAATGTTAACAGTATATCTACTACGGTCTGGTGGCTCAGTGGTTAAGGTGTTTGACTGGCAAACAATACTTCCCTGGTTCGACCCTCTGTCTCGGCTAGGAATTTCATAGACCATCAACCCGACCTTCACCTCTGGCATAGCTTCATGTGTAATATGAAGTACGCCAGAACACTTCGTGGTTCGGATTCCACGTTAAACTCTAGGTACCTTGTAGCACTACGGGGTTATGTCAAGGTGTCTAAGACGGGTGGAAAGCGCAGCCAATAGAAACCCAGGCCATTAGGTCTACACGGAATTATTATTATTTAGTATATCCGTAGCTATAATTATGACGGGTTGCGCGTATTATATTAATAGTTTTAAGTTTTCACTTCACCGAGCGTGGTGGTGTAACGGCTAGCGTTCTGGCCTCGCATTCGGGAGGACGGCGGTTCGAATCCCCGTTCGGGCATCCAGATTTGGGTTTTCCATGGTTTCCCAAATCACTCCAGGCAAATGCCGGGATGTTTCCTTCAAAAGGCCATGGCCGAATTCCTTCCCATTCCTTGCCCCCATCCTTTCCCCGTCTCTAAAGACCTCACTGTTAAGAGACATTAAGCAGTTAAAAAAAATTGACTTCTGTCACTTCAGTCCCCAATATCTACCAACATTTTTATTTTTACTTAGATTTTAAAATCAACGTAACTTGTGTAGCCCCAATTGGTCACCTCACGAAAAAAATTACAGGCCGCTTCTAAAGCCAACTTTTCACGTATGGCAATAAATCAGCTCAACATGGTATGTCGTCGCTGAAACTAGTTGTCATCGCGTAACACAAGTTATTATTGTCGTAATATATTAAGTGTTTGTTCTTGTAGCATGGGCTGGTAATGCGATGTGTGTGATGGGAGTTCTGCAGGTTCATCTGTTCGAATACCTGTGTCAGTGGTGTATACTCATAGACCCTCCTAAATTACCACTTCTCATTCTGGTTGAGGGTGACTGTAAGATTCTTGAAATACAGATATTTGCATGGGTACAGCGCATTCGCCGGGAAAAAATCCCCAGAGCACACACACACACACATATAACCTGTGGTGGCCTTAAATTCGTATGAAAGAACCCCACCAATAGTCTCCGTGAGCGCCACCGGGCGGGGGGGGGGGGGGGGGCGTTCAACCATCGTACACAGCATTAAAACGAAAATTCTCACAGTGGTGATTACGAGATAATAAGCCATTCATGGTTCGTCTCGTATTGTGAATAGTAGCTCCGTTTTGTTTATCCTGGAGGTTGGAGCCCCTGAGAAGCGTTGACTTGTACACCACTTTAAAACGAAATTCGCACCGTCATGATCACAAGGCAATAAGTCATTCATGGCTCGACCCGTATTGTAAATAGCCGACCGCATGTTTATCCTGGATGGAGCGTTCAACTGAAATCAGCATTAAAAACTAAATTCACACCATCACGATTACGAGACAATAAGTCCTTCATACGATTAGCGCGAATCAAAATCACATAAAACCCAAATCTGGATGCCCGGACGGGGATTCGAACCGCCGTCCTCCCGAATGCGAGTCTAGAACGCTAAACGTTACACCGCCACGCTTTGTGTCAATAAATGAATTCGCCCTAGACCCACATGGTTCATTCACGATTTCAGGCAAGAGTATTTCAGTAATTTGATTCTTGTTCCAGTCACGGTGAGATAATATACGCCCGCTTGAAGTAATTTCGCAATTTATGTATTCTGCTTGGCGTTCCTATTTCCCAGAACACTAGTTGAGCCCCTAGATATATATTCTTGCACGAGCAAGAAGAAATGTGTATTTATGCACCTGAGTCAGATGGTGAAATAGGAGGTACAAACATGTACAAACCACGAAAACTGAAATATATTTCACTCAATTATTTTCTCATTATGATAAAATAGAACGTATTTGGGGTTTGTTTGAACTGCATCTATCTGCCCCTACTAACAAGTATTGTAATACCTCCTAAGAAGTATTCCCACACAGTTGCTTCTAGATTATGAAGTTTGGTATTAGCGGGTGTGCACCTAAATATTATTTCATAAATACTGAACATCTAAAATTAACTGACAGTTCTGACTTCCATATTAGATTGTCTGATATCACTGTAACTTAAATTAATGTCAGGATAGCTTGAGTTGGAATTGTATAACTTGCTTAGACCTAACCTACGCAGAACTCCGACATTATCGTGATTACGAGACAATAAGTCCTTCATACGATTAGCGCGAATCAAAAGGGGAAAAAATCAACACAGTTATTATAAATATTTTGCTGATTAAACGCTGCGGGGATTACCGAAATGCGTGTATCACAATATCATCTGAAGTCATTTGAGGAGGCCGAAATGCGTTTGTGAATAAAATTGGCTGCACACGAATCAAATGTCTCAATGGAGTGATTTGAGGAAACCATGGAAAACCGAAATTCGATTTTTTTTTTGCTTATTCCTTGAATTTCATAAAATAGTAGTAATTTGTCACACACAAAGTGAATACCGAAAGCATACCGCAAGTTCACAATAATTGTTTTCAGATTCGATGATACAAGCGTGATGCATATCGGAGCATCTACATGCGGCGAAACTTGCCAACATGTTTTTTAATATCTCCAGGATGTCCAACAAATACGCGTCGGACACGCGTGGTGCAAATTGGTTATTACCACCGTCATGGAACTTTCACCAAGTGAATAAAGCTCCATAGGTGGAAACGCGACGTTAGAATACGGAGCTTGGTGAGTGAACAGTAACGTTCGGATCTAGCGTTCACGAGGATATCCTGCACATTCTTACTGTCAGGTTTTCTTTTGTTTTTCAGGAACGGAGCTCAGTTTCCTTATTTCACCTGTCTAATGTTGCTGTTTGCAACGTTGTATGACAGATCAATTTGAGAATTTGTGAGGAAAAGGCTTTAAAATCCTGCATCTATAAAAGAAGGTAATCAACGGACTTATCAGAGAAATAAGAAACTAAGCTATTCAACCTTGTATCAAATCTTGTTTGAGAATGATGGGTTAGTATAAGACCCAAATTGCGGGTATCAGATACTGGAGACTGACAGAGTGTAACAGATTTTTTTTTTTTTTTTTTTTTTTTTGCCTAATTGCTTTGTACTACAATCGGTAATTGCTTATATAAAAGAACTGAGATGAGACTCACTTGCACACTAGTCTTAAGACCGAATCGTAATAGACACCAACATTCGATAAGACATAAATTTGTTGAACATAAGTACGTATGCGGCACTTTTCTATGATTTTCATTAAACAGGTAAAACATCACCACAATTATGTAATTTCACTATACGAAAGATGTCATCGGTTTCCATGGGTAGAAGGTGTGCATCATACCATACGATGTGTATTGAATGCCTCTACCAAAATAGAAAAACGCACGGCATGATGCGGTGTATCATCATAAATGAAACTCATTCTGTTCACGGTCCTATATGACATCGGACAACTCGAGTAGTACATCAGATATATCTGTCGAAAGAAGCTGAACTAAACAGAGCAAGCAGAAGATGACGACCTCACAAGTTTCATTAAACAGTAGGTTAACAGCACGACCCTCCACAAGATCGAAACATAATGGGCTCAGCACCAGATGAAACATAAATTGTGTTAGATATAAGTTAGTATGTGCCTCTTTCGATTAATTTCATTTAAAAAGTGTGAAAATAAATAAAAATTCATGAATACTGGTCAAATATGGCAAAATTGGCTCAAAATTATGGCACTTTCCGCCCTGAATGAATACGGTTGACATAGCAATTGCATGTTCCTCCATCACAGCACCAGTCATGTAATGTACATGCATTACCGCAGAGAGTTACAGAAATGTATACCATTTGGGCAAAAATACGGAAAGTGTATGTTTCTGCTGTCATGACAATCTCCAGATAAACCTGCAGAATTCCCACCACACACACACACACACACACACACACACCAAGACAATGCCTGCCTCACGGGAAATATTTTTTGGTCAGCTACCAGAATTAATAGTTTTTAAAAAATATTAGAGGACAACTGGGAAGCTTATATTTTTAGAATCAATGTGATCTAATTTTTAATTTTGTACTTTGTACGCTTGAGCATAAATTGCCTCGTTCAATTTTACGTTAAATGAACATGAGGTAAACCAGCGATCAAAACCGCGATTCAGAAAGAGTAGAAAGAATTTTTTTCAGTGACGGAATAAAAAGTTCCGTTGCATGTAAATGAGATATTATTCTATCTTCCCTTGTTCAGAACTGACTTTGCCGATCATTTTACACAATTGCTGATAATATTAATAAATAAATTACGCCAAAGCAATTGACTTCCATTGTTCTCCCGTACGTGTTTCACTTCTTTTGACATATATTATGTTAAATAAAAATTCAGAAACGCGTTTAAAGACATTAATTCATACCTTATGAAGGAATCATGATTGGAATTTGGTATAAATCGTATTTTATTAAGCGCTCAATGTAGAGTATATTTTATTTTCGTCCATATATAGAGTCGAATGAGGAAAGGCATCCGTCAAACAATGATTTTTTTTTCTTTCTGTTGATGAAACGAAGCAGCTTTCGCTTCACACATTGCAGGTTGGTGAAGTGTAGGTTAAGTGGCCAAATTAGTGACGCTTGAGTGCACCCAAAGAGAGAGATGAAACTGGGGTTAGGGAGAACATGTGTTCACACAAGTGGCCTGGCAAAAGAGCAATAGAATGGGCAGCTGGTGCTAGGTTTGGGTGGGAAGGGCAGGTAAAACTGAGGTTAGGGAGGGGAAGGGAGGGGTGGGAGGGGATGGGAGGGGAGAGGGAATGGGAGGGGGTAGGGGGAGAGGTGTGTAGTGAGAGGGTAGGGGAGGGAGGGGAGGGAGGGGAGGGGGAGAACAATAGGTGTGAAAATGATTGACAGAACAATAGAATATTACAGTGTATGATTTGGCGGTGCTTCTCCAAATCCACACTACTACCGTTTGATTTAGAAATGGGAGGGCGTAAATATGAGAACGAGCTTAATCATACAATTAAAAATGAGCTGACTAAAAAATTCTAAATTCATCCTGAGGATATCGTGAAGGAACAAAGAAAGCTAAATAAACATAAAGGGCCTGGTGCAAATAATATTACAACAGGTGTCTTAAATATAGCAGTATGTGACATTGTACCAGATCTAGAAATATTATTTGAGTCTGGATATTTGCTGCATACCAAAGGGCTGAAAAATTACGATAGTAGTACCGTTACATAAAGCAGGTGCTATAGTGTCGAAAATAGGCCAATCAGTTCAACATCAGTGGTAGGTAAATTAATGGACAGATTCATATGCAAAGAACGTAAGTTATTATTATTATTTTCGCCTCGTTGACAGCTGAGGTCATTAGAGATGGATGGGACTGGAGTCGAGGTGCGGGAAGGATTTCGGCCTTTTTTTTAAGTTAGCATCCCGGCATTCGACTGGAGTGATTTGGAGAAACCATGGAAAACCCAATACTGGATGCCCGGACGCGGATTCGAACCCGCGTCCTCCCGAATGCGAGATGCGAGGCCAGAACGTTAACCGTTCACCCACCACGCTCGGACATAAGTGGGGCAACATGTCTTTAGGCAAGGACATTCGTGCGAACCTCACTTAGTAAACTATATGAATGATTCACAACAATACTCTATTATACTTTATTTTTGGTCGTAATACTTTCTCCTGCCAGTGAAATATGCGAAAATATTTCGAGTAACGTATACAATATATAGAACGGAACGTTCTTATGCTTGTTCCACAAACTCCAATATGAAAAAGTGGTCATGAGTCTAGTGCGAGCGATCGAGCAGGTAACTTCCTTGTACCGAAGCATAGAGACAGTCGTGTGTGATCGGTAGGGTCAGATAGTGATGTCAGAAGAAAGTGATGGAGTAATGGCAGAAGCCATTACGCAGACACCAATACAACCTGCGATATCTATGGCTGACACAGCGGAAGCAGTAAACACGGCACTGACACTATGCTATTCCGAGGATGATACTAATAACCAAGTATGTGCAACGCAGCCCTACAAATTATCGGCATCCAGTAACAGTAGCAGAACACAAAGTGTTGCCGGGTTTAAACGTAAGAACAAAGACAAAGAATAAACTCACGTTCCGGTAGTAAAAGTGAAAATACTCCAGGAACAAAAGGCTAACCAGCTAAATTAAAAGCAAATAGATTCTAATCAAATTGAAGATGAAGAAAATCCTTCCGACAACTATACAGGCAAAACTAGCAATCAGCGAGGTAGAAGACTCTCTTGGATTGAAGAGATGGAAGTGGCACAGGCAGAAACCGCCAGTAGACCAATTCGGGAAACTAAAACTCTTAAATCAGTTCCGAACGCAGCAGGAAGTATGGACCACAACGCGGCCAACACCAGGAGAGAGGAAAACGCTGCACCACTCTATCAGTACCAGGAAAATGATGTGGTACCATTCTACGTCTACGCTGAATATACTGAACAACATGAGAGAACCACAGGGCACAAATTGGGCAGATTACATCCAATGGCCATAGGAAAAATAATTAGAGATGTATCACTGGAAATGAAGAATTCCATTATAAACATCGCCACAATGGGAAAGAACCGAGTCATGATACAGTTCAGCAGTGCTCAATGTGCCAACGGAGTAGTGTCAAATCAGCAGCATCAAATTTTATGTTCCACGAATGTGCGTCGTCAAAGAGGGGATCATAAAAAATTTAGACACAAATCTTTCTGAGAATGAGATACAGATGAGATCAAATCCCCGATCCAAGTCTTAGAGGTGCAAAGGATCATGCGCAAAGTCAAAAGGAATGGTGTACACGAACTTATACCAAGGCAGTTAGTACGACTGACATTTGTAGGACAACGGCTACCACAACATGTAACAATTCTCAGTACAAGATGCCCAGTGGAGCCATATGTGCAAAGAGTAATACAATGCTTCAACTGTTTAAGGTATGCACATGTCGAAACCAATGCCGAAGCTCTACCCGCTGTGCCAAATGTTCAGGCTCTCATAAGTCAACAGAATTCGCATTGAATGGACCTCAAAAGTGCCTTCACTGCAATGCCAACCATCTAGCAACCAACTGGGAATGCCCAGAATACTTAAATCAAAAAAGAATTAAATATAATATGGCATACTGCAATATGTTCCTGGAAGAAGCTTTGGTACGAGAAGATCCTACATCCTACTCTCGAAAAGCCACCACTACACGGCATGTGAACCATAGAGTACCGACGCTTCAGCTGAATGATAAAAGCGCCTTCCCACCTCTGCTAGGACATGATGCCAAAGCAAACTACGAGCAAGACGTAGGACAGGGAGTCGCCAACACCTATGCAAGTTACTTGGAAAACATGCTACGACAAATCTTCACGACACGCCCACCCTCTCATCTTAAGTACCCACCAGCCCTGGTAACCCCATTTGAGTACATCATGGGGCAACAACGGGCAACACCTTCAGAACAACACCCACTAATGAAGATGCCTGACAAAAGCCCAGCTCCAACCAACCATGTACAACGTCCATTTACGAGACCATCGCTATCCCAAGCCGCTGATGGACGACGAACAACCGATCACCATCAGATGCCAGCGCATCCCGCTATGCAGTCCTCCTCACTGTACGGGATACAGTTCCAGAGAACATCAGCAGATATCACCCCACCCAACAACTATGATTATCCACAGACAGTACCAGCAAAATCGGAGCTAGAGAAATCACAGAGAACAACACTTCAATGTGAAGAACATGCAGTGGTGGTCACCAGGAACAACGCCACACAACTATATCGCATCACTGAATCAAAAAGAGCAGCAGCATCCAGCCCAGCCGCATCGATTAGCACAAGGGCAGAATCCAGACCAGGTGCACCGGTCGCCCCAACAGCAGCAGATGACAAGGAGCAGGCAGTATGGTTCTCGACCTCCGCTGTATGGCCTGTATTATGTTGCCTACCAGCTTCCCCATACTGGTCCTCTACCACCTAACCTTTACAATCCAACAACGACGTCACCGCTCGACGCCATTGTAGCTAGAATTTGTGAACTAATTTGTCCCATTATTAATATGACTCCAACGGGTATTAACTCACAAAATATGAGAGATATAATTAGCTCTATTCTTACTTCATACACAAATGACTTCACAATAAGTCAATAATTTGTTATACTGTAACGCAAGGTCCTTGCGGTATTATAAAGAAAGTTTTGAGCAGGCCATGACGTATCTAACGGGGCGTTAGTAGAAACCTGGCTAAGGTCAGAAGAAAAATTAACATTTAAAGGCTACAACACAGTCAAATGTGACAGGGTATATGGATAGGGGGGAGGGGGTGGGCAGCGCTCCTCATTATAAATGCATAGAATATAGGACTATACAGCTATCCAACATAAATAGAGCCATCGAGGCCTGTGCAGCTAGTATCAAAAGCGAACACGCCCAAATAACAGTAGCAGCAGTATATAGAGCACCCAATACAGCTATCTCCAAACAACTTCCACAACCATATATCATCATTGGTGATTTTAACGGTCATCATACAGCTTGGGAAAGTAGCAACACAGATCGAATGGGAAGAATCCACATGGCGGCAATAGAAGACGAAAACTTGGTAATCCTAAATGACTGTTCGGAAACCCGGATTACTAAGCCATCAGAAAATAAGTCCGCAGTGGACATTACCATTATTTCACCTTCGCTTGCATATCTATACAATTTGGAAGTCCTCCAGGAAGCATTACGTTCGGATCATCTTCCCATCTTGATTAGATCGAGATGTCGCAGACCGAACGAAAGGGCACCCTTTCCAACATACAAATGGATCTTGGCAAAGGTTGATAAAATATCGAGAAACAATAAATTCATACATAGAAGAAGTTATTATATCAGATGACGGAAGAAAGAGTTACAACTTTATCCTCAAAACCATAGAGAGAGCCTCAAGACAATCGATCCCAGTAAACAAACCGATTAAGCCATACTCACGTACAACTCTCCCGTGGTGGGACAATGAATGCAATCGCTTGGTGCATGAGAGGAAAGAGGCTATGAAAAACTACAAAAGGTGCAGCACAGAAGAGAAATATATTACATTTATGAAAATACAGGCACGTACAAAGAAGATATTTAAAGAAAAGAAGAGGCAAGGGTGAAGAAAGTTCTGCGAAACTTTGAATAAAAACACACCTTTGACACAAATAGGAAACGAGAGAAGAGCTTTTGTCATGCTGTCGAAGACTACCAACGTACTCCAGAGATTAAGTTAGAAATCGCAGGAAAAATACTTGCCAAACTGACTCCCCCTGCAGCACACAATCACATATGGCTGCAACCAAGTACGAATCAGGAGCACTTGCTCCTCAAACCATTCGACATGATAGAGTTGGAAAGGACCCTATCAAAATGCAGCAATACAGCTCCCGGACCTGATAATATCTCATACTTAATGTAAAAATACCTTCCTACCTCCGGAAAGGCCATTCTTCTAAGCGCGCTAAATAACATATGGCAAGAAGGGAGGTACACACCTGAATTAAAAACTTCCAGAATAGTACCCCATCTAAAACCAGGAAAGGAGCCCCAAGATGCAGCCTCCTATCGACAAATAACTCTCTTACCGTACCCTCTCAAGATCCTAGAAAAAATGATCAAACACAGGATGGAGTGGTACATCTAAAACGACAATTTGCTACCAGAACACCAGTAGGGATTCCGGAAAGTTAAAGGAACCAATGATTTATTGGCGCAACTTGTAACGGACATACAAAATTGCCAGAGTAGGAACAGATATCTGTACGCCGTATATATCGATCTGTCCAATGCGTACGACAACGTCAGCATCCCAGTATTGGCAAATAAGCTAAAACGCATGAGAATCCCCCATAGGTTCATAGGGAATCTATGCGCTCTGCTCCAAAACAGAATTCTGATCATCAACAGTAAAACAGGCACGGCTGGTCCAAGAGAGACTAGTACTGGGCTACTGCAAGGTTCTACACTATCTCCCTTACTGTTTAATATATACATATCAGATTTAGCCCAGATATTAGCACAGAACACATTCATACTAAAGTATGCTGATTACCTAAGCATATATGCGATTGACAACACCATACTAGAGGTCTAGGAAGCCCTCGCCACCACTCTGAGGAATCTTGAAAAATGGTTAGTGGAAAATGGAATGACGATTGCCCCTGAAAAATCAGAAGCTTGTATACATAAGCGTCACAGACTACCAAATATAACCTCAGTCGATATAGGTCCCTACAGAATACCATACAAAAAGAACGTAAAACTTAGGTTTAATTATAGTCTCAAAACTGACCTGGTCACACCACATAAAATATATTATAACGAAATGTGAAAAAGTTATTAATGTAATGAGAGCTAATACTGGATATTGGTGGCGGACAGATCCACAAACAAGTATATTACTGTATCGAACGCTAGTGCAGCCCACACTTCGAATACGGTTGCATAAGTTATGGAGGCGCATCAGACAGCTTGATCCAACAACTAGATAAAGGCCAGAACAAGGCGATACGTCTGTGTACTGGGGCGATGCCTTCAACTCCTACAAATGCCCTCCTAGTAGAAGCACTGGAACCGCCACTGGAAATACGAAGGCAATTTATAAGTTCCAAATTCTTCCTAAGACAATTACAAACGCTAACAGTACTTTGACGAATGCAATAGCAACATTGGAAAGTAACTGTCAAACACTCCACTTCTGGAAACGGAAACGGACACCTCCGCTAGCTACAGCATACTCCGAATTAAAACGATATCAAAACATGATATATACTCTGTGGAAACTCCCGTGCTTCGAAGCTAGCTATGACACAACAATCGTGAAACCTACAACTATACATTTAGAGAAAAATCGGCGCAGAATAGAGTTCTATTAGCCGACCATAATGACGCACAAAATGGTGTATGTCACATATACACGGATGGCTCCAAGACTGAAGAGGGCGTAGGGTGTTCATATGTAGACACAGAAACTGCAAATGTGGGCAAGTATAAACTCCCGAAAGAAGCAACAGTATACACCGCAGAAATGACTGCTATCCTAAAGGCATTACAATACGTGCAAGATACACCGCAAAATAATATTATCATCTGGTCAGACTCAAGAAGCGGTATCGAAACACTCCGCAATCTGCATACTGGTAATGGGAGAAATATATTGGGTATAAAATTATGGAAAAGCTACAACACCTACAGGGCGCCTAAAAACAGGTACTGTACATTTGGACTGGATGAAAGCACACACAGGCATACCAGGAAATGAATTGGCGGATACAGCACCAAAACGGCAATAAAATCAGGAATACACCACCACTTAATCCCAGCGACAAACATAATATCTACGATTAGGATCACCATAAGAGATAAATGGAACAACATATGGAGTAAATCTATAGAAAATAAAGGCAAACACTACGAAAGAAGAAAATATAACTGGATAAGAAGAGATCCTCAAAATAAATTCTTTGCGAAAAGCAGTATCTGTGCTATGAGTTTGCGGCAGCTGGGATTAGACAGTTAAGTCAGTCAGTATCGATATTCAGAATATTGTGAGCATGATCTTTTGTTGAATAAATTGTAATTTAATGTCAAATTGTGTCGCATCGGCCAGAGCTAGAGTTGCCAGATACAGGATTATAATTTCCGGGACATTTCTGGGGTTAAAAAGGTTTTTTTTTTTTTTATTGATACAGGATTATAATTTCCGGGACATTTATGGGGTAAAAAGGTATTTTAGTGGCATGTTTAAGGAGTGAACAAAGATTCAAATTAATTTAAAAAAGTTGTATTTTAGGTAAAAACTATGCTACATAACATATATTTACTTACTTCACATGTCGTATACCCTTTGCTGTAAGTAACTTATTGGCAGTTAGGTGCTTTTGTTCGTCTCCAAATCCCTGACTTTTAAACCTTTGATCTAAATAACTGCTTGTGAAATTAACTCAACTGATTCTCTGAGACTAAACCGCGTAGTTAAACCTGCTAAAAGAAACTTGCTTAGTATAGCAATGCTTTCAGGAACATCGAGGTTTGTTTCCATGTATGTGTTAACCTTTCTTGTCATGATTCTAGAAAGTACATTAGTTTTTGATAATGAAGCTATTTTCAGCTGATATTTCCTTCGTAACTTCATTAAAAATCTCTAGCAATTTAACGGCGTGAGTCATAACGTCCTATTATTGATGAGTCAATTTGCGTGGTACATCAGCACTTTGAGTAGGCCTATTTCCTAACAGTGAAAGCGTAGGCACAATCGGCTCCTTATTTTTTACTGTCCTGTCTAACATATCAGAGGTAGAATCCACGGTGTTGAAACATTTTGTTTCAGCTTTAGCTACTCTTTATTTAAGGAAATTTGCATCTCTTTTAACTTAGATGAAGCGTAACTACTTTCCTTAATGAACCGCACGACGTCTTTTACTGAACTCACAACATCGTTAATTCATCCAAAAATAGCGTTTTGAACGATTAAATTTAAAGAATGAGCGTAACAAGAAATATTTCTAAAATTTAACTGTGACTGCAGCGTTAATGTTGGCGGCATTAGGCCCGTTTAGACGTACGCGCCAAACTGCCGGTTTGGAATGAGGCTCTGGACTGCCGCGCCGGAGCGTGAGGTTGGAGCGTCCCTCCTGGAGCGTGCGTCGAAAAATGGTAAACAGTCCAGTCGCGCGCGCCAGGACTGCGGGTTGCATTATTCGGTTTTCAGGTCATTGTTGTTTTTGTTAGTTGTGCTTGTGTTTGTAAGTGTTTAAAATGTCCTCCAAAAGAAAAGAAATGAGAGAAACCGAGCAATAATATGTGCGGCTTTACTTACTTTTTCGGTACAGAAAGATTTTTTTTTTAGTGTAAATCGGTAAAAGATGTCTCCAAAACAGAGATCTGTATGGACACATGCCTCTATTAAGAGAGCTACGGGAAAATGACACAAATTATCCGCAAATGATGGACCATTCGACATTTGACTACATTTTAAAGTTAGTATCTCCAAACAAGACACACTCATTAGGCAGATTATAACTGCAGAGGAACGTTTGCTGATACTCTTCGTTTTTTGGCAAGTGGAAGATCTCTTCATGATCTGAAATTTTCTGCTAGTATTTCTACACCATCTCTGAGTAAAATCATACCTGAAACATACTGCGCGATTTATACTGCAGTGGAAAAAGATGTAAATACTACAGAATAGGCGTACATGTATCTTCTTCTGCAGATCTACTCCTGTTGCTTGCATATATTTTTCTAAGATCTTTTTGAAATGCCCCCCGAAGTCCTTGAACCAGTTTTAATAAAAAATATTTGTTTTCACTTTTACATACACTTACCTTGCAGAATTCTGCCAACTTATCATATGCACGATTTTTAAATTTTTTATTTTTATAGTCGTCTGATTTAACCTTCCACAAACATGGAAAATTCATATAAAGTTCTATAAATTCTTTCAAATTATCTCTTGACCACATTTTACAAGATTTAATTTTTTTTCTGTTAAAGCTACCAAAGGTTAAATAACGTCACCTAGAAATTCAAACCAACAACGAACAAGTACTGACGCATAAAAATGGCAGACAGACACTGCTCGTGTAAACACTAGGCCTTATTAGACTAGGTCGCCCATCTAGCCTAGGTGCGGGGCCCCCCTAGGAAGCTCGAGGCCCCCTAGAAGGCGAGAGACCCCCTAGAAGGCGCGAGGCCCGTAGCATTTGCTACCTCCTGCTATGTGGTTAATCCGGTACTGATTAGACTGTGTCTGATCATGGTTACCTAAGTACACGAGTTCAACCCTGTTATAGTTCTGGCCCCATGGGAACTGAGTTACCAAACTGGATACCATTATGTGCAGTTTTATTGAAATCCATTAATTAGCTTTGAATGATGGGAGCACAGACAGACAGATTAAAATTCCAAATTTTACAGTTTTGGCATCAATATGAAAAGTAGTGTATATTGCAATTACTCTTTTGTAATAAACTTCCTATACAAACACAACGTTTCAACAATTTTATTATGTATCAGCGGAGTTCCCGGCGTTGGTGTAGATTTACCCTTACGCTATTTTTATTCACGCAATGAGAAACATGTATACCAAGTTTAATCAAATTCCCGCCAATTATTTCCGGAATTAAAGCGAATATAGCTGCACCCACCCCCTACCAAGAAAGGGTTGGGATTAGTGTTGCCCAAATGCAAGAACAAGACCAGACTTGGCCGGTCTTGGTCTTGCATCAATACACCTGGTCTTGGTCTTGGTCTTGCAAAAATGCAAGACAAGACCGATTTTGGGCAACACTAGTGTTGCCCAAATGCAAGAACAAGACCAGACTTGGCCGGTCTTGGTCTTGCATCAATACACCTGGTCTTGGTCTTGGTCTTGCAAAAATGCAAGACCAAGACCGATTTTGGGCAACACTAGTTGGGATGAAGTTGATTCACCCGTACACTATTTTTATTCATCTGAAAAGATTCATATGCACCAAGCTTCATTAGTTTGGTACCAGCCATTTCAGGTACTAAACTAACTGGTGATATCGGCACACAGTTCTAAAGATGGGGTGGGTTGGATCCTTTGGTACAAATGTCTGTTCCATTTTAGTCCAATTCAACCTAATTACATCTGTTAATGTTGCTTCTCGAAAATCGAAATATGTACCGTACGTGCATTAATCATTCCACATACATAAAAATGTATCTGGAGTGTGTCTCTTCAATCAAGCATAACGCAGAAAATATGGATTTTTAAATGTATTTTCAGAATTTGAAAGTTGGTGGTCAAAGTTAAAATTGGGTGGGGTGGGACTTTCTCCACTAGCGAAATACTGGTACTGACCTTTTGAAATTTGGATTAACTGCTTCCTTATATGTCCTCTTCACGTTGTACACTCTCCTTTTCCGGAAAAGTCACCACGAATTGAATTAAAAATGCCTAAATATGACACTGCAGCGCTGTTATTAGTTGCCGCCGGCGCTGCGAAATCAATGATAATCTCTTGAAATGTTGGTTTAATTCATTGTTTTAGCTTCACTCCGTTGCAAAACGTCGCATAAAATTAACAGATACAAAATTTTTATTCGAAATGCAGTGCTATAAGGCTCACCATCTTGGAACCGATATAAGCCATGGATATAAGCAGTCAGAGATAATCGATTGCTTCCGTTGTAAACAAATGCACAGTTTGTCTCTGGTTTGCGACATGGCCTGCCACAGAACGAATTACCCGTAAAATTTTTACTCTTGGTCCAGGCCGAATTTCAACCTAACCATGATCACTATGACAAAACGAACCTATTTAGGTTGATATGATCCCTGTACCGATAATTTTTGTGTCATTTTTTCAGTGTTGCTAACATTTCGCGGTTGCGGAGCATCCCATATTTCGGCATTTTTAATTTAATTCGTGGCGACTTTTCCAGAAAAGGAGAGTGCTAAACGTGAAGAGGACACTAAAAGGAAGCAGTTAATCCAAATTTCAACAGGTCAGTACCAGTATTTCGCTGGTGGAGAAAGTCCCACCCCACCCTTAAAATTTTACGTTGTCTTAAGACGAAACGACGCATTTACTTACGAATACTTTAGCATTATCTTAATACTACTGAGTCTATTTTGATTGAGTTTTCATTTTCTGTATCTCAAAACTGGAATTTATCGTTACAGACTTAAGGAACACGTTTCAGTTTTCTTCTCCAGAAATCAAAGTCCACGTCGATTTACTACTATCAAAAACGTGTATAAACTTTTATGAAAAATCATTCAACAATGAGTGCATCATCTATTCCATCAAGAGCAAAAAAGGTCGTGTATGTATACAAATATAGGGTATTCTACGATAACCGAGATGCCTCAATTTCATGTAATTCGAAAGACAAATCGAAATAAAAGAATTTTTTTTTTTATATTTACTTATACTTCTCGATAAATCATTTCTCCCAGTTGAGAAGGTTAGGTTGAAATGCGACCCACACGTGAAAAAAATTTCAGATGATGGATTCTTATAGTGTTGCGATATCCCATCCATAACTTGGGGTGGTTCGTTTGAAATGCAACCTGAATGAGAAAAAATTTCGAAGAAGCCACACGCTGGACATGTACAGTTGGGGACACAATTCGCGAGACCCCACGCCTTTCGATTATGCTTCGTTCTAGACACGAATGCCGCATGGGACAGCATAACTGGTAGGTGGTGCACTAAATTCGTGATAAAATAGACCTTTCATACCCAGCACTTTACACAAGACTAATAAAAAGAGTCCACGCAGTAAGAAACTCGCAGACGCTCGAGGCAAAGTTCGGAGTTCTATAGTAAAAATAATCGCGAATATCACCTTTTTAGTCATAATAATTATACAAATACCCAAAACGATTGATTCTAGAGAGATGATAACACTTTTTTCGTAATTTTGATAACAATTGTGTATTTTTTTCCTTCGAATAAACAATTCGCTAGAAAACGCAATTATATGGTGAATACCGAAACGAATCGCTAAATTACGCACGGAAAACCAATAAGAGAGTTTGAATAGACTTAGTTACACTTTCTAGCGCTGCAGCGTTACAGAACTTGTAAACATTCTGTTTAAATATTTCTATTAGTAATAATAATAAGTAAGCTGATGATTAGAATTTATTGCACTATCACCACTTATTGTCTTCTGTTCTGACCATGTTTTTTTTTCTCTGGCAATCGGCACTTCGTAAGCTACGGGGAATTATTCAGGGATAATTTTAAGACGGTCGCCTGGTTTGGTGGGGTTGGAATTGTTCTATAAAAGTTTTCTTAATTGCACGAACACACTCAAAGTATATCAACGTCAAAACACTATTTATAGCACAGATTTTTAACAGTTACAACCCACCACCATACCATATTTATATTTCTTGTAATTAACAGTTAACAAGGATTGTCCTGAATAATCGATCCCAAAGATTGCTTGTTCTTCGCGAGTGTGAACTTTTTTTTAAAAAAAAACCTTCACCAATGGAACAACACTGTATTTCTTCCTACAGTAGTGGACGACAAATCCAATTAACAGTCTTTAAATGTACCTAATATTCACTTGGCACTTAACCAACGCGGTAGCTCGTCCAAAGACTTCCTTTAACACGAGGATGCTTTCCAGTTCGGTACAATCACGTTTTCCCGCACTCACGTTTACCGCAACTGGCGCCATAGCACACATGACACTACTCTCGATCGTTACAATCGATAGTCGACTTCACACTCGTTGATCAACTCTTACATCCAGATTGGCAGGTACGATAACTATCGTAATGTGACAAATACACACAAAGGTTAAGGGTAAGTAGAAAGAGCATTTACGTAAGAACTCTAATTGTAAACTAAGTCACGAAATATAAATAAATTATTTCTAGAAAATTAAATGGTGCTGAATATTAACACTTTAATTTTGTTTTCGTCATACCATATTTAGAAGGTAAGCTTAACTTTTTAAAGCACTAGCAACAGTTTGAGTAGTAATAATAATAATTAAGAACAGTAAATAAATAAATAAATCCGTCTGCAATGTGAATTAGCGGTTCCACATTTTAAATCTGGAAGATGGAAGTATGAAAACTTTCATATCTCTCTTTGTTTCTAACTAAGACTGATACTTCTATAAAAATTTTGCCAAGCTTTACTTCCTGCCTTCCAAGCCCGATGAGTTATAGGTAACACTGTTGCCTGTCATTCGGGAGGACGCGAATTCAAACCCCGTCGGGCATCCAATTTCAGTATTCAATAATTTTCGTTAATCTCTCCAGTAGAATTCCAGAAAAGTTCATTCAAAAAGCCGTGGCTCAAATACTTACCCGGTCCTAGTTTCGAATACTATCAGGATTCATATTACATTGGCGTCGAAGATATGAAGAAGACAAATAAAAAAAGAACGTGGTAGGTATGTGTTATCACTTTAATCCGGCTTTCGGGAGGTCGTGGGTTCGAATCCCCATCTGGCTGTTCGGGTAAGCGTTTTAGATGGTTTTCCCAAAACACTGAAGGCGAATCCCGGGATTGTTCCTTCAAAAGACCATGGCCGAATTCCTCTCCATTACTTGCCTCCAGTCCTTTCCTGCCTCTAATGACCTCGATTAGATATAAAGCTAGAAACAAAACACAATTTCTCAAATAAAAATAATTACATCTCTGTGGTGTGTTTTGGACCTTTTCCTTGTTGGATTTATCCTACTCAATGGCCGAAGGAACTAGAGTGCTATTTCCACATGTGGAGAGTCTCTAGTTCGATGTTGTTTTAGGGATGGCCAACGTCGAAAATCATTATAGAGGAAAAAGGACTGGGGGCATGTTTTACGGGAAGAAATTCAGCCATAGCCATTCCACGGAAGTCATCCCAGCACTCACGGAGAGTTTTTCGATTAATCATGCAATATCGAAATACGGATGGATACAAAGAAGATTTCGACCCCTGTCCTTCCGAATGGGATGGCTTGAGCGTTACCGGTACTCTCGGTCACTGGTGCGATTCCGACCAGGGACATAGGTGTTAAGTAGGTGTTGTTGTATGTCTTGTGTCGTCTTTCAATTGTATGAGCAAAAAGTATTTGGAAATACATTAGTACACAAGATAAACACACAAAACGGCTTAGCTGGATGAATGGCTATCGGGAGGAATGCCTTTAAAAATTTAAAGACAATTTTATTGAACCAAAATGCAATTGGCCGCTTACAAAAATATCTCACAGGTCCACCTCATCTCACAAAAAATATTCTTTGTTTGGTGCCAACTAGTAACATGGCTAAGTTCTAAAAACGTATTAGGAAAAAAAATGTGAATAGTAGGCGTACTGTAGTGAAGCTCTTTAGTGCACACGGGAGGGGTATTTAATTTCAGTTGAATGTTTAGGATTTAATCTCTTTGATATTATACGTGGTTATTTCGTAAGAAGAAAGTCTTCCTGCTGGATCAGTTCAGACGCAAGGAGGAAGTAACCGATCTGACAAACGTTTCAAAGAGATGTTTATTTACCAGTTTTTTTATGGCATTTGGCAACGAAGGCCATACAGCCAGCTCAATATAATTTTGTAGTTTTCAGTGTATAAGTCATCATCCAGTATATATTGTATTTTCCAATGTATGGACGCCACAGGACGGACAGGGCATTCACACAGACACACAACACTTAAACATCCATGCCCGTGGCCGGATTCAAACCGGCGGCCTTCGGCACGCGGAGCTAGCACTATAGCCCCTATGCTATCGAGGCCGGCTATTTACCAGTGGCTCTGAGGAAGTGAAGAACACTTGATCAGTATAGCTCTAATAAGGTTTTTGAATATGACCATCCGTTCTCGAAATATGCCCATTTTAGAATTACGAGCACCTAAAAATACAGTGCAGCCATTTGCCGAAAGTAATACAAACAGCTTCATATAACATATTATTAAAGTTACTTGATCATAGGTAGAAGACCGATGAAAATTTTAAAAAATAACATTGAAATAATATGATTGTATAAGTCATTAAAAATTTCTAAAAATTACTTCTCGAGGATTTTGATTTCTGCAGACCTCACTGCATTTTGTAATGTTCTACTTGCACTATTTGAGCACAAAATGAATTAATCAATATTCCGTAATAATGGAGCTATTTAAAAAAAAGAAGTCCACGTTGTAAAAAATTGATCTGCCTCCATTTGTTGATCTAAATATTTTATGACCTTCGGTGCTTTTGACCATTTAATCTGCTGACTATTGTGACAGCCTTTGGTGAGGTAATGTGGCACAATATACTCATCCAAAAGCAATCATATACGAAAAAGCACTCGATTCGGAGACCTTTATTATTATTGCTAATATAACTCCGCGATTCACTGAAAGTGTGTGGCGGAGGGAGCATTGCACCTATCCGAAAGGATGATGATTTGTAAAGGATATACGGGATAAGGCAGGAGGCCTGTACAATGCGATGACAGTGTTCTATTCCCTACACTGCTAGCGCCAGCTTAAGTATCTTGATCGGGACTCTAGCGAAGGAATTTGTGAATGTGTCTGCGGTCGTGGTTTGCTAACACGGAAGACTATTCCGTAGGCCAACAGAACAAGGAAATTATCAGACATTTCAGGCATGCGATTTTCCTCGTCCTCCATCAACTAACATGCTTATATTGCTACCTGAGCCTGTTGTCGCACGCAGTCAACAGACGAAAGAATTATACAGGAGTAGAACAGTATATCATCGAGGAACTAGGGTTTTCTGAACTTTTTTGAATTCGTTTCCAGCTTGACTACTCGACTTCGAGGTCATGGGAGAATGGGAATACGAGCTTTCCGATGGAACTATCCCGACGTTCACTTGCAGTGATTTGGATAAAATAAACCGTAGAGAATCCAAATCTGGATGGCCAGAAGGGGATTTGAACCCGCATCCTCTCGAAGGCGAGGCCAGAACATTATTGCTCGTCCACAATGTTCAGTTTTTATTTAATTGACCGTAACATGTAGATATATAGGAACAATAATTACAGACTGACTCGGCCATGAATATTATTTTTAATATATCTATATTTGCAGCCTAGTAGTCGACGCACAAATATTTGATCAATTAAAGAAGGCAGATCTGAATCATATGGTTTCTCATGAACCCGAAATCAACCACAGTACACCCACTTTCATAACCACATATGTAACCTTTCAATTAGTTTTTCGAAGATAACATCATTTTCCTTTGGAAATCAAACTTATTCCAGTTTAAAAATCAATCATCCTTTTCCTTCAGGATGCAGGCATAAGAATTTTAAAAGCTCCACTGATTATGGAATTAGTCAACGTCATTAACTGTAAGACTGACAGCGTTCTTTTTCCAAGACTATTCTTGCTTGTAGAAAATTCCAAGTGAGAAGAATTATTGCGGCGTTTCAAATTCTCGTCGGCTATCAGATTTCGTTTTTCCATGTTTTCTCAATACGTTTGCAGATTAATGCCAGGATGATTCCTCTGGAAGGCGTTGATTAACTTGTTTCGTGTTCTTTGTTCACAGTTCTCTCCTCTATTTATTTACCTCGACAGAAACTAGGCGTTTAGCCATAATTATTAAAAATGATTAATGTATAAAAAAGAAGAACTGACGTGAACTTTGTAGAGGTGAAATTTCAATTCCGAAATACTGTAAAATAAAAATTTGAAATTACAGAAATTATTATTTTTTTATTTTTATGTTGGCAGTTATTTGACCCATATATGAGTGACATGGTGTTTAATCGTTGTTCATAAAACCACAGATCAGTATGTTATTATCACAGCGATATCTGAAAACTTATTTCGGATATTTTTAAAAATATGATCGTTTATTAGGTGGGATTAGGAGTAATAAACTATTCTTGTTTAATTTTTCTGCAGCATGTCACAATGGCTAGTATTTAAAAGTTATTCACACATCGAAACGAGATAATTACTTGCAGTAATCATTTTGTAAACAAATCTATTCCAGCAATATTCTAGTCAAACTTTTACAATTATAAAATTTTACTTTGAAACTGCTTTGTCTAGACTCTAATGAAGGAAAATGTAGTTTTATCTCGATCACAGATAATTCCGAAGTCACAATAGAAGGAAATATGCATCGTTTCCTTCCAGAAGATTTCCTCATCGAATGTGTGCTCTTGTATTCAAACATTAGTCTGGTTTAGTGTCAATCGCTACATCAGCAATTTGACTGATCCGTCTACTGACTGTTAAATATTCCATTTTGGAAGAATATTTGTAGTCCGTCCAGAAAGCTTTGAGAGGAGGAGGCGAGACAAAGTATATGTGGAAAAGGATGAGGAGATACAGGGTGTCCAGAAAAGGACTCCCTGATTTCAAAATTAAATATCTCGAAAACAAAGAACGATAGAGGAATGCAGTAAACAGGTATGTTTATCGTGACAGCTGTAAGAAGTGTATACAGCAGTGTGAAATAATAGTTACAAAAGCTGCTAACAGATGGCGCTGTAATCGCCATACGTAATGCCTAAATAGTGATCCGAAGCTCAGGGCGATTAGTTCCACCACTTGAAACGTGCCAATGGTAGAACATTTTGAAAACATTGTGATGTGATTGTTTGCAAAGATTGTTTTCATACGATTATTTCACTTATGTATGCTGATATATGGAGTAACTACACTCTACACAGTAATAAATGAAAGCTGAGGTGTACTTAAGCACAGCTATTTATTATGCAAGAGGTTGCAAACACAATAACAGAACACGCGGTAGCGCGACACAGATAAAAAGAACAAGTTCATACGCGGCACGTGGCTAGCAGCCGACTGGCTCCAAGTAGTACGGTTGTCTTCCACCTGGTCTAGTTGGCGCTCCCGTCGGCTCGATCAGGGCGCCGGCTGTTGGCAAAGAGATGAACCATGGCGTGGTCGATTGCAGCGCCGACTGGTGGCGAAGATTTGTACTTTAGGCTGGGCAAGGCTCCGCCACAACCACTCTCCCCCCAGTGACTTACTCAGGGAGAGTAAGGAACGAGACTCGCTTCTTGCCACCGGTGCTGGTGTCTGCACGGGAACCCTTCGCGTAGGTTCTCATGGGTCGGTCCATTGATGTAGATGTGTGCGTCAGTGCTGGTGGATGTTCTGCCCGGGGGGGGGCGTCGGTCTGGTCGTGGTCTGTTTTGGCGATGAAGGCAGGCTTCAGCATGTCCACTGAGACTTGCCTTGTCCTCCCCGTTGATTTTAATCACGAACACTCTGTCACTGATGCGCCTAACGACCTCATGCGGCCCTGTGTAAGGTGGTTCAAGAGGCTTCTTCACAGAGTCTACACGTTTGAAGACGTGGGTACAGGTGTATAGGTTTTTCAGTAGAAACAGGCGAGCCTTGGTGTGGTGAGCCGTTGGTGTGGGCCTGGCGGCGCGGATGTGCTCTCGAAACTTCTCCAGGAAGAACTGTGGATCAGCTGGAGTGTCTTCAGAGGTGAAGAATTCGCCAGGCAGTCGAAGCGGCGTCCCAAAGAGCAGTTCAGCTGGAGAGGCCTTCAGATCCTCCTTGTAGGCGGTGCGTAGGCCGAGGAGAATGGTTGGCAGTAGGTCTGGCCAATGTAGGTGAGTATTGCACATCAAAGCAGCCTTTAGCGAACGGTGCCAGCGTTCGACGAGTCCATTGGACTGCGGATGGTACGGCGTGGTGCGAATTCGCTGAGCTCCTATCAGGTGCGATAGTGCGGTGAAGAGAGCTGACTCAAATTGTGGACCTTGATCCGTGGAGATCGTAGTGGAGTGCCGAATAGACAGATCCATTGTGTATAGAAGGCTGAGGCAACTGTATCAGCCAGTATGTTGCTGAGCGGGATGGCCATTGGCCATCTGGTGAAACGGTCAATAATGGTAAGGCAGTACCGGAAACTTGCGACCTGCGGCAGCTCGATGAGGTCCAGGTGGATGTGGTCGAACCGGTTGTTGGGAACAGCAATGTTGAGTGGTGTCAGTCGGTTATGACGGTGAATTTTAGCTCGCTGACACGGTATGCATCTTCGAGTCCATAGGAGTGCATCCCGTCTGATACCTGGCCACACGTAGCGTTCCTTCAGCATCCGGGCAAGTGACTCTGCACTAGGATGCGAAAGCCCATGAATGGCGTCGAATGCCCGTCGCCTGAGATTCTGTGGGATGTAGGGCCTCACTCGATTTTCCAGATCGTTGCAAATTATATCGAGGCCGTCAATACGCAGAGACTGCAAGTTGAGTAGTGTTGATTCCCGGAGTGTTGGCAGCTCTTCATCGGCCATCTGCGCCTGGTGGATCTCCTCGTGGCTGATCGTCGTTGGCATGGAGATGGAGTTTATGCGGGAGAGTGTATCGGCCACGACATTGTCTTCACCCCGTGTGTGGACAATCTCAGTGGTGAACTGTGAGATATAGTTCAGGTGGCGTAACTGGCGTGGAGATGCCTTCTCCGGTCGCTGCGAAAAGGCATACGTGATGGGTTTATGGTCTGCTAGGGATGACGAAGTGTCGGCCCTCAAGAATGTGCTGAAAGAAACGAATAGCGCCATAGATTGCGAGAAGCTCTCGGTCGTATGTGCTGTAACGGGTTTCGGCTGGGATGAGCTTCCGTGAGAAAAACCCCAGTGGTCTCCAGGTCCCATCCTGAAGGTGTTCAAGAACGGCTCCGATGGCCGTGTCGGATGCATCAGTCCTCAGACAAAGGCTCGCTGACGGCGAGAGGAAAGTCGTTTGTACAGCGTGGGCAACACCATGTTTGCAGGCAGCAAACGCTTGCTCCAGTAGCAGGAGTCCAAGGAAACTGGGCGTTGTGTCGTTGCATTTAGAGTCCTTCAGCAGGTCGTTAAGTGGGGCCTGCATCTGTGCAGCGCCAGGGTGCACCTCCTGTAGTAGTTGACCATTCACAGGAACCGACGGAGAGATCGGAGATTGTCTGAGTGTTGCGCATACGACGCCATGGCTTGGACTCTCTCCGCCGGGGGTTTGTAACCGGAAGCGTTGACTGTGTATCCCAGGTAGATGACCTCTGACTTCCCGAACTGGCACTTCTTCTGATTGATTGTTAGTCTGTTTGCACGAAGGATGTCGAACACCGTGGTGAGGTGCTTTAAGTGCTCCTCGTGTGATTTGGAGAAAATGATCAAGTCATCGATGAAACAGCCAACAAAGTCCAGACCTCGAAGCAGATTGTCCATGTGGCGTTGAAAGGTCTGTGTAGCATTGCGTAGCCCGGGCGGCATGCCGACGAACTCAAAAAGTCCGAAGGGCGTCGTCACTGCGGTCTTTGGAATGTCTGACTTGGCAACCGGAATCTGGTGGTAGGCACGGACCAAGTCGATTGTGGAGAACACTGAGCAGCCATGGAGACGCTGAAGGATGCTGTCTCCGTGAGGGACAGGATAACGGTCAGGAACAGTGATCCCGTTCAGCCGCCTGTAGTCGCCGGTAGTTCGCCAACCACCGAGTTTCTTCGGAACCATGTGAATCGGGCTGGCCCACTGACTGTTTGAGGGTCGTATCACGCCGTGATGCAGCAGCAGGTCGAAATCCTCCTTGGCGGCCTTCAATTTCTCGCCAGTAAGTCGGCGAGGGCGATCAAAGACAGGAGGGCCAGTGGTCTCAATGTGGTGAACCACAACATTGTCAGACTGGGTGACAGGAACAGTGTTAGGCCTCGTGATGTCTATGTAGCGTGTGAGCAGGTCGGCATAGATCTTGTCCTGGTCACCCATACAGGCGTTCTGGTTGATGGTTGAGACTGTGTGGATGGTGGCTTCACAGAGTTGGCCCGTGGTCGTCAGAGATGTAAGAGGATCGATGAGGCATCTCCCCTTCAGGTCCAGGAGCAGAGAGTGGTGAACTAGGAAATCCGCTCCAATGATGGCTGCCTTGACATCTGCAATAATGAAGGACCATTTGAATGCTCGGCGTAAGTTAAGATCCAGCGCCAGGAGTTTTTGTCCATAGGTGTGAATGACGGTTCCGTTGGCGGCGTACAGCTGGAAGTCATCCTTCTTGCAACATCCGGAAATGGAGGCCTTAGGTACCAGTGAAACAACCGAGCCAGAGTCGACCAAGAACCTCATGTTCGTTTGTACTGTCGTAGAGGTGCAATCGTTATTCCTTGTGAGGCGGGCGTTTGTGGTGCTGTCGCCGGCCGCCTGAACGATCGACAGCGCCTCTAGTTTTCCGACGGCTGTCTGGATGCGTAAGAGCAGGGCGGCTCGCAGCTCCTAGCGTCATCTCCAAAGTGGCGGTGATAGAAACATACTGGGGCCCTTGATGGGGATCGTCTGCGGTAGCGAGAGCTGCTGTGAACACTGCTAGGCTCACGTGCGCGGCCACGTTCATTGAAGCTGCTGATGAGCGTGGCGTTGATCTTGCACAGCTCAGCCACGGCCAGCTTCAAGTTGGAGATTTCTTCTGTGAGCGATACGAGCGGATCGGCAGGCAGGCGGTCCGGAGATCGTGACTTGGAACGCGTGTAGCCAGCGGCCATAACGGTTGGAGAAGACTGCATCTCATGTAGCTCGTCCGCGATCTTCGCCTGTTCGTCAAGGGAGATGCCTTTCACCAGCTTCAAACAGCGTTGGATTGACGGAGGCAGCAAGGCAAGCCAGCGAACCCTGATGACGTCCGGAGTTGCTCTGCCGCCGGCCAGGGTAGTCATTTGCCTGAGGAGCTGTGTTGGTTTTTGTCGCCGAGCTCCAACTCGGTGAGGGCCTTGTGAAGTTGGCGGTCTGCTGAATTCTGTCAGCCGGCTGATAATCTCGGTTTTTAGGCGATCATATCTGCTCTCCTTAGGCGGATTAGACAGCAGGTCTGCTACCTCCATCATGATTTCAGAATCAAGTGCGCCAACAAGAAGATTATATCTCGCAGCATCGGAAGTAATGCGGTGTGTGTGAAACTGGGCCTCAACTTGAATAAACCACATATGCGGGCAATGTTTCCAGAACGGCGGCAACTTCATAGCGCCGGCAGACAACACAGTCGGGGCAGGCGTCCGTTAGCTGAGGCGGTGTGGGCTTGTCATTGTTGTCCGCTTCAAGCAAAGAATCTGTGTTTGCATTCATGATGGTCTCTGGAGCGCGTGTTTCGAGTGATTTCCTCGTCGGAGAACGCTTATGCAAAGCACTTAAAACTTCACAGTCTAACACTGAGTACAGAATTCGATGTAGTCACGCTTAAGCTGAAGTATGAAGCATGGTGTTCTATGCCACAACGAAGCACGCACAAATCACGTCGGGGTCACCAGTTATGGAGTAACTACACTCTACACAGTAATAAATGAAAGCTGAGGTGTACTTAAGCACAGCTATTTATTATGCAAGAGGTTGCAAACACAATAACAGAACACGCGGTAGCGCGACACAGATAAAAAGAACAAGTTCATACGCGGCACGTGGCTAGCAGCCGACTGGCTCCAAGTAGTACGGTTGTCTCCCACCTGGTCTAGTTGGCGCTCCCGTCGGCTCGATCAGGGCGCCGGCTGTTGGCAAAGAGATGAACCATGGCGTGGTCGATTGCAGCGCCGACTGGTGGCGAAGATTTGTACTTTAGGCTGGGCAAGGCTCCGCCACAGAATGAGCGTACAGCGCCATCTGTTATCAGCTTTTGTAACTATTATTTCACACTGCTGTATACACTTCTTACAGCTGTCACAATAAACATACCGTTTACTGCATTCCTCTATCGATCTTTGTTTTCGAGATATTTAATTTTGAAATCAGGGAGTCCTTTTCTGGACACCCTGTAAATACGGGAATGAGATGGCAGAATAGTGCGACATCTGTGTGGCATCACTGTTGGGAAGAAGTAAAAGAATACACAGTTTTAAAAGTTCCAATAATTTATGGGACTAATTACAGTAAATTATTGATTTTAGAAATACGTCGATACATATTCCGTGTTTCTTATAATGTAGACCATTTCGGCCCATGCATTTTCTACCGAGTTCATGTCAAGTTTTTGATCGGCTAATCAGTTTCTTGCGTCTTTGGCTGCTCGAGCAACCATCTAAAATAGGCGGGTCAGGTGGACGAAATATTTGTTCTGCTGTGACATGAAATGGGCGACGTAAATCACAGTCTTATCGATGGTAACATCGTGTTATACGGAACAGACACACAGTTTTCAAAAATAAGTCGGTCACAGATAATTGTCCCGCAATTCCCAACCTTTACAAATTACAATATTTCACCTGATCACTGAATTATTCGCAACGCCTCGTACACGAATATTCTACTGCAAACAACAATCCTTAATGTATGTTTAAACTGTGATTCTCTATTTTTTTAAAAAAAAAAAAAAAAAAACCAAGTATAGGGCATGCCACGGTTTATTTTTTGATATTCTTGATTCTAGTAATAAAATCGTTTGAGTATAGCCCTTCATGCAAAGTAATAATTGCCGCCTTCTCATATCTACATTTAAATTGCCAGATGTGGCTGGTGTAGCGATTGACACGGAACCAGACTAATCTATATATATATAAAGATGAATGTATGTATGTTTGTTTGTTCTTCATACAAATCCACAGTTTTCATCCGATCTTGATGAAACTTTGCACACTTATTCTTTGAAACAAGGAGAAAAATATTGTCTACAATTGGTTGACAAATTATCTGTAGAAATAATACATGTTGTCTCATAATTACGAAATACTACTGAACGGCGATAGACAGACGCGTTGAATATGGACGTCTCTGTACAGTTTTTCGGTGTAGCGGTCAGGAAGCTCAGTGGTTAAAGCGCTTGCTTACAAATGTTTGGGTCGTGGTCTCGGGTTAAAAATTCCATGGAGGCTAAGATTTTTAATATTGTTTCTGATCGTAAGAGTCACGCCTGGGCCGTAGGTTATTCGTATTTAATGTTAAACTGTAGATATCACAATGATAGGGGTGCAATGCGAGGCAAATCGCAGGTAGTCTTGCAATGCTGTATGTGTACACTTTTTTACGTTATATTGATCCTTCAGGGGTGGTTCGCTGTCATTGTGTTTGTGACATACAGTAATCAATATATATAAAGATATTTGTTCTTCATACAAATCCAAAGTTATCATCTGATCTCGATGAAACGTTGCACACTTCTCCTTTGAAACAAGGATAAAAATACTGTCTGCATTTGGTTGAAAATTTATATGTATAAATAATATATAGTCTTATAATTTCGAAAAATTACTGAACGGCGATAGACAGACATGTTGGATATGGAGGTCTCTCTACCGATTTTCCGTATAGCGGTTATGTAGCTCACTGTCTAAAGCGCTTGAGTAGTAATGTTTGGGTCGTGGTCTTCGGCTCAAATCTCCGTGGAGGCTAAGATTTTTAAAAATTGTTTTTGATCGTAAGAGTCACGCCTGGACCGTAGGTTATTCGGATTGAATGTTAAACTGTAGATATTACAAAGTTAGGGGTGCAATGCGAGGCAAATCGTAAGTAGTTTTGCAATGCTGTAGGTGTACACTTTATTACGTTATAATGATCCCTCAGGGGTTGTTCGCAGTCAGTGTGTTTGTGTGAACCGCAGTAATAATACTATAAATACGGAAGTAAGTCTCAGTCTTTTTGTCACGTTTTGACGACTAAATGGCTATATCAATATTGATGGAATTTGAAAAGAAAAATTGTATGAAGGGCACAGGACATATTTTCCAGTATGATTAACAGTTGTAGTCACGAAATTTGAGACCTTATCGAATGGTGACAGAAATATGTAGGAAACTGATTCTCTTCAAGAGACAGGTTCGACGGTAGAATGATATAGTGATAGCTTTCCTGTCATATTATGCCGACTCGGTGTTGTTTGCACCAATACTTCGGTACCAACAACTTTCTATATTCAATTCTGGCAAAATATTTATCAATCCACGCCTACGAAGACGCGGGTACGAGATAGTGTTTGAATACAAGTCGCACATTCGATGAGGAAGTCTTCTGGAAGGAAACGATGCGTATTTCCTTCTATTGTGACTTCGGAATTATCTGTGATCGAGATAAAACTACATTTTCCTTCATTAGAGTCTAGACAAAGCAGTTTCAAAGTAAAATTTTATAATTGTAAAAGTTTGACTAGAATATTGCTGGAATAGATTTGTTTACAAAATGATTACTGCAAGTAATTATCTCGTTTCGATGTGTGAATAACTTTTAAATACTAGCCATTGTGACATGCTGCAGAAAAATTAAACAAGAATAGTTTATTACTCCTAATCCCACCTAATAAACGATCATATTTTTAAAAATATCCGAATAAGTTTTCAGATATCGCTGTGATAATAACATACTGATCTGTGGTTTTATGAACAACGATTAAACACCATGTCACTCATATATGGGTCAAATAACTGCCAACATAAAAATAAAATTAAAAATAATTTCTGTAATTTCAAATTTTTATTTTACAGTATTTCGGAATTGAAATTTCACCTCTACAAAGTTCACGTCAGTTCTTCTTTTTTATACATTAATCATTTTTAATAATTATGGCTAAACGCCTAGTTTCTGTCGAGGTAAATAAATAGAGGAGAGAACTGTGAACAAAGAACACGAAACAAGTTAATCAATGCCTTCCAGAGGAATCATCCTGGCATTAATCTGCAAACGTATTGAGAAAACATGGAAAAACGAAATCTGATAGCCGACGAGAATTTGAAACGCCGCAATAATTCTTCTCACTTGGAATTTTCTACAAGCAAGAATAGTCTTGGAAAAAGAACGCTGTCAGTCTTACAGTTAATGACGTTGACTAATTCCATAATCAGTGGAGCTTTTAAAATTCTTATGCCTGCATCCTGAAGGAAAAGGATGATTGATTTTTAAACTGGAATAAGTTTGATTTCCAAAGGAAAATGATGTTATCTTCGAAAAACTAATTGAAAGGTTACATATGTGGTTATGAAAGTGGGTGTACTGTGGTTGATTTCGGGTTCATGAGAAACCATATGATTCAGATCTGCCATCTTTAATTGATCAAATATTTGTGCGTCGACTACTAGGCTGCAAATATAGATATATTAAAAATAATATTCATGGCCGAGTCAGTCTGTAATTATTGTTCCTATATATCTACATGTTACGGTCAATTAAATAAAAACTGAACATTGTGGACGAGCAATAATGTTCTGGCCTCGCATTCGAGAGGATGCGGGTTCAAATCCCCTTCTGGCCATCCAGATTTGGATTCTCTACGGTTTATTTTATCCAAATCACTGCAAGTGAACGTCGGGATAGTTCCATCGGAAAGCTCGTATTCCCATTCTCCCATGACCTCGAAGTCGAGTAGTCAAGCTGGAAACGAATTCAAAAAAGTTCAGAAAACCCTAGTTCCTCGATGATATACTGTTCTACTCCTGTATAATTCTTTCGTCTGTTGACTGCGTGCGACAACAGGCTCAGGTACAGTTCCACTCGAGCAGCCGAGGAAACAACTTCCTCTACCTCTAGCGACAGTGTAACAAACAGCGCTATCCACGTACCGTCGAGTGCGCCGGTGTGTAACACAGCGTGATACCTAAAGTGAAGTGATAATAGTGATCAGTGTAAGAAGCAACGCAAGAAGAAGAAGTACAAATGGATTTAGTCCCGGACACGGGGCAATCCATCCAGCAAGCCCTAACCACCTGCTACAACCAAGATGAATACCTGATGTTACCAGCCACAACACCAGATACGACACAAGAGCAACAGCTGCGAGGCCCCCTCCCCGATGGGAACGAGTCGATGGAATATACAACAGCAGCCGTAAACGACTCACCAGACCAGCAGAACCTTCGGAAGCATCACATCGTACCAGGTACAGCCGCAGCACTAACGCCCCAACCTACAGTAGAAGTGCCGTTAAATATCCCAGATAACAGTGACGTACCTAGTAAACGACTATGTACCGAAATGACAAGCAACGTTCGGGCAAAAGAAACTGCACGAAATCAAAATTGTACCCTTGGAAGCAGACAGCTTAACCAACCTAATGATAGGCCGCTACAAACAGAAACCCAGAAACAGCCAAGCAAAAACAATAGATACAACGGAGCAGATGTAGGTCCGTTTTATGTGTTTATTGAAAGTATGGACAAAAATGTCGGCATGCTGCATCCAATGGCCATCGGAAAAATTCTTTTCCAACATAATCCTCAGATTAAAGATAATATAATAAATATTAGCACAATTGGACGTAATAGAATCCGAATAGAAACGAAAACCGCCGCAGCAGCTAACACATTAGTGCAATTACCAGTACTGACAACCAAGAACCTCGAGGCGTATATCCCTAATTTTCTTATCCACAAGTTCGGAATTATTAGAAATGTAGACATCACACTCAACGAAAGGGGAATTATGCAAGAAATTGAGTCTGACTACCCAGTAGTAGCAGTTAAGCGCTTCACCAGGAAAGCAAACAACCAGGAAGATGGCGAACGTCGCCCCATTCCCGTCTGTCAACTTTCCTTCAGAGCTCAATGTTTACCCCAATACGTGTACATTCTAGGAACGCGCTGTCCAGTGGAGCCTTATATATCTCAAACAATTATATGTAAAAAATGTTGGCGATTCGGACACCGATTTCAGAACTGCCGCAGCTCCGTAAGATGCAACAGATGCGGAGGGCCCCACTCTATAGAACTGTGTAATGAAAATTTGGCACCTAGATGCGTTAATTGTCAAGGACCACACTTCGCTTCGGACAAACTATGTCCAGCGTTCCAGCACCAAAAACAAGTAAAATACAACGAAGCCTACAACGCCTTGGGAACGCAGACATCCATCACCCCAACAATCCATAGTTACGCGCAGAAAGTTATATCTAACCCAACACTACAGAGGGAGGAGGAATTCCCGCCCCTCACTCAGAAGACCACATGGCTACCCAGCCCACCTCAAAATAGAAATCTTTCGATGCAAGCAGCTGATCAACGTAGTCAGGCTCCCCCATACCTATCCACAACCCCAACCCCACATCCCACCCGCCCCCCCCCCACACCTCCACCCCCCCCCCAACCTAAGCAACCTTCGGCCGACAGAATATCGACCAATCCCACGGCGGCGATACAACATCTACCGCCTCCCCCACCCTCACCAACAAATATCAAATATTCTAACTCAAGGTCAGATTCTTCCACCGATCCAGAATCCCTATCCACCTCAGTATCACAACGAATCTCCCACCCCAAGCCATGACACCTTAATCGACCAGCTCCTCCAGCTAATAGTACACATTATAACAGAAGCACTCAACTCTCCTGGCCAAACACTCTCAACTGGGGCAATCCGCCAATTAATAGCAAATCTCTTTTCAGTAAATGGAGGTATTTAAAATTCTTCAGTGGAACATCCGATCTGTTTCGGCAAATAAAGAAACCCTACAAAAAGAACTAGCTACCTAGCAAATATCTATAGCCGCACTCAGTGAAACCTGGCTCAGCAAACCGGCAAACTTTCGGGGCTATTCGGTCATACAAAAAGATCGAACAGACGGCTATGGCGGAGTGGCCCTCCTAATCAAAACCACCCTAGACTTCAGAGCGCTAGACCTAGACCTAACCAACGTCCCGTACCTAGAAGCTGTAGCAGTGCAGGTGGCGCTCCCAGAGTATAAACTCACAATAATCTCACTATACCGACCACCAAGAAGCAAAATAGCGCCACATGAATGGCATAATCTTTTCAAACAGCTTGAACCTCCATACATGCTCTGCGGAGACTTCAATGCCCACAGTACCATGTGGGGATGCGAATACGAAGACCAATCGGGAAAAGAAATTAAAGAACTACTAGACGAATACAATTTGATCCCCCTAAATGACGGCACCCCAACCCAAATTTTAAGACCAGGCCTTCGACCATCAGCGGTGGACTTGACGTTGGTATCACCCCACATATCCACAGACTTCCAATGGAGCACCATCCCATATATTCTCGGATCAGACCATCACGCCATCACCATCTCACATCTTATTGCAAGAGGACCAAAACTAATCTACCCATCCAGCAAATGGAACATCAGCAAAGCCAACTGGTGCCGTTATGCCCAAATCATAGTCGCTCAACTCCACATGTGCACACAAAACGCTTCTCCAATTGAAAATTATGACTCCTTCATTTCCTTAATTAACTACGCCGCAACTATAACTATCCCAGAACGTCGCATATATACTAGGAAGGCTTCAATCGCCTGCCCGTGGTGGACCCCGGAATGTTCCAAAATGATAGCTAAAAGAAAATTAGCAGTTAAAATGTACAAACAACAACCCTCCTGGGAGACCTACAACGAATATAAAAGACTAAACGCTCAGGTTAAACGCTTCCTCAAACAACAGAAATTAAACAGCTGGAAAACCTACTGCAACAGAATCTCGAAGGACACGCCACCGAAAGAAATATGGACAATGATACGAAGAATGAAGAAGAAACCGTCTCCCACTGCTACAACTACTTGAAAAGCCGAAGAAATCGCCGCGATATTAGCGCCGCCAATCGTCTCCCTCCCTCCCTTCGAGAAAATCATCAATTCAGAAGAACAAGTCAACACATACAAAGGATTCGAAAGACCCTTCTCTCTAGCGGAACTAGATAAAGCACTCACTGCATCCAGCGACTCCGCTCCTGGATACGATCATATACATTACGCTATGATTCGACAACTCCCCCCAAAAGCAAAAATACATTTGATACAACTTATCCAAAAACTATGGTCATCAAATAAACTACCGGAAGCATGGTCTACGCAAATAACAGTTCCAATTTTGAAACCTGGAAAAGACCCAAAACGTCCAACATCATACCGTCCAATCGCCCTGATGTCATGCGTCTTCAAAACCGCCGAACGACTTTGGAAAAACCTGTATAGAATGGTGGTTAGAACATTCCAATCAACTCCCCACATCTCAATTCGGATTCCGGAAAGGACGCAGCACCATAGACAACCTGACCATCCTTACCTCAGACATTGAACGAACATTCAAGAACCAAGGATTTCTAATGGGTTTATTCCTAGACATCTCAAGCGCATACGATAACGTCCAGCTTTCTCTCCTCGTGAGAAAACTTCAAGCAAAGGGCATCCCGACTTCCGTCCTTAACGGTATTTACTTAGCTTTCTACCAACGCACAATATACCTCCGAGAAAAGAACAACGTACTAGTAGGCCCATATCTCGTCAACCGAGGTATCCCTCAAGGCTCAATACTTAGCCCCCTACTATACATCATATACACCTGCGATCTGGAGAACATCTTAGGACCCCACATCAAGACCTTACAATTCGCTGATGACTTATGCATCTATATATACGCTACATGGTTCGAGTTGATTCGCAGATGGATCTCGGAAGCCGTGGAAAAACTCACAACATGGTTACAACAACATGGCCTACATCTAGCCCCTAAAAAATCAACGGCAGTACTGTTCACTCGTAGGAAAAATCCTCTCCTGCAAGAACAAATTCAACTGGGACAATGCACCTTCCCCGTCCGCGCAACAGTCAAATTTCTCGGATTAACATTAGACAGCAGGCTCTCCTGGAAACCCCAGGTAGAACACATAACAACTAGAACCAGCGGTGCACTCAACATACTGCGCTCAGTCGCACATACATGGTGGGGAGCAGACCCGGCCACCTGTCTACAGCTCTACAGATCACTAATAAGACCTCATCTCGAATATGGCAGCATCGTCTACGGCAACGCCTCTCAGCAAACTCTACGTAAACTAGACCAGATACAATTCCGAGCACTCTACATCTGCGTCGGAGCAATGAGAACAACCCCTACAAACGCCCTATTGATCGAGACTGCTGAATTTCCTCTAGATCTTCAACGCCAGCTCCGGGCAGACAAATATCTTCTCCAACGTTACTCATATTCCCACAACATCTTACGATCGAAACTTCAAACCTTAAGTAATATAATGGGGCCGTTTGAAGGGAAAAGACCCCCACGATGCCCGCTTCTAGTTTACAGCCATTACAAACTCAGATTCATAGAACCTCTCACAACGAAAGAATCAGCCCTACCTATATTCACGAAACCGTTCGAATGCTCCATTCCAACTCTCAGCACTTATATACTTCCCCCTCACCTTAACCATCAAGCAGCGTCGATGCTTCTATCAATGACCTGGCCGGGCTACACACAAATCTACACCGACGGGTCCAAGACCAAACACCAAGTAGGCTGCGCGTACTACTGCCCCAGTACCAACCAAGGATCATGCTTCGCTCTCCCCTGTGAAGCCTCAATTTATACCGCCGAAATCATCGCCATTAAAGAAGCCTTAAAATACGGAATGGAACAAAAGTTTAAAAAAATATTAATCCTCTCCGACTCCAGAAGCACCCTACAAAGATTACAAAACCCACAGTGGAACCTTAATAGCAACAAATATATAATGGACTTAATTGAAATGACACTGTCTACACAAACCCCAGACATTAAGTATATGTGGATCAAAGGACACGCAGGACTTCTGTATAACGAACGAGCGGACGACTTAGCCAAACAGGGAGCCAAGGAGGGGATGATGCTGGCACTTCCGCTTCCTTACACGGACTTCCTCCCCCGCGTCAAGCAAAAAGCCTACGAAGATCTACAAGACTACTGGAAAACATCGTCACTGCACAAGGGCTCTCACTACGCCACAATCCAACCAACAGTCATGAAGAACACCTGGTTCCAGAACTTTAAATCCAAAAGGCATCTCACAACATCATTAATACGAATGAGGTTAGGCCACGGAGCCTTCCCCAGCCACCTACATAGGATAAAAGTATTGGACTCTCCACGATGCGAAGCAGATGGGGAGGAAATCTCAGACCTCGACCATATTATTTTCAAATGCAGCAAACATAATCTCCCACGCGCCACCCTAATCAGCAAATTAGCAGCGATGCAAGTACCCGTCCCTACATCGATACTGTCTACAAACCAAATCAAGATATACCAGACACTAGCAAGATTCTTACAAGACGCACAAATAACGATATAGTCAACACGACACCACAGGTTCACAGAAGATAAAACCAACTGCCGGAGAAGACAAAAGAAACAAAAAAATATGCAAGAAACACCACTCTACTAGAGACCTACAAACGGATACACAAACACATGAAGACCAACTCTCAACGAAGAAAACTACTGGAGAAAATCAAGTTTGTAAAGCAAGAAAAAGGCGAAAATATTGTAAATTGGTAACTAATGTAAAATAAGGTAAACACACTATCTAATAGAATCAATTTATGATAAATCAATGTATAAGATCAAATGTAAATTAAAGGTTGGTGAAATGGTAGATTGACCAGAAACGAAAAATAAAATAAAAAAAAAAAAAACAGGCTCAGGTAGCAATATAAGCATGTTAGTTGATGGAGGACGAGGAAAATCGCATGCCTGAAATGTCTGATAATTTCCTTGTTCTGTTGGCCTACGGAATAGTCTTCCGTGTTAGCAAACCACGACCGCAGACACATTCACAAATTCCTTCGCTAGAGTCCCGATCAAGATACTTAAGCTGGCGCTAGCAGTGTAGGGAATAGAACACTGTCATCGCATTGTACAGGCCTCCTGCCTTATCCCGTATATCCTTTACAAATCATCATCCTTTCGGATAGGTGCAATGCTCCCTCCGCCACACACTTTCAGTGAATCGCGGAGTTATATTAGCAATAATAATAAAGGTCGCCGAATCGAGTGCTTTTTCGTATATGATTGCTTTTGGATGAGTATATTGTGCCACATTACCTCACCAAAGGCTGTCACAATAGTCAGCAGATTAAATGGTCAAAAGCACCGAAGGTCATAAAATATTTAGATCAACAAATGGAGGCAGATCAATTTTTTACAACGTGGACTTCCAGTTTTTTTAAATAAAAAATAGCTCCATTATTACGGAATATTGATTAATTCATTTTGTGCTCAAATAGTGCAAGTAGAACATTACAAAATGCAGTGAGGTCTGCAGAAATCAAAATCCTCGAGAAGTAATTTTTAGAAATTTTTAATGACTTATACAATCATATTATTTCAATGTTATTTTTTAAAATTTTCATCGGTCTTCTACCTATGATCAAGTAACTTTAATAATATGTTATATGAAGCTGTTTGTATTACTTTCGGCAAATGGCTGCACTGTATTTTTAGGTGCTCGTAATTCTAAAATGGGCATATTTCGAGAACGGATGGTCATATTCAAAAACCTTATTAGAGCTATACTGATCAAGTGTTCTTCACTTCCTCAGAGCCACTGGTAAATAGCCGGCCTCGATAGCATAGGGGCTATAGTGCTAGCTCCGCGTGCCGAAGGCCGCCGGTTTGAATCCGGCCACGGGCATGGATGTTTAAGTGTTGTGTGTCTGTGTGAATGCCCTGTCCGTCCTGTGGCGTCCATACATTGGAAAATACAATATATACTGGATGATGACTTATACACTGAAAACTACAAAATTATATTGAGCTGGCTGTATGGCCTTCGTTGCCAAATGCCATAAAAAAAAACTGGTAAATAAACATCTCTTTGAAACGTTTGTCAGATCGGTTACTTCCTCCTTGCGTCTGAACTGATCCAGCAGGAAGACTTTCTTCTTACGAAATAACCACGTATAATATCAAAGAGATTAAATCCTAAACATTCAACTGAAATTAAATACCCCTCCCGTGTGCACTAAAGAGCTTCACTACAGTACGCCTACTATTCACATTTTTTTTCCTAATACGTTTTTAGAACTTAGCCATGTTACTAGTTGGCACCAACAAAGAATATTTTTTGTGAGATGAGGTGGACCTGTGAGATATTTTTGTAAGCGGCCAATTGCATTTTGGTTCAATAAAATTGTCTTTAAATTTTTAAAGGCATTCCTCCCGATAGCCATTCATCCAGCTAAGCCGTTTTGTGTGTTTATCTTGTGTACTAATGTATTTCCAAATACTTTTTGCTCATACAATTGAAAGACGACACAAGACATACAACAACACCTACTTAAACACCTATGTCCCTGGTCGGAATCGCACCAGTGACCGAGAGTACCGGTAACGCTCAAGCCATCCCATTCGGAAGGACAGGGGTCGAAATCTTCTTTGTATCCATCCGTATTTCGATATTGCATGATTAATCGAAAAACTCTCCGTGAGTGCTGGGATGACTCCGTGGAATGGCTATGGCTGAATTTCTTCCCGTAAAACATGCCCCCAGTCCTTTTTCCTCTATAATGTTTCGACGTTGGCCATCCCTAAAACAACATCGAACTAGAGACTCTCCACATGTGGAAATAGCACTCTAGTTCCTTCGGCCATTGAGTAGGATAAATCCAACAAGGAAAAGGTCCAAAACACACCACAGAGATGTAATTATTTTTATTTGAGAAATTGTGTTTTGTTTCTAGCTTTATATCTAATCGAGGTCATTAGAGGCAGGAAAGGACTGGAGGCAAGTAATGGAGAGGAATTCGGCCATGGTCTTTTGAAGGAACAATCCCGGGATTCGCCTTCAGTGTTTTGGGAAAACCATCTAAAACGCTTACCCGAACAGCCAGATGGGGATTCGAACCCACGACCTCCCGAAAGCCGGATTAAAGTGATAACACATACCTACCACGTTCTTTTTTTATTTGTCTTCTTCATATCTTCGACGCCAATGTAATATGAATCCTGATAGTATTCGAAACTAGGACCGGGTAAGTATTTGAGCCACGGCTTTTTGAATGAACTTTTCTGGAATTCTACTGGAGAGATTAACGAAAATTATTGAATACTGAAATTGGATGCCCGACGGGGTTTGAATTCGCGTCCTCCCGAATGACAGGCAACAGTGTTACCTATAACTCATCGGGCTTGGAAGGCAGGAAGTAAAGCTTGGCAGAAATTTTTATAAAGTATCAGTCTTAGTTAGAAACAAAGAGAGATATGAAAGTTTTCATACTTCCATCTTCCAGATTTAAAATGTGGAACCGCTAATTCACATTGCAGACGGATTTATTTATTTATTTACTGTTCTTAATTATTATTATTACTACTCAAACTGTTGCTAGTGCTTTAAAAAGTTAAGCTTACCTTCTAAATATGGTATGACGAAAACAAAATTAAAGTGTTAATATTCAGCACCATTTAATTTTCTAGAAATAATTTATTTATATTTCGTGACTTAGATTACAATTACATAAATGCTCTTTCTACTTACCCTTAACCTTTGTGTGTTATTTGTCACTCACAGTTCTGTAACGCTGCAGCTCTAGAAAGTGTAACTAAGTCTATTCAAACTCTCTTATTTGTTTTCCGTGTGTAATTTAGCTATTCGTTTCGATATTCGCCATATAATTGCGTTTTCTAGCGAATTGCTAACTGTTTATTCGAAGGAAAAAAAAAAATACACAATTGCTATCAACATTACGAAAAAAGTGTTATCATCTCTCTATAGTCAATCGATTTGGGTATTTGTATAATTATTATGACTAAAAAGGTGATATTCGCGATTATTTTTACTATAGAACTCCGAACTTTGCCTCTGAGCGTCTGCGAGTTTCTTACTGCGCGGACTCTTTTTATTAGTCTTGGGTAAAGTGCTGGGTATGAAAGGTCTATTTTATCATGAATTTAGTGTACCACCTACCAGTTATGCTGTCCCATTCGGCATTCGTGTCTAGAACGAAGCATAATCGAATGGCGAGGGGTCTCGCGAATTGTGTCCCCGACTGTACATTGGATACTTTAGATTTTCCTAGTAATTGTGGTTAGGTTGAAACGTGGCCTGGACCAGAAAGTGCATGGGAATAGATAACCATGACCACAAACTGGCACTCGATTTCAGGCACAAGGGTGTGAGAAGATTCTTTTTTTTAGGTAAGGGTGTCAGGGATTGGAATGAGTTACCGAGAGAAATGATGAATAAATTACCGAAAACGTTGAAAGAATTTAAAGATAAAATTTGTAGAGGGCATATGTAGGTGAGCGCAGGATAGGGAGAAGATGGGGGTGCAGGGAAATTGTCACCGGAGCCTGTGCTCCATTGCAATTAAATTAAATCGCGGAGTAGTTTATATCGCAATACACGTCGTTAATAACACAGCGCTTTTCAAATTACTTGTATTAATTAGACGTGTGTTTTCCTATATTTCATTTTTCAGCCACCACTACCTAGCACAGATCACTGGTCTTTGTGTGTGGAAGTAGCATGGAGTTTCCTGTCATGCACAACGTTGGCCGAATGTCAATCGCCGTGGCGATGTGGGAGGTATGATGGTTAAAAGCGGTCGATGCAGGGCATTTTTTCATTTCGACAAAAGATATGTCTCCGTATACGTCAATCTGCTGCCACTACTACATAGCATAGACGAATGGTGTTTATGTGTGGTAGTGGTATCGTGTCTCCTATCGTGTAGTATGGTGCTTAGATGTTGGTTGCTATGGGGGTGTGGGAGATATGGTGGTTGAAAGTGATCGACCTGCGGTACTTTCATGTTTCTAACAAACACGTTTGTGTCATGGTGTATCACTTTTCAGCAAAAACTACAATATCTAGCGCAGATCACTGGTGATTGTGTGTGGTAGTAACACAGAGCTACCCGTCGATAACAACGTTGGCCGAATTTCGGTAACTGTGGTAGTGTGGGAGATATGGTGGTTGAAAGTGGCCGATCAAGGATATTTTTAACCGACTTCAAAAAACGGAGGTTCTCAATTCGTCTGTATTTTTTTGTATGTATGTTAAGCGATATCTTCGCCAATTTTGAACCGATTTCAATGAAATTTTTTTAATGGCTAGGGTATACCTCCAAAGTGGTCCCATATGAATTTCATTGAGAAACCACCCCTTCTACCCCCACTCACCCCTTAATTTTTATACAAATTCACATTTTTTATTCGATCTCGATGAAACTTTGGACATATATAGTCAAAAATAAACAGAAAAATACTGTCAACTTTTGGTTTAAAAAACTGAAACCCTCTCCCCCTATCCACCCCCTTAATTTTTGCAAATTTTCTTTATTCAAAGCTACAGTCGACACCATTTAACTGATCTCCATTAAAGTTGGCAATTACATGTAATTTTTCATGGAGAAGGTTTCTAACAAAAAAATTAAAAATAAAAAACCACTTCTTCTCCCCTTTACACCCCTTAATTTTATAGAAACCTACATACCTTATCTGATTTTTATTGAACTTTGCCCATGTATACTTTAAAACAAAGAGAAAAATCCTGTCAACATTTGGTCTTCCAACGCTCAACCCCCTCCCTCCTTCCACCCTCTTTCAATGATCTTCATAAAAAGCTACATTCGACACCATTTGACCGATTATCATCAAAATTGGCATATACATTTAATTTTTAATGGAGAATCTGACCAAACAATAAATAAATAAAAAACCACCCCTCTCCCCTTTACACCCCTTAATTTTTATACAAACCCACATTTTTTATCCGAATTCGATGAAACTTTGGACATGTTTAGTCAAAAATAAAGAGAAAAATACTGTCAAGTTTTGGTTTGAAAAAACTGATGCCTTCTCCCCCTATCCACCCCCTAAATTTTTGCCAATGTTCTTTATACAAAGCTACAGCCGACACCATTTAACTGGTCTCCATTAAAGTTGGCATATACATGTAATTTTAGAAAAATCCTGTCAATATTTGGTTTGCCAATGCTCAACCCCTTTCCCTCCTTCAACCCCATTAACTTTTGTCAATGTTCTTTGTAAAAAGCTACAGTCGTGATCGTTTGACCGATTACCATGAAAGTTGGTGCTTGTATGTATTTTTTCACGAAAAAGGTGTCTGACCAAAAGATCTAAAAACCAACCCCTCTCCCCATTAAACTGCTTAATTTTTATACACAACCACAGTTTTTATCCGGTTTAGACAGAACTTGGCAAATTTTTACTATAAAACAAAGAGAAAAATAATGCCAACTCTTGGTTTGCGGAAACTGAACCCCTCTCCCCGTTTTCACCCCCTTGGTTTTTGTCAATTTCTTATTAGAAAGCTACAGTCGACACCATTTGACCGATTTTTATGAAAGTTGGCGCATATATATGGAATTTTTTATGAATAAGATTTCTGACCAAAAAATCAAAAAAACTATCCTGGCTCCGCTTCCCTTAATATTTGTACAGAACCACATTTTAATCCGATTCGGTGGAACTTCACATGTGTATACTTTAAAACAAATAGAAACAGAAAAATACTGTCCACATAACTTTCACAAAATGCAAACCCTATCCCCCTTTCATTACTGCCAATGTTCTTTATACAAAGTTACCATTTCTTTCTGATTTTGAAGGAAGTATGCACATGTATACTGCAAAACAAACAGAAAAATACTGTCTACATTTGGTTTCGAGAGTCCAAACTACACTCCTTCCTTTCCATCCTTTATTCTACAATCTCTATCCGATTCTGAAGGAAATTTGCGCACGTATACTTTAAAACATACAGAACAATTGTGTTTAAATTAGGTTGCAGACGCTCAACCCCTCTTCTCTTCTACCCCCACCCCTCCTAATTTCCAATATTCTTTATAGATACCCACAGTTTTATCAGATTTTCATTGAAACACGGCTTATGATACGATCGAAACATAGCATGGACAAAAATGTAAACTGACATTCCTTATCACAACACCCAATTCACCCCGTTCTGGAAGTTGGTGTGTTATATAAAGACAGAATTCTTCTTTGAAAGCAAGCACTTTAATCTCTGAGCTACCAGGAAGTTCGCAAAATGGGAACACAGCGGCATATTTAAAATACAAAACAAACTATAATATCACTAAAATTTAAAAATAAAATAATTGTTTAGAAAAACATAAAAACCGCCTTCAAAAAAAAAAAAAAAAAAAAAAAGCACTAAAAATTTTAAAATAACTTTATACCTTGCTTAGGATAAAGTAAATCTAAATGGACAATATTTTACATTACTGTCATTGATATTTTTATATTGATTAGTTATTTTTGGAGTAGGTGCCAGCGAAAGCAAGAAAAACAAAAAGATAAAAACAATGAGAAATAACAATAATACATAAAAAATCACGTTACTGCTTACCTACAATTAATGCTAGAAAAATGTTTCAACAAAACTGAAACATACAGATGATACGCCGATATTATACTAATTGTAAATCGTTTACTGCATGATGCTGCCTACCAACTGACACTGTAGCAGGAGAGATATGTCTGGATGACCAATAAGGCCGAGCCACAGATTAAAATGCTTTTAATTTGTTTCCCTAATCTGTTTCCCCGCAATAACACTATCTGCCTCACGACAAGCTGTAAAATATTGGGAATTTTTGTTCGTTTCGCGTCTAACACCAAAAGAAGTTCACTAATTCGATCTTTGCGATTTGACAGCTGTAACGGACTCCAAAAATAACTAATTAATATAAAAATATCAATGACAGTAATGTAAAATATTGTCCATTTAGATTTACTTTATCAGCAAGGTATAAAGTTATTTTAAAATTTTTAGTGCTCTTTTTTTTTTTTTTTTTTTTTTAAGGCAGTTTTTATGTTTTTTTAAACAATTATTTTATTGTATTTTGACCAAAGACATGTGTCTCCATGTATGTCACTCTGCTGCTACAACTGCAAAGCATAGACCATTGGTTTTTGTGTGTGGTAGTGGCATCGTATATCCCATCGTGTACTATGGTAGTTAGATGTCGGTAACTGTCAATCCAAATTCATTACAAACACGAACGAAGTCGTGGGTACCAGCTAGTTACAAATGACAAATTTCCTCGTGCCTTATTAACGAGATCATTCCTGTACAAGTTGCATTTCAACCCAAGCAAAATCTCAACTAATATTGCCTCTAAAAAATCAAACTATGTAGAAACGCTTAAACGTATAAATGCATCGCAAAATACATTTCGGCCAATAACAACGTTGTTTACATCAGATTCCTTAGCATAAATTATCACAATCAATTTCATCATTCACTTACAACATGAACTGCAATTAAACATTCGCCGCATCGCGATATAAAGTTGACCCTAACATTTTTGCCAAAAACATAACACACTATGGTCTATGGCTATTACTAATTTTTGACAATCGATATTTCGAACAATTAAGTCAGACATGAAAAGAAAAATTTCTTTACTTTCGATTTGTCTCATCAACTTTGCGGCGCCAGGCATCGTAGAAGTTGCATTACCAAACAACGCAATAAATTATATCAAATGAATAAAAGCTAGATTATGTCAGAACCCAGGGGCGGATCCAGGATTTTGGCTTGGGAGGAGCTAGAGCGGACTTTGGTTTCGGTGGGCTTGATACGGGCATGGGGGTGTAGCCTTTTAGTCTCCTCGGGTCTCGATACCGTAGACCCTAAAAAAATAGTTCTCCAAATCACAACGTTGGGGGTGGACCTAGATACTTTTTTGAGTGGGGGGGGGGCCCTTGAGCCCCCTAGCCCCAACCCTCGTCAGAAACTAACGTGTATAGCGCAGAATGTGATACCAAAAGACGTTAGTTTGTCTTAAACTGTTTTTATTTCCAACACTAAAGGATTATTACAAAGGTCTGTCGATATTAAAAACCATCAGTCTACGCATTAATCCTGCGAATAGAATGGATCTACTTGAAGCTCCAAACGCCAGATATTTTAGTTGATATTCGATATCTCGAGACAGATTATCATAAAAGCTAGATTATGTCAGAAACTCACATGTATGGCGCAGAATGTAATACGAAAACGTTTAGTTTTCCTAAACTATATACTTCCAACACTAAAGGTTTAATACAAGGTTCTGTTAATCACTGTTAAGTAAATGAATATACTTTGTGCTCCAAACGTCAGATATTCGGCCTCTTTTTGAAATATTGATGGTAAAAGATTGAAATCTATGTTAGCAGTTATCTACATTAACATAAATAAAAAAAATACATTAACATCTCAATGCCACGGAAATTATAGTTTTAGTGTTACCAGTATGATTGAATATAATCTGTCCAGAATAATATTATCGTAAGTAAATTAATATTTTTACTTTACCCACATTAAAGATGATAGCCAGAGACTTTATAATTGTGGTGACAGAGATCGTGATCAAAGCAAATGTGTTGTCTTTTCGTTATTAGTTTATTGCATTCAATACGGTCAACTGTGGCATTTAAAAACTGAATAGCCCGAATTAAAGGAAGGAATATTTCAATTTTTGTCTAATGTTCAGTATGCAACATATTGGAGCTGCTTTTATTAAAGGCTATGGTCAGAAACATTGTAGTTGTGTGTTTAATGCGGAATATGCAACATCTAGTGGTTCTATCTTTGGTTTTACTCACCCATGGAGGAAGGAATTATATGGAGGAGAAGTGAGCTTAATCGGTGAAGCAAGCACTAAACTCTCCCGCATGGTGGCAGCACCGGCAGCGACCATATGGCGCTTCCCCAACAATTAAGGTGTTCACATTGTGGTAGAGGCAGTGATTATTTCATTTAGTATTGTGTATAAGTGTTTAAAAATGCCAGCTTGTGTTGCGTACGGTTGCACAAATAGGCCAGACAGGAATGAACCTGGAATATCATTTCATAAGTAAGTTGAATTGTAATTATCGTTGTTGAAGTGAGCGGTAGACCACCCCAAACTTTGCAGCACGTCTATAAATATTTAGTCATAGCTCTCAATGGGATGACTTTGTTCTCAAATTTTTCTTGGTGTAGTGTAGAAAATCAGCAAACCTTGCTATTTTGCACATAATAGACTAGCATTATTTTTAACGAGTGTTAAAATGAGATTTAAAGGGGCGTGTTTTACTTCGTGATTCAGTGAATTTTACTATTACGATTTCTTTCGTCACATTCGTGGTCGGACTTGGGAGGAAACTGTAATTCTTTTTCCTCTTCAATAATTCGATGATGTCTTGATGTAAAATTTATAATATGTTCTGGAGCCATGATTAACAATTTTTCCAGGAGTATACAATTACCAGTGTTTGCATATTCACTTCACATTTCAAGAGTAGTTTTTTTTTTATAAGCTGCTTTAAAGTGTATGGGCAGTGGGATTGTTTGAATTCCTCCCCCCCCCCCTCCACCCCCAAAGATCTGATACAATTGTAAAAAATATTTCAAAGTGATCCTGACTAAATTTATATGCTAATATATATTTTAAGATTTTTTGATCAATAACTAAGGAATTAAAGAAATACTTCAAACATGAATCAGAAAACCTAAGAATCCAGTGCTCCTACTGCTGTCAAGTATTATCTTGCCATATGGTGACACTTTCAAATTACATATATAACTTTCTGTTTCAATCAATCTTGTATCACTGTTTCCTAATTACACTTGGATATTATGGAGCGTGTGCTCCATTGAAATTAAATAAAATAATAATACCCTTAGTCTTTTTTTGTGGCTGTAGATGTTTTGGCAAATAAAATTCTATTAAAATAATTTTAACAGACTTTTTTTCCTTAATTTCTAATGTTTATAGATAGCATCAATTGAGATACATACATAAGAGAGCGTGCATAAACCACATAGCTCCAATTTGGCCTCCTGTGAACCACTATCCCTCCCCATGTAGACCAACTTGGCTTTTGCCTCCACCCCCCCTTCCCCCCCCCCCCCCCTCACCTAGCAAGTAGGTTTTTTTTCCCCTTTTGATTCCAGAAGACATTTTGCACTGTTTTCTCTTGTCAGACTATTATAAATTACATAAGGAGATAATTAGCTGAGGGAAATAAATAGGTTTAATTCTAGATCATGATACTGCTACAACTACTTTAGGCCTACTACCAGTACAGGGATCTAGCTTTTTTTTTAATTATTCCTAGCAGTTGAGGTTAGGTTGAAATACAGCCCTGGACCAGAAGAAAAATGTCATAAAAGTGGTACGGATAATTCTTTGATAGCTGCGTGCGGCAGAAAGGTGCTATAGCGGTATCGCCATCTAGAATTAAACCAATAAATATTCACATGCTGTTGTGAATTCCATTCCTCATTTTAACTGTGACAAATTTTATGAAAGGATAGCTACGTGGCCTGGCTTGGAATCCCCCCCCCTCTCCCTACATAGCTCAACGTAGCCTTCCAGCACCCCCCCCCCCCCCGACCAGGCCGTGTAGTTTGTGCACGGTCCCTACCTTTAACCACATGTTAATTCATTATTAATAATGGTAATGTGAAGTAAAGGAAAATAATGAATCAAATTCTGTCTCATAAAGTTCCTTGTACATTCCTGTAATAGCAACAATTGTGAAATGACTCTTTTATTTTAAAGGTAATAATAAAGTCTCTGCCCTTTTAAACAGAAGTTGAAGTAGAGTTCTTCTAGCGTGATAAGTTATTTTGTTGAAAAAAAGTATAGGCTTGTTCAGACAGTGACTCATCATCACATTTATGATTGGAGCACACTTGCTTGAAGTTACTTAAAAGAACACCGCATGATGCCAACCATACATTATAGTAAAGTATCACTCTTTACTTTTTGTTGATACACTTTATACTAACTATAACATTATGCGGAAACATTTTATTTCTGGTACCAGCCTACAAAATGTCTGGGTTGCTCATCCCTAGAGTGGGTCCTCTTACTTTTTTCTGGTCTAGGACACATTTCAGACTAACCACAAGTGGTAGTAATAAAACTGAAATATCCATTCTGCATGTCAACCATGTAATCATTGTGGCTTTGACAGAATTAATTTTTGGTCCAGCCTGCATCCAAACCTAACCCCTCAATTTGGTTGTTGTATATCCCCCAAACTAAGCAAGATATCGAAAACATTTATTCCTTATTATCGAGTTTTTTCGTCGTGTTACATAAGAAATCCATCATTAAATTTGACTTTTGCGAAATTTTTCTTCTGCATTTCAACTCAAGACACCTCACTTTTGAGACAGTATATCTCGAGAACTAGGTGAAATATCGAAAAATTTTACTCTTTATTTTTTATTTGTCTCGTCTTTTTAAATAAAAATTCATCATAAAAATTTGACTTTGAATAATTTTTTCTTCTGAATTTCAACCAAAACAATTTCACATTGGAGACAGAATATCTCGAAAACTAAGCAGGATATCAAAAAATTTTATTCTTCATTTTTATTTGTCTCATCGAGTTACATAATAATCCATCACCAGATTGCGGCGTCACGTTTATTCCTAGAGTCCCCTTGAGGTGTTTAACCATACTCCCCGTGTTTTGTTGGGAAGCGGTCAAGTCCCCACCACTCCGGCCATGCCCCCCCACTCCTCCGCCGGCCTGCTTCACTTCCATGCGTGGCAAAGGTCTCTTGCGTCGTCTCCATATTATTCCTTCCTCCATGTACTCACCCATGGAGGAGAAGTGACGTTAAATCTGTGAAGCAGGCTCTAAACTCTCGCGCATGCGCAGTGGCGATCCCAAACAAATGCGATGTTCACATTGTGTTAGATGCTGTGATTATTTCATTTTGTAATGCGTATAAGTGTTTTATAATGCCATCTTGTGTTGCATACGGTTGCGCAAATAGGCAAGAACCTGGAAAAATTATTTCATAAGTAAGTTGAATTCTAATTATCGGTGATGAAGTGGGCGGTAGGTTTTGCAAACTTCGTGCCTGTCTATAAATATACAGTCATAGCTCTCAATAGGATAACTTTGTTCTTCAAATTTTTGTTGGTGTAGTGTAGAAAATCAGCATACCTTGTTATTTTGCACATAATACACTAGCATTACTTTTTAATGAGTGTTGAAAATGAGATTTAAAAGGGGTGTGTTTTACATCACGATTCAGCGGATTTAGTATTGTGCTTTCTTTTGTCATGTTGGAGTTTATAATGACAGTGTATGATGAAATTAAATGTGTTAAATTATGCTATGCAATCTAGGAATCTTGATGAAGCAAACTATGTTGTTACTACAAATACAGTTTGCGATTCAAATACGCGTGTGTGGGTATGTATACATAGTTTGATTCTGTAGCGGCAATTTAATGGAGATTGTGGTTAGGTCTAAATGCAGTCTGTACCAGAATGGTTTTGTTGTTCCTTAAGTGACAAAGAATTTATCTATTACTGTTAGTAATTTCATGATAACCAAGTTAGTGACAAAACGTTTATCGCGATATTAACTGCTTCCAGGTATTCGCAATTAAGCTTACGAACGTATGGTAACAAGATAATTATTTTTATTCTGATCTAGGCCTCATTTCAACCTAATCACAAGTGGTAGTGAAAAAATTGAAATATCCATTCTGCATGTCCACCATTGTGGCTTTGGCAGAATTAATTTTTGATCCAGGCCGCATATCAACCCAATCCCCGTATATCCCGAAAACTAATCAAGATATCGAAAAATTTTATTTTTTATTTTCGATTTGTCTCGTCGTATTACATAAGAATAGATCATTAAATTTGACTTTTGCGAAATTTTTCTTCTGCATTTCAACTCAAGACACCTCACTTTTATTATTATTATTACTCCGCGATTCACTACAAGTGTGTGGCGGAGGGTGCATTGCACCTATCGAAAAGGGTTATGGTTTGGAAGGGTTATAAGGGATATGGCAGGAGGCGCCCATGGGCTATTGTGAGGAACAATCCCCGCATTCGCGTGGAGTGATCCGGGAAAACCCAGATCAGGATGGCTGGAGTGCTTTATCGAAAGCTACTCCTGTCGGATTTTAAGTTTACTCGCCAGGTAAATCCTTTCTATTCCATTCCATAATCGCTCGTGGGAAAAATGAGTACAGAAATGAATCGGTTCTGGCCCTGATTTCTCTTATCTTATTTTCGCGGTCATTTCGAGATATGAATGTTGCTGGTAGCAATATTTGCTGGCTGTCATTCCGAAATACGTCTGTCGTGAATTTTTCAATTAGCTTCCGTCGAGAGCAACGCCTTCGGTGTTCCAGGTCTTCCCAACCTAACTCCTTCAACATCGCACTTACACTTTCCCTCCAACTATATATACCTGTAACGAATCGGGCGGCTCTTCTTTGGACCTTATCTAAGGCCTCCATTAACCCCATTTTGATGGGGACCCCACACAGAACAATAATACTCTAAGTGAGGACGTACTAGTGATTTGTATACAATCGATTTAACTTTTGATGCAGTATATCTCGAGAACTAAGCGAGATTTCGAAAATTTTTGTTCTTTAGTTTCGATTTGTCTAGTCGTGTTACGTAAGAATCTAACACCAAATTTGACCTTGGGGAAATATTTCTTTCCGAATTTCAAATCAAAGTACCTCACTTTTGAGGCAGTATATCTCAAGAACTAAGCAGGATATCAAACAAAATTATTATTTATTTTTGGTCTTTCTTGTAGAGTTACATAATTAATCCATCATCAAATTGCGGTGCCACGGTTGTCCTACGATTCCCTTGAGGGTTTTGTGCTCATTCCCTGCGTTCTTACGGCCGAACCAATATGGCAACCTCCCCACTCCACTTCTCTCTGCCTGGCTTCACTCAAGTGTGTGGTCTCCATATATTCATTCCTCCATGATTGAAACATAAGACATACCACACAGATCAACTGAGACTCAATCGTTCAAACTGTGAAAACCCCATCGAAATTTGCTCCATAGTTCCCAAGTTTTTCTTGCAAAAACTTTATCCGGTTTTCGTTTTATAGATACCATATACGTATAATAAAATATAAAGAGATAGTTTATTATAAAGGATAGGAAAGAGGAGTGCAGATTATGATGTACTAGTGTAGAAATGCAGACAGTAAGTGATTCTTATCCAATTGTCATACTGGGTTTTGAAAAGTAGGTATAGGATGAGTGACAAAAGGAAATGGTGATGAGCCAGTACCTGACATGGACCACTTATTTCCAGAAAGATGCATATCAGCTGACATATGTTGGGTGTATGGTTACCGATTTCAAGCACTAGGCTTTAGTATTGCACAACTGATGCAGAGCACTTTGGTTGATGACCACTTGGTGTGGCCATTGTAAAAATGTAGGATACTGAATTAGCAGACCTTTCTCTAATATCACATGATGAAACTGGAATAAGGTGATTTACTCAATGTATTTGAGAAACTGAGGAAATGATGTAGTAGTAGTAGATCCTTCTTGGGTAGAGGAAACTGATAACATTGTACTTAAGGAAGCCAGCAAATAAGTGTGAAAGTAACAGGATAAAGAAAAAATAAATTGCTGGTTTCATTAAGACTGGCAAAAACCATTTGTTGCAGTCTACTAAGGACAGCAATTGTGTATGTGTATATAAAGAATCGAATCTGGTACAGCTTTACATATTTTTGTCATCTATACCTATAATACTATTATTAACTAGCTCGTACCCACGACTTCGTACGCGTGGATTAAGAATTTTTTTCCAGGATTGAATACAGAAAGTTGTTGGTAACGAAAGATTGGTCCCAAACAATAACGAGTCGGTATAATGTGACAGGAAAGCTATCACTATATCACTCTACCGTCGAACCTGTCTCTTGAAGAGAATCAATTTCCAACATTTTTCTGTCACCATTCGATAAGGTCTCAAAAGTTGGTGACTACAACTGTTAATCATACTGGAAAAATGTCCTGTGCACTTCATACAGATTTTCTTATCAAATTCCATCAATATCGATATAGCCATTTAGTCGTCAAAACGTAACAAAAAGACAGAGACTTACTTCCGTATTTATAATATTATTACTGCGGTTCACACACACACACACACACTCACTGTGAACAATACCTGACGGATCCCTATAACGTAAAAAAAGGGCCCACCTACAACATTGCAAGACTACCTACGATTTGCCTCGCATTGCACCCCTAACTTTGTGATATCTACAGTTTAACATTCAATCCGAATAACATACGGCACAGGCGTGACTCTTACGATCAAAACATTTATTAAAAATCTTAGCCTCCATGGGGATTTGAACCGGATACCACGACCCCAACGTGTTCGTAAGCAAGCACTTCAACCACTTAGCTGTCTCACCGCTACACGGAAAAACAGTCCAGAGACGACCATATCCAACGCATCTATCGCCGTCCAGTAATTTTTCGAAAGTATAAGACAACATGTATTATTTACACAGAAAATTTTTCAACCAAATGTAGACAGTATTTTTCTCCTTGTTTCAAAGGATAAGTGTTCAAAGTTTCATCGAGATGGGATGAAAACTGTTGATTTGTATGAAAAACAAAGAAAGTCCAATGCCCTCCCTAGATATTTTCTTGTCAAATTCCGCCAATATCGATATAGCCATTTAATTGTCAAAACGTAACATAAGACAGAGACTTACTTCCGCATTTATAGTATTCCTACTGCAGATCACACACACACTGACTACGAATCACCCCTGATGGATCAATATAATGTAAAAAAAGTGTACATCTACTGTATTGCAAGACTACCTACGAATTGCTTCAGATTGCACCCCTAACTCTGTGAAATCTACAGTTTAAAATTCAATCCGAATAACCTACGGCCCAGGCCTGACTCGTACGATGAAAAACAATTTTTAAAAATCTTAGCCTCCATGGAGATTTGAACCGGAGACCATGACGTTAGTAAACAAACGCTTTAATCACTGAGCTGCCAGTACACTATATGGAAACACGGTACAGAGACGTACATATCCAACATGTCTGTCTATCGCCGTATTTTGAAGTTATGAGACATATGTTATTTATACAGATAATTTTTCAACCAAATGTAGACAGTATTTTTCTCCTTGTTTCAAAGGATAAGTGTGCAAAGTTTCATCGAGATCGAATGGAAACTGTGGATTTGTATGAAGAACAAACAAACATACATTCATCTTTATATATAAAGATATGAAAGTAACTCTGTCTGTTACATTTCTTGGGCTAACGGGCTAATCCGATCAGTATGAAATTTGACAAGGAGATGCTATTTGACATTAGGATGGACATGGATACTTCTGTGTAGATAATACATATTGTCATTGAATTATGAAAACTATCCGAGCTGTGAAAGACAGACGCATAATATGTATACATCTCTATAATGAGTAACAACAGTGAGGGCTGGTAGCGCAGTGGGTAAGGTGCTTGCTTCATAAGAAATTCCTCATGTGGCTTTGGGTCCAAACTCCACTGGGAGCAAAATTTTTTAAGAATTGTTTTCCATAGTTTGAGCCAAGCCTAGGATTTTGTAATAAGGATAACACGTTGAAATGTAGGTCCCATAAATTCAGGGCTGGAATGCATGGCAAATCGTAGGCGGTGGAACAGTTCCTTAAGCGTTTACTTTATTTACGGTATACTGGTTCCACAGGCAGTTTGTGTGTGATCTAAACTAATAATGTTATATATGAGAGAGTAAGTCTCCGTCTTTTTTGATGTCTATATGTGTTTACCAATGACAAGGAAATACTTTGTATCTTTAGGAAGGAAGTAGGATACTTTTTTCCCGGTATGAATAACAGTTTTTTTCACGAGACAGGTTCGATGGTAGAATGGTATATTGATGTCGTTCCCGTCATATTATGCCAACTCTGTGTTGTTTGAGACATATCTTAGGTAAATTTCAGCTTTGTATATCCAATTTGAGCAATCAAATTCTAAGTCAACGCGTAAGAAGTCGCGGGGTAACAGCTATTTATTATATGTTGGAATATATCATGAGAATATAGACAGTCCGAAAAAAAAGAAATAAAAGTCAATGGGAAATGGTACAGCATATGCAGAATTTAGAAATGAAATAAGGGAGATGTCAGAAAGTCACAAATTAAAGAGATAAGCTAGAGATATCAGCTACATGACACAAGGTGAAAGTAATAGCTGAATATAAAACTATATCTATTCCCCATGTCTTACAATGTGTTTATAAACATTGCTTACTTTATCTATACCCGTAATGGATAAAGTTATTAGAACAAAAGAAACACACTCTTTACATGACATTTTCTGGAATGACCTCACAATAAAAATAAAAACAGAGTACTTTGAGACCAATAATTTCTAGTTCTGTTTGTGCATGGAAATAATGAACAGAAAATAACTATTAAATACCAGTATTTGTAAGATATTGAAATCTCAATAGTTTTGAAGAATACTTGCGAAGAAAATGGTGAGAGAAACTGATGTGTTCGACGTTACAAAAAACAAATGCACAACCAATTTCCTTAGAAGAAAAACATTGTTTTTTAGTTGAACATCTATACATCAACTAATACAGCAAAATATATTGCTAAAATTGTTCCAAATTTTATTTTTAATGTTATTATATTTTCAGATCAATAAATTTTCATTCATTGCTAAAAAAATTATGTATATAAAACAAAAATACTAGGACTTTTATTTCATTTCTTACATAAAATGAAGATCAGTTGAGCTTGGAGTTAAAGAAACAACAAAGATTTACTTATATTACTACACCAAAATATTACTTTACACTGAAGCAATCATTGAAAAATTAAAGACAAATTAGAAATTAAAGATTTGGGTGAAGCAAACCATCAGCTAAATTCAAAATATGAAGAATAGGTAAATTCTACAAATGTATTTTCCTAAGAAAAATAAACAATCATCTATACATTACCAACCATGTATAGGAAACACAAAGTCAATCTTTGGTTACCAACAGAACAAAAGGATACCTCACTGACTTAAATATATAAAATAGTGTAAATTTATTTTTATCACAATTAATTCACATGTATCAAAAAGTATTATACAATACCCATTTACAAAATCCTGATATTTTAACTCTTAACACACATGTAATTTAGAAGCAGAGAGACAAATGTATCTCGGTAAAGATATTATTTTAAATGAACAGCTGTTTTTATGTAATTTTACTTTTAGACTACATTTGCAGTGTTCAAAAATCTCTATAAAATAGTCTCACATTATTAGTAGGGAAATTATAAAAACTAAAACATATTAAGGCAAGTACAGCAGAGTCTCACTTAACCGACCTTCGCTTATCCGACATTCCGTGTTATCCAACTCGTAACACACACACACACACACACACACACACACACACACATACACACACACACACACACACACACACTGTAAATCTATTTTCCTTCCCAGCGTACCATTTATATTTATACCAGACTGCACTCTAGCAGATCAAACAACAATGAGTCATGCGCTGTGAATACAACTTTCTGCTGCAATCCGGTCATTGTCACGGTAAAGGTCTGACTGCATACATTATGGCTAGTGACTTAGGCAGCACTGTATGTATCTGTATGGCAATTCTTTCTTTTTTTTTGTGATGACTTTGAAAAGAAAGAGGGTGTTGGTGTCTGTGGAAGGTAAACAGAAGACAATTAAGAGACTCGACAATGGTGAATCAGCGTTAAAAGTGGCCCAAGATTGTGGTGTTGGACATGTAACTGTAGGTGATTGGAAGAGAAACAGAGTGGCAATAGAAATATGGTGTTCAAAAAGAGGGACATCCAAAGCCTTAGAAGAAATGGAAACCATGTGAGTACTAAAAAGTTAGTGAGGCTTTGTATCTTTGGTTCACCCATAATTGGGATAAAGGTGTGCCGATATTGAATCAAAAAGCCCTGCAATTCCATAAGGAGTTTAATAAAGGTGAACCTGACTTTACAGCTAGCATTGGCTGGCTGGAGCACTGGAAGAAGAGGTATGGAATTCGACAACTCAATATTTGCGGAGAAAAACTCTCAGCTAATAATGAATCGGAGAAAAGTTACACAATTTAATTGCTAATGAAAGTGTGACTGGAGAACAGCTGTTTAACTGTGACGAAACCGGCCTAAATTATAAAATGCTGCCAAGCAAAACACTCGCAGCTCAGAATGAACAGCAGCTCTAGGCTACAAGCAAACTAAGGAAAGAATAACAATTCTTGCTTGCAGTAATGCTACTGGAAACCTAAAGTTTAAACTTGCTATGATCGGGAAATCAAAGAACCCAAAAGCTTTCAAAAACGTTTCAAAACATGCTTTGCCAGTCAAATATTATAACCAAAAAAGTGCTTGGATAAGTTGAGAAATGTTTAAAGAAAGGTTTTTTAGCGAATGGATCAAGGTGTGTTGGAGACGTTAAAAAAAAATTACCGTGGAGAGCTTTTGTCATCTTTGATTGACACTATTGACCAAGGAGAAGATATGATTGTGAAATTGCATCAATTAAATCTGAAAGACATGGCTTACATTTTGGCACAGTGTTGGGACAGGAACAATTGCAAAATTGTGGAAAAGTCTGTTACATGAGGAGACAGAAATATTCTGGCAATGAAGAAATTAGCATGGAAACATTTTGCCTCTGTTGAAACAAATCCCTGGATGTGTAGATGCAACTGATAAGCACCTTAATGAGTGGCTTGCCCTTGATGACCTGTATGAAGCCACTGATGAAGACATTGTCAGCATTGTTAACAGTGAAAAGGAAACAGAAGAGGAAGAAAACATTTGATAAAGGTGGTGCCAAAATAACACACAATGAAGGATTCAAATCCCTTGAAACAGCACTGAAATACATGGAGCAACAGGAAGAAACCTCCAGCACTGAAGTGTTATTTCTACAGAGAATGCGTGACATGGCAGCGACAAAAAGACATTCGGCAGGCAAGCAAAAGTCTATTACAACCTTTTTTCAAACAAAATTGAATATACATCAACCTCTTTTTATCCTTTTTAATTGTATTTCACAATTAAAGTAATTACTGTACTGTATCAGCCTTATCAATAATAAGACAACAGCAACCATTTACGATATTGTTGTTTCTTCTTTCCCTATTAACCAACATTCCAGGTAATCTGACATTCCCGCAGCCTGTTTGCGTTTGATAAGCGAGACTCTACTGTAATTAGAGATAACACAGGATAAAATTCAAGGAACCCAACAAGAATGCAATGAGGTATAACACTATCAATATACAAAATGTGAGTTTAATGGGAATGAAAGATACTCAAAAAGGCAAATAGAAACCACTTTGAGAGACTTTTCCTTCAAAAATAAAAAGAAATGAGCTATTACAGTTTACATATATAAAAAAGGAACATCTTGTTAATACATTTAACAGTTGTCAGTTGCATTACCTTTTTATAATTTTTGCAGATTACACGAAAAACAAATATGTATCAACAGTAAGCACTGAATTGCCTTGTATATGTAACAATACCAAATCATAAACAAGTATAATCAATTTTTTTAAGCTCAAGTCCATTACTGTTTTTTTTTTCCCTTTTTTACGAGGAGTATTTTTTAAGTAAGTACCGTTTTGTCACACCGTGGCTGCAGCGCTACGGTCGGCGTTCCGCGCATGCGCACTGGGTACCTGCATCTCTTGCCTACGCACTAACCCCATTACAGTCTAATTCTTCCTTGTTTACTTTGTTCACTGAGTGTTTAAGATGCCTCCGATAATCGTGAGTCCCGCCGACTGTGAAGTACGGGCTGTTATAAGATTTCATTGTTCTAAAGGCCTAAAACCGATCGATATTCATCGAGAGATCTGTGCAGTTTACGGACAAAACATTATTAGTGATGGAATGGTGATAAAGTGGGCGAGAGCATTAAAAGATGGCTGCACAAATGTCCATGATGAACAACGGAGTGGGCGTCCTTCGGTGGTTAAAGAAAGTTTGGTGCAGAAAGTGGACAATAAGGTGAGAGAAAACAGACACTTTATGATTTCCTCCTTGTGTGATGACTTTCCTAATGTTTCTCGTAGTGTTTTGTATGGCATTGTGACCGAGCACTTGAATTACCGAAAATTGTGCTCACGTTGTGTACCAAAAATGTTAACGGATGTGCACAAAACCAAACGTTTAGGCAGTGCATTGACTTTCCTTGAGCGGTACCACAACGATGGTGATGATTTCTTAAGTGTTATGGGCGATGAGACATGGGTGGCCTACGTCACACCTGAATCAGAGCAACAGTCCATGGAATGGCGGCATTCAGATTCACCCAAAAAATTAAGTTCAAGCAAATATTTCTGCCCGGAAAATCATGTGCACAGTTTTTTGGGACAGAAAAGGAGTATTGCTTGTGGAATTTCTGCCTCATAATGAGACAATCAATGCAGCAGCTTATTGAGAGACATTGAACAATTTGCACCGTTCAATCCAGAACAAAAGACGTGGCTAGTTGAGCAAGGGCATCATTTTGCTGCATGACAATGCCCGTCCACATGTGGCTAATCAGACCAAAGATCTCATCACATCTTTTCGATGGGAAACTCTAGATCTTCCTCTGTACAGCCCTGATCTGGTGCCCAGTGACTACCATCTGTTCCTGCACTTGAAGAAACACCTGGGCGGTGAGCGTCTTGAAGACGATAACGAAGTCAAAACAGTTGTGATGCAGTGGTTTACAAGTCAGGCGGCAGACTTCTATGAGGAGGGTTTTCAAAAACTGGTACTACGTTATGACAAGTGCCTCAATATTGAAGGGAATTATGTAGAAAAGTAGAGTAAGGTACAGGCTTTCATGTAAAAATAAAATTATTGAGATATATTTGCACGTGTTTTTTAAATTTCAAAACAGTACTTACTTGAAAAACCTTCCCTCGTATTTGTAATTATTTAAAGCAATATGTCTAGAGCACAAAATGATACAAAAGTATATCTAGAACGCTGGAAATAAAAATTGCAATCTGTCCATAATCAAAGACTTTAAAAATGAAAAGACCAAGATATTACAAAATGAAGCAGTTCTGCATATGGTGAATGAACACTGAAGAAGAAATTTAAAAAATTAGTGACTGGTTTGGCATATTCATACTTTCAGTTAGTCTGTTGACAGATTACAACTGAAGGAAAATAATGCAGAGAGAGCCAAAATTGAAATTGTATAAAGCATGTGACTGAGGATGTAGGTTGCAGTGATTGTCTTAGCATGAGAAGATAATGCTAAAAAGAGATGGAAAATGCATCAAACAGGTCGAGAAACAAATCACAAAAGAATTCAAATTTGAAATGCATTCAAGAAACCTCAAGAGGCCATGCAAATTTCATAGTTATTCAGGATTGGCACCAAATTTTGTTACAAAATGTAATGGTTTAGAATTCTTGAGAATTACACACAGAAGACTTAAAACATTATTCAATGTGTTAAAAAAAACTTCACCCTGGTGTTTATGATAAGGGGTGTAGCAAATAATTATGTAGTCTCATTATTTTGACTATTATTAAATTTTGGCTATCCTTCACTGTAAGAAAATTCAACACCAATATTTGTCTTTGTGATTAGGAATCCTAAGATATGAACTGCTTTATTATTCCAGGCATAACTTTAATAACTAAATGCAACAAAATTTCATTAGTTTTGTACTTTCTGTGTACAGTAGAAAAGACATAAAAATCTGATTAAAGTCGCATAAATTTTACCAAATTTAATCATATTATCTTTACCTATATATACTCTTACATTCTTAAGCTAATTTTAGTTTTCCTCATTCATCTAACAAATATTACAATTATTCCATGAAACACACTTGGTCCCCTTCTTTAAATATATGAGCAGTAAAAAAGAAACTACAAGACATAAGACACACAAATGAACATATAAAAAACAGGATATATATCACATAGGAGTACTGATAAAATGAAATGGTACTTAGGAGTCAAATGACATTGTTGAAAGTGAATTTACCTCTCATTTACCAAATAATGGCAGGATGGTTTATACACTGTGAGAAATAAATAACATTCAATTACCAATATGCAACTTAGTAGGCAGTTCAAACTCTGTGTTCAAGTGGAGACTTGTTCAAATATTAACTGGAGAATACCATTCTGAATTCCATTTATTCAGAAGTTTGAATAATACTCAGGTATGCAAAAACAATTTTCTCATCCACAGTATTTTGACCATTTTTTTTCTCTGGTTAAAAAACAGACAATGAAATTAATTTAGTTGAAATGTACATCCAAACTATAACCATTATAAATAAATTACTCTATGATTTATTCATCATTAACAATAAGAAATTGAATTCTAAGCAAATCTTAGGGAGCATCCATAAACCATGTGGCTTTATCTGGAAGCGTGGGAGGGAGGAGTCGAACTAAGCCACGTAGCTTGTCATTCATATTATTTTTCACAAGTTAAAATAAGGAATAGAACACCACACAAAAGCATGTGGATATTTGTTTCTGTCATAATTTTCTCCGTATGTAGTTTGCATATAGTATATATATGCCAACAGTGCTGTGCATGCATGTGACTTTAAGTTACAGCATAAGGTTCCACGCGGCCAGCACATTTGATCTAACCGACAGGCGACAGCACACTACGATTCAAAAAACATTAGACATGCTGTACCAAAACTCAAATTCACTTATGGCGATGTCGCCTGGAATTTTGTTCAAATTGTTTTGACAGTATGAAATAAAGCTGTTTTTATTAGAATCACCTGTGTGTGACCACTTGTCGATCAAATAATTCTAATTTTGTTCTGTCAAGTGAATTTCAAGTTGCCAGTGTGTTGTGAAGTGGCACTGTAACAAACTTATGAGGCTTAATGAAAATGTTTTAATTATCCAGTTGGTTATAGAAATCTTTTACGCAGATCAATGAATCATTCCCTGTCAATGTAGAAAGAAGGGCGACAGAACTGCAGCAAAAGTAAACAAAAAATGAAGCTGCTCTTAGTTTTTTTCACACAGCTGGTGTAGTTGGTTTTATTTTATAAATTAATGTACAGTGATGAATGAAATTAGGAGATTGATTTTAGAAACACCTTGAGAAGAAAGGGATCCCTGACTGTACCATGGAAATAGGTTTTTCCCAATAATTGATCACTTTCATTAGGAATATTTATAATTAAAGAAAAGTAGATAATGCAAATATTAATAAGTTATTTTAGTACTTCTTGAAAATGGTTTTAATTTGTTTATTGGTAAACCCTATTCACCGAGTAAAGAGATTTTTTGACGAAAGTGCATTACTTTGCGTAAAATTCAAAGTTAAAATTTAAATAATTTAAAAACCCACCAAAGCGCTCATTCGCTACCTGTCGCGTGCAACGACAGTCATGACATCACACGTCTGTAAACGCTGCCATTGCGAATGGAGCGTTTCCTATTACCCAAGTTCTCAACTATTTTTATTGTTTGTTGCTGGTTATTTATTGTTATTAATGAAAGTTCATTTTGAATATAAAATCTGAAACAATTTGTAAAAGCCTATAGCGGAGACTAAAAATGTAACAACTTCAATTTGATTTTCTGTGAAGCTCATTTACACCGCAATTTCGTAGAGTTAAATGTAATATGTTGTTTAAGGTGAGAATTATTAGGGTTAGAGTCCGAAAGTTCAATCTTCGCTTCGGAATATGTTCAATTTGTTTTCTTTTGTCATTTTCTTTGGATACTAGATGCTGTTGGTTGCATCGCATAATCAATTTTTTCCCGAACATCCACCAAAACATCAATTTAATTTTTTTTCTTTTTTCTGAAGGTTTCACAAATTTTTGGATAACAAGCGAATTACAACAATTTGAAACAACCAAAGAAGATTTCAAAAAGGAAATTGGACGTTACTTGCACACTGAAAATCAGGTTAAAAAATATGAAAATGACTTGCACATTAAAAGTAAATACTACCTAATAGACGCTGTTATGTCAGGAAGGTAACCTGCAGTTGTATAGTCGCGTAAAAATTCCAACAAAAAGGACACAAAGCGTTCCGGAACTGTTGCAAGATTAGCATGAAATTTCTACAAGTGATATCACTTCTAAAATAAATTCCTTATTCACCGCCGTGCACCTGTATTGTTTGCATGATATTCTCTCTCTGGTAAGTTTAAAAATTAAAAGTTTTCATGTATGGTAGCAATTTGTTTCAAACGCTTGCATGATGATTAGCAACTATTATGAATTTTTCGAATAAAAACATGGTATTGCAAAAAACAGCAAACAAAAATGGAAAAAATGCACATAAAAAATATTATCCCAAAAAAAGGTTCGAAAGTAGGACGTTCTAAATTCCATTACCACTCTTCAATCATGCAGCTATCCAGACACTACTTCTTAACTGCTTCTATTTATGTTAATAGTAAACACTTCACAGTTTCTTCGTGTGAGATGAAGTGAAAGGAGGTAGGTAAATGAATAAACAAACAAATTCGGTTTTATTAACAACAAAAAATAATCATTTATCTATTATCTTTAATCTGCAATTAAGAAAAATGGCCCACAACATCAAATTGTTCCGAGCGTGGTGAGTGAGCGGTTAACACTCTGGCCTTGCATCTGGGAGGACGCTGCACAGTATGGTATTTTCTAAATCTAGAGAGACAATAGTCAGTTTTGATAATAGTCTACGCAGGGAAAATAGTTATTTATATTCAAAATAGATAAACATATTACTCGGAGCAAAGGTTTATTTTCCACACGTAACAATAGAAAAAAATAGTATGAAAAACGGGCTTCCTGTGATCCACCGATCAAGCGCTCCAGTCGGCCGCGCCATTTCACTGAACTCGGTCGATGATTATGCTATGTTTCGGCATGTTAGTAGTGATTTGTGTGTTGCTATGGCTTTTGGCGAGCATCAAGGCAAGTTTAGACACGATTTTTCCATGATATAATAGCATCATTAAAACAGAACGAGATTATTTTTAATAATAATAATAAAAAACTACTGAGCCAATTTCATGTTAAGTTTTAGTTCATAATACCACATTATACTGATCTCTTACTATATTTATTTGAAAGAGCTGCTTATAAGCTACAAAAATTATCTTCATTTGTTTGTGCATATTTGCGACACCCATACAACTTTTCTTTATTTTCAGCATGACTGCACAAATTTCGCGTACAGAATTTTTCGACCTATGGTTTGCTAATGCAAAACAATCAATCTCTAACTTTCAATTTAAATATAAATGAGTCTCAAATTGAAGCTGTTACATTTTTAAGCTCAGCAGAATAAAAGTCAGGGTTTTTTCTATAGCCAGTCCCACAAGCAAGGCATCTATTTTCGATATATTTCCATTGTAGGCTTTTACAAACTGTTCTCGATTTTGTATTCAAAATGAAATTTCATTAATTTCAAGAAATGACCAGCAACAAACAATAAAAATAGTTGAAAACTTGGATAATAGGAAACACTCCATTCCCAGCCACAGCGTTTACAGACATGTGACGTCACTCAAGCGACCACCAATCCTTGAGCGTTTTCTGTCACGTGACCACAGGTAAGAAAAAGTATAATTTTTATTTCACTTTTTTATTAAAAATAATTCACTTTTCATTTCCAAATTGAAAAAATTAGCTTCCTGAAGCATTAATCTAAGAGAATGAGTTCAATTTATAATATTTTTTAATACTGTCAAATACCCTACTGCGTTCAATACATACACAATAATTTTATGATAGTTTTTCAAGAGAAAACAGAACAAAATGGCTTCTGGAATTAATAAGGAAAAAGCTACATACCACACTGGTAAGGGGAGAGGGGGGGAGGAGGCAAAAGCCACATCAGGCTACATGGGAGTGAGGGGGGTGGGGGTAAGGAGGTTGAATGGAGGCCAAAATGAAGCCACATTGTTTATGGATGCTCCCTTACAGGACAGAACATTGGATGGGAATTATTGTTTCTACTAGTGTTGCACATGTTTACCATAAAATAAAAGTGAGATAAAGACAGGAAAGACAATATTTTTCTGAAGGCACGCATGGATATTCAAAATCAAATACACCACACACTTTTTTTAAACTCGTTCCATCAATAAAACTGTTATATATGGATCACAACCATTAAAGGAATGACATGTAGAAATAGATCATTTAGGTTGAAGGTAGAATAAAAAAGATTATACTGAACATACTAACTGAATCTAGGAACAATTTAAAAAACGAAGAAAAAGGGGGGGGGAAGAGAGAGAGAGAGAGAATGTTTTCATACTGACATTACAAATTTTGTTATTTCACCACTGCTGAATTGGAATAGATGTTAAAAAGTATGTAATGAAACAGAACTATCAAATTTGAGATTATGTAATTGACATGTCATCAGTAAGTAATGTTTTTTTAAAAAAAGAAAAACACATACTCGACTGTCTGTAAGATCTATATTGTAACAAGTAAAAGTTACATTAAATGAAAAACAAGGGTCCTGTCTCTCTTTTCAGAAACAGTGACGGTTCATTTTTTACTAGGCAGATTCTTGGACAAATTTTTTTAAATACTTATCCAGTCCTTAAAAGTTAATCCAGGTATCATCAGAAGCCTATATGGTTAAGTAGCAACAAAAACGATTTTTATGGAGAACTAAAAACATTAAGGAAACTTTCAAAGATATTCTAATGAACCATTCTGCAAAATTTTATCTCGATAACTTTTGATATGGTTGTGAATGGCAGTATTAACTACTAGCAACAATGGGTAGGAAGAAATGCCGTGAGGTGATATTTGTACAGAAAAGGAAAGTTAAACCTACTGATTGGTCATTAATGAAATATTTTTCTTTCCCATCTGAGCATACAATAGTTATGAAAACATGTTATTCCAAAGACTCACTGAATGTTATCCGGATGACTTAAAATTATCAAAGATGTGGCAATAAGATGTATTCAGAGTACGTATAGACTAAGTAACTACAATAAAAATTATCATTTTTGAAAAATTGTTTAACATTATGTATAATAAAATATTTTATTATTATTGTTATTGAGCTTAAGACTTCATGCAATCAACTATAACATTAATTCAACGTTTATAAAACATTATTACCAACATGGACGGGTATTGTTTCACTTAATTTCTCTACACACCAAACTCACTGTATCACAAAACACTCATTTCTGGCAGTGAAATACTGTTTAGCATATTATCAATAAAAGAAAAAAAAGGTTGTAGTCTAAATAACAGTTTCAGAGTCGACTGTTCCTTGTACCTGATATGCAGGAGGACCATTGTTTAAAAACTCTGTACTTGGCCTACTAGTCTTTGGTATTGAGCGGTTGCTACGGCGGTGAGTGTTTATGACAGGCACCTGGGCTGTGGCCTGTCCTGGAACATAATAAGATTGCATACCATCTGGACCAGTGTAGCAACTGATAGGACGTGTTCCATGGTAGTTGGAGTAGCTAGACCTCGCAGAGGGAGGCCTATTGTATGAATCATCCTCCTCATTTAGGGACTGCATAGAGCTTTGCTGGTACAGGGGATTTGAATGCCCAGCATTCTTTTTCCACTGGGAATTGGTTAAAAGATTTGCCTGTGATGACGTTGAGTCAAATACATTTGGGTGATGGGATTCATTTGAGGTAGATGAGTCACCAAACGATGGATGCAGGTTCTGTTGCATATTTTGCTGTTGTTCTATTAAGCGTGTTACTGGGTTTTGATGTTGTATCTTCGTTCGTCTTCCAGAAGATCTTGTAGATGAACGCACTGCATTGTTGTACCTCAAGCTTCCGCGGCGGTCATGCTGGGAATTGCGGCCGGTAGAACCTCGAGAGATTACACTTCGTCTCTTCACTCTACGTGGAGTCATAGGGCGAGGGGACAGTTGGGGAGCTGGCAAGTGAGAGATACCACTTGGACCACTGCCCTCATATTCTATGCTGTCCTCTGCATTATGGTTATCATTAGAACTAAATTCAATTGAATAAAGTGAAGTTCTGTTTCCTTTATTCCTTTTCTTTCCATAGGAACTGTTAACTTGTGCTGTAAATGAAAAAAAAAAAAACCTTGAAATTAAATACTGAAAATCAGTTCTATATGTAATGTACAGAAAATGTAATTCATCTGAAATAACTTAGTCTTTAAGTAACTTTTACTTTCTATGTACAAAGAATGGATTCACCAGAAAGCAAATCAGGATGCTAAATGAATAAAGTATTGCCCAATTTTTTTATGTTAGTATTTTTTTGAGCACTTGAGCTGCTTCCTACTTGCTAAGTTTTATTTTCCTATACTGGCTTGTTTTCATATTGCCTTAAAGCACTTTTCTTTTTGTTATCTTCCTCAAACACAGCTGACAGGAAGGGAGTGTAGGGAAGTTACACTCTCAAGAAACATCTCAATTTAATGAAAGGTGAAGTGAAAGGCAAAATGAGTATATCATGGAAGAATTATATGAAGGCAAAATCAGGGCAAGTCAAGTAAATGTTTCACAGTATAGGGTGTTGAACAGTCACATTAATATACAGAGTAGCTTCTCCCCTCTGCCCCCCTATCAGGTGGTAATACGATTTTATTCCGACATACAGACGATCATTCAGGTAACAAATGACATTATGCAATAATCTGACCCAAGTATCTTGCATCTGTTGTATTTGACGGTGACCAGCTGTAGCCCCATGCATGTTTAATGAGAAAGAAGTCTGCAATTTTGGTGGCCATGGCAGTTGCTGTACACTACAAAGAGAATGTGGTACACAGCAGCCACATGTGCAAAGTCATTATACTGATGAAACAAGACATTGCATTCAGCAGTTGATGGATGTAACAGGCACCGTTTTCTTTTTTGTTTATGATTTTACGACATCAATGTCGTTAGAGACAGGAAAGAACTGGGGGCAAGGAATGGAATTCGGCCATGACTTTTTGAAAGAACAGTCCTGACGTTTGCCTGGCGTGATTTGGGAAAACTGCAGAAAACCCAAATCTGGATGGCAGGAGGGGGATTTGTACCCATGTACTGAATGTGAGACAAGAGTGTTGCCGTTTACCCGCCACGCTCGGTCCCCCGTTTTCTCTTCCATACCCAAACACAGACTTATGGAGTTGTGATGAACAAAACAGCTTGGCCAGAGGCATACACAATTGTAATCTTGCTGCAAACTGATGGTTCCTACGGATTAAGATGACACTTCAGGTAACGCACATACCCTGATCATGTTCCTGGATGCTGTTTGGTAGTGATCACTACTAGCTCAATGCATTTATCTTTAAGTGTATCTGTACTATGCAAATGACCAGAACCTGTGGGAACAATCCACAGACTACTGCTGCGACCAGCAATGCAACAACAATACACTGTAACTAACATGTACAGCAATTCATCTATAGATCCATTCAGCTTCTCACTGGCCAGAAAATTGTGTTAAAAATCTGCTGGAGTGGATGAGAAAGAGACTTGCTGTACAGAAATCCTTAAAAGACAGATAGCCAAGAATTAGTTAATGCTGTATCAAAAGAGGTGGAAATGAAAATGGAAGTGACACAGCTTAGTGTACTAGGATCATCGCTATTCATTATTCTGATGGATTATTTGTAGATGGCCTACAGTCAGAAATTTTATTGTTTTCAGGTAACATAATGCTATATAAGAAGATTGAAAGGACTGAACAGATGCATCAGATCCCAGACAGGGCCGAGTCTACACGTCATGAAAAATGCCAAAAAGAGACAGCTGATTAGGTACAGAGTGTAAGCTATCTGTTAAATTTTGTAACTGCGTGACAAAATTTTGTTCTCAGAACCACGAGTTAGATTGGATAGAATATTATTTCATTTCATTTTCAAAGTTAGTTTTTATGTTTATTCAAGTTAGAAAGCAGTTTTACAGTTTTCAAGATAGTATTTTCAATATTTTTAATTTCAACATTCTTCGGCATTCGCCTGGAGTGTGAAAGTCCATATCTTAATTATTTATTTTCGGTAAATGATTAAAGTTAGGATATTTTTAATAATAACTAAAGTTAACATTTATTTAAAGATCTAGCGATTTGTAAAGTTTCAAGGAGATAGAATTATTTTTATAGTCGAGGTCAAATTAGATGATGAAACCTTCAGATGTGAGATGAGAAACTGATCAGTTATCGGGGAGATTCTCATGGGAAGTGCAGCCGCTAGGTTTTCCCACGCTCTGTGAGTACCAGAACTTTCCTGGTTAGTAGCCACGGCGAGCGAGTCAGTCGGCTAGGAACAATGCGAGGGGCCAGTCTTCAAGTAGCAATCGACGCGACACCACGTTAGGCTGCTTGTTTTATTCAAGTTAACCATAATGTCGTGTTAAAATGGTGTTTCTCCAAGTGAGGCCTCAGGATTGTCTAAATTAACTAAACTTTCGAACAATGGGAGCGCGTGACGAACTTTTATTGGCTTTCTTCAACTAGAGATTTAATTCTTTGAACTATTGGGGTGTGGTCTGGCTCGACTGGTTAATCGAACTTGTAAAACATTACTTTGGAAAAGTCATCTGATTGCCTGTACAGTTTTTGGCTTTGTGAAATTTGGAAGAATATAATTGTTTAAATGGCAATGATCTATTTATCATTATTGAACTTTACCTTTTCACAGTTTTCTGGTTAAAAACCCATGTGGTGGCCGTGTTATTCTGTTTAAGCCAAAACTGTTACATCCAAGGCTACACACGGTCAGAGTTAAGACAACAAGTTTATGCACCAACCCCAGTGCACATCTAGGTCTTACAAGAGATTAAGAAATAAAGGCTTATTTTATGATTATAATGTGAAGAATGAATTGCTTTTTAATGACCTTCAGTGAAAATCTTGGCACAACATTCGTCAGTATACAAATTTTGGTAGATGGTACGAAGAGGTTTTCGTCCTTTATTATTGGAGAGAGTGGTGAGGGGATGTTTCAGAGAAGTGAAGGAACGGGGTTACAAACCTTTCTTCAGACGATTACACGAATCTGGTGGTGTAGTATGGGGCCCACATTTTGCATGCCAAGTAAAGGAGTTGGACAGGGTGCAAAAGGACACTTCTGGAAATTACTGTAGAACACAATCAGTAATAGGAATGCTGGAATAGAGTTGTTGGTGCTTATGGGCTCGTTGACAATGGGGAAATTAGCACCCTGACTAAAGACTGCTATGACAACGTAGCTAAAAAAATGAATTAAGTGTCAGCCATGCAGACAGCAAAGTAAATTAAAATGCTGGCCAGCTATAATATAAAAGAGAATCATAACAAACAAATCAGGGCCGCATTTAAGCATAGGCTACCTAGGCTGTAGCCTAGGGGGCCACACCACAACCCAGGCCCATTACCTAGGCCAGTAGTAGAGCTGCCGACAGGGGGGCCCGCACCAAATTTATAGCCTAGGGGCCCCTCAAAGCCTAAATGCGGCCCTGAAACGAATACAATAAAAACAGTACATGGATAGGTGGTTGTCAATTCATCTGAAAACCTATGCTGATCTGCCAAAAATTTTGGGGGCAAGACCAGCCAAATGACAAAATTTTAAAACCTTTCCCATGTTGTCATTAATATTATTTAAAATAATGGACAGATCATTGGCTAGGCCAACATTTGTAACAGGTCAAGGTTTGCTCTTGTTAGTTCAAAAAGGAGTATCGGGAGAATAAGTTGAAAACGTATATTTCAAGATGGCCTCAAAGTAGCAACATAGTAGTTTTGGAGAAGATGTTCAGTAATTGGCTGGGCCAGGTCATGTGGTTGGAAAAAAGAGGCAAATACACTGAATTTAAAAGGTATTGGGAGTATTGCGTGAAGTGGTTAAGTGTTAAGGTCAATATGCACAAGATTAGTGAACAGTTTACTATTAATTATATTATGGATACATTAAGTGATTATTTTGAAAGTAGAGAGGGAGATATGCTGATTTTAAGAGGTTTCATGGGAGTCTTTGTGAGGAGATAATGTTTAGTTGGGTTGTACTAAACAGTTAACACTTCAACTGTAACCGTGTTGTGCGCCTTGGATAATTAGATCGGTCTACAGTTTTCGGTCACCACCATTTTGAAAACCTCAATAATGGAAAGGTAAGTTCCTCAAATAAAAGTCACTGCTTCTAATTCAAAGTTCAAAATATTACTATATTCTTGAGAAATAATTTTACAAGTTCAAACAATCTTTCAGGCTATCAGAAATCGTCACAAAATAATTTGACTGCAGGTTGTGATAAGTAATTTAAACCAGACCAAACCCCATAAATCCTTACTGAATGATAGTCACATGAAGATATTTGAATTGTTCCACCGCACCAAAAAAATTTTAAGATGGCACCCCGAAACTCACATCACCATGCGATAGCCTGACTAGCCCCGTTGCCTACCCACGCAAAGCGCTCCCTAACCAACACACGTTCTGCTCCAGTGACTTCCAGCGTCTGCGTGATATTTATAGACAAGTAAGTAGTTCCTACCCCAAATGTACAAAAGTGTCTTTCCACATTTAAGTATTGTGACATCAGCTGCCTTGACCCTCCTTCTAAAAAAGTCCTATCGGTCTGAAATTTTGACAGGGTTGACTGCAGGTGCATGGTTGAGCCTAGCCATATGCTTAAACCTCTGCTTTCATAAGTAAGGGCAGTGCTCAAAAGATTGTTTCTTTTTGCATAGCATACTTTTTTTTGCACAGCCTGCTTCATTCAACATTGGTAAGTGATGGGTTTATTTAATCTTTCCTTTTCCTAGTAATATTCCATTTGTAAAAGTGATATCACATTCATCTTTACTAAGCTCAATAATAATAACCATCCTCCGTTAAAAGAGAAGTAAAAAATTGAAAAAAAGAAGGAAATCAATACACAAGTCTTTGCATTCCAATAATGTATTGAATGCTTTAACCATCAACTCTATCTCTAAGGAGAAAAATGATCACTTATGGTTTTTCTGAACTCTAAAATAAATGGTGTTTTTTTACAACTAGCTGTTGCCTGTGAATATTTGGACTGCAAGAAGTTACTTATCATTAACGGAATACTGTTTTATGGGCACTTATCTTAATTTCTCAGCTCTTCACAGTCACTTCATAAAGACACACAACCTTTTTTACTCCCGAGACCATGAGCTGTACACACAACATTTGAAATCCCATCAAAATTGGACCAACAGTTTGAGCATGAAGCACAGTGTAAACGAACAGACTAACGGACATGTTTTTCTTTATTTCTCATCTTCACGATAGTGCATCACGATAAAGTTTAGTCCAGGGATCGGGGATGCACAGTGTTTGTCACTATGAAAAACCATCTTGTTTTCATGTTATTTGCACTCAAGAATATATAATTGGCTTCTTGCAGTCAACTACACAGACGGAAAAAAAAATCCCAACACCAAGAAAAAATTATTGTAGAGTAATGAAATTTGGACAATGCATTTGTCAAGTTAACATGTTTAATTGATTAAATTTTCAAGATCACAGGTTAATTTAAGCTCAAGAAAATGCATTTCAAATGTGAAATACTGTTAAATTAATAGCCGGTGTAACCTCCAGAATTTTGAATGCAAGCCTGCAAACGTGAATGCATTGTGTCATACAGGTTTCGAATGTCACTTTGTGGTATGGAGTTCCATGCTTGTTGTACTTGTGCTGTCAATACTGGGACGGTCAGTGCTGGCTGTGGATGATGCTGGAGTTGTCGTCCAATGATATCCCATACGTGTTCAATTGGAGACAGATCTGGTGATCTCGCAGGCCAAGGTAACATGTCGACACTCTGTAGAGCACGTTGCGAGACAACAGCGGTATGAGGGCGAGCGTTATCCTGTTGAAAAACTCCCCCTTGAATGCTGTTCATGAATGGCAGCACTACAGGTTGAATTACCAGACTGACGTACAAATTTGCAGTCAGTGTGTTTGGTATAACCACAAGAGTGCTCCTGCTGTCATAGGAAATTGCTCCCCAGACCATGACTCCAGGTGTAGGTCCAGTGTGTCTAGGCCGCAGACAGTTTGGTTGCAGGCGTTCCCCTGGCCTCCTTCTGACCAACACTCGGCCATCACTGGCACCAAGGCAGAACCTGCTTTCATCAGAAAACACAACAGATCTCCACTCCGTCCTCCAATGAGCTCTGGCTTGACACCACTGGAGTCGCAAACGGCGATGGCTTGTAGTCAGTGGAATGCACGCTACAGGGCGCCTGGCTCGGAGCTGTCCTTGAAGTAACCGATTTCTAACAGTTCGTTGTGTCACTGTGGTACCAACTGCAGCTCGAATTTCTGCCGCAGACGCAGTACGATGCGCCACAGCTGTACGCCGAATACGGCGGTCTTCCCTCTCAGTAGTGCCACGTGGCCTCCCGGAACCCGGTATTCTTGAGGCAGTACCATCCCTTGACCACTGCACCCAACAATCATGCACAGTGGATACATTCTGGCCAAGTCTTTCTGCAATATCGCGAAAAGAAAATCCACCTTCTCGTAGCCCTATTACACGACCTCGTTCAAACTCGGTGAGCTGTTGATAATGGCTTCTTCGTCTTCTTAAAGGCATTCTTGGCTAACATCAACTCACTATGTCAAATCTCAGCGGTAAATAACGTTCACAAACTTTACAGCGCGTATTTAAAGCAAACCTGATTTGCAAGCTCTGAGTAGCGCTACTAGCGCCACACTTATGCGCGAAGCGCGAAATTTGAATCGATGTCATCTTTCAGATGTATAAACACGCCTACCAAATTTCGTTACCATCCCTTGACCACTGCACCCAACAATCATGCACAGTGGATACATTCTGGCCAAGTCTTTCTGCAATATCGCGAAAAGAAAATCCACCTTCTCGTAGCCCTATTACACGACCTCGTTCAAACTCGGTGAGCTGTTGATAATGGCTTCTTCGTCTTCTTAAAGGCATTCTTGGCTAACATCAACTCACTATGTCAAATCTCAGCGGTAAATAACGTTCACAAACTTTACAGCGCGTATTTAAAGCAAACCTGATTTGCAAGCTCTGAGTAGCGCTACTAGCGCCACACTTATGCGCGAAGCGCGAAATTTGAATCGATGTCATCTTTCAGATGTATAAACACGCCTACCAAATTTCGTTTATCTAACACAAGTCTTTCTTGGTGTTGGGATTTTTTTTTTCCGTCTGTGTATATAAAGAAGACTACAGAGTTGAATTACTGATATTGTTAATTTGTAAATCCTGAGAAAAGAAATAAACTTACAATTAAAAAAAAAAAAAAAAACGAAATTTGTTAAAAAGAAAATTGTTGTATAGGAACTGAAGTACTGTAAAAATGAGATGTTTAGAGATACTTACAACCATCATCCTCCTTGCATAAAGTAAAGCTCACTCCTATACTGCCAACTAGGCCAAGAACCTGTAATAACACCAAAAACCTTATCAATTTATTTCTTTTACATCATATTAAACTATGATTTATTATGATATTAAGATAGGTTTAAAATCAAATGTTGACTGTTTCAATAAATAAATTGGTTTTTATATGATCCATTTCTTGCTTTAAGTTGCATGGTATTATCCATTTTGAGAATAATTTACATCTCCAAGTTTACTTTAATGTTTTATTGTTGTATAGTAGTAACAATGAAAAAGGGTAAGATATGAATAATTACCTGTCATTTTCCACAGATGAAGGCAGGTGGGCCAAACTAACTGAAAATACAAAAAAAACACAATATTTTGATTTAAAACCTTCTTCAGGTATGTGGAATAAGCCTTTTGACAAGAAGGGTTGTGCAAACACCACAGCCTACCATATGAATTTTTTTCTGTGTTCATTTGGCCCTCCTGCTTTATTCTGTGTTGACGGATTATTTTACACATCCTTCCTTGTTTTAATACGTCATAAGCAAATTTCGCCTCTAATTGTGACAACATATGCAACCATTAACCCGCTTAAGGAAGACAGAGTCACCTTCCATATACTTTATTTGAATAATTCTTGTCTGGTGCATCCAAGCTGCAGAGGTGGGCATCCTACCTTCAGTAGGTTGGAGTGACAGGATGGCTAAGTCCAGGTAAGGACCCAGTCCCACAAGGTAGAGTACAGAACCCTTGTCCAGGGATAGGGCTAAAGTCCTCAATGGCATTTTGGACCTTCAGAATGACAAAAATGGGGCCACCCATCCTCTCTAGGGATAAATTGGAAGGAAACACCACTGCCTTGTGGTGAAGAGGGTTCTCCGAAGGCTACAGGAGTAAACCCCAAAATAAAATCCTTAACTATGTTAGGTCAGCAAGCCAACAGTGAGAGTATGATTACAAGTCCTCTGATGAAAGCCACAGTAAGATGGCAGAAACGTTAGGTTTAAATATATCGACGCGGCTCCACCCGGAGAACCAAGATAATACAGTGAGAGTATGGTTTGATTGTTTTTAAACATAAAGGAACAAGCCTCAGATTATGACGACCTGGCAATGGAAACGAACAATGTGAAGGATTATGATTAGGAACATTAAACGTTCACGATAAAAGAAAGTTTAAAGGAAGAAGCAGTATGAATAAATGACAGGATGATAAAGTTACAGACAAGTACAAGGAGTTAATCTAAGTTCTTTCCCTCAAGTAGGCCGAGTTTTGAAGATTATCTACAGCAACAGCTTGGCAGGAGCAATCAAATTATAATGGGGGTCCTCCATGAGCATGTTGGTAGTGCAAGGAAAGGATATGAAGAGGTTCTAAGAACACAAGGAAGGGGCAACAGAAATGCAAAAGGAAGCAAGTTGATGGAGTTTTTCAAATGAAATGGTTTGACTGTGGGTAATTCTTAGTTTAAGAAGAGAGAAAACCAGAAGATAAAATGGTATAGTGCAGACTGGCATTGGAAGTCGATTAATGATTACTTTTTAATCGAAGCACAGATGAGAAAGAGTATTGTGGGTATCATCAGAACCCTTAGATAGTTGCCAACCACGTTAACCAACCCTGACATGGGTGGTTACTTTCCAGATCTTAAGCTGTAACCGTTAACTGGTACCTAGTCTCTGCAGGATAATGTCTTGGTCACCAATCTGTCGATATATCTGTAGCAGATAACGGGTTTTAAAACTTAAAAAAGGTTCACTGAATGACAAAATGCTTATATTCTTCAAGATTAAATATTACAAACTGCAGTACCAGCATATTGCTCATGGAAAGACATTTGAGCTTTCTGAATCCTTTGAGTGAATCTCGCAGCTCATCTTCACACAACAGTTCATTCACTATCCCGTAATAAAATTAGCAAAAGATTTTAACTCATGTTGAAGAAACATCTGAATGTTGAATTCACAAGTGAATAGTCACACATGAAAAACTGCCTAAGACCCAATCCACCTTTCTTAAGATTTTTTTCCCTAAGTCTGCAACCTACATGTTTTGTTGCTTGCCTAGTGTACACATACATCTGCTCATGCCGGTGACTGGAAGAATAATGCCCCTGAACAAGGAAATCTGGTCTCTTTATATAGATGATGGCCACCGATGACCATGAGAACTACTTTCTCAGGCCTCCAACTTACTTCAATTTCACTGAAACATTGATATTATGTAGCCCTGATTTTTCAGATTATTTCGTTCTGAGATGACTTATAAAAAAAACTGCTTGGTTTAAAAGTTACGAATTTCTAAAGGTGCAAATAACCAAACTTCCAATAACTTTAAAATCTTTAACTCCCAGTGATGCGAATACTCCTTGAAATTTCTCTATCTTTTGACATTTGTCACTCTACTGAATTCTCTGTATTGTGGAATAAATTTGTGTTAAACTGAAACTATGCATTAACTTTCCCGCATTCCCGCCACCATTACGTAATTACCAAAATCTTCTAGAATTTATTTCTCTTAAATTACTGCTCTGTTTGCGATGAGGTAAACTCTGTGTTCCTTAGAAAAAATTCTCATATCTGCTAGTAATTTTATCTTATCCCTACAGTGATTCTTTGACATTTTCTACTCACATGTGTCTTAAGTGAATCATTCGACATATATATCACACAATAAGAAATTTCTGTCAATGAAACCTAAAATTTCACTTTTACCACCTAAATTTTGACGTAATCAAAAAACTAATATTATATTCTAGATTTACGAATTCTTCTGGTTCACCTGTGTATAATTTTAACACGATGGCTTATCTGTTTCGAAATCTATATTTATCCAAAAAAAACTCTATTTTACCCATAGGGTATATTTTGACATAAATGTATAGTTTCTTATTAACGTAACAAACTTTAAGATATCTTGAAAACTGAGTGACCTTTCTTTATTAGACAAATTTTCTTTTCTACTACCCACTCCATGTGGCATGAACAGTCACTAAATCTTAAATGTCTCTTTAAATAGATTTTTCTGGCTACTATTATTACACCTTAAATAGATCACAATTTTCTGCTTTGCTTGTGGAAATGAATTCAAAGAGAGAGTTTCAAATTAATATTCTACCTTCATGAAACCTGTTTTCTTACGTTCCTGAATTCACTTCTCAAAAGCGTTCCATTATTAGTAAAATTATTCTTTAAAGTGAATTGCTATGAGTCTGGTGCAGGATGGATGAGCTTCTTTTTAAACTGTTTTCAAAGATATTATGGATATATTACATACCGACTCCTGATAAACAGCCTGAAAGAGAAAAAGGGAACAAAAACATCAGACAACCAAGAGAGAAGAATAAGAACGTGGAAAACGAAGGATGAGTGCAGGAGACAGTACCAACAGCAGTTTACACAGAAAATACCTAGAAATGGCTTGGAATCTGTGGAGGTGGAGTGGGAATGTTTTAAAACCACATAGGTAAAAACAGCAAAAGCATATGTGGTCAAACAGCTGGTAGGAGAAGAGGAAAGGAAACCTCATGGTGGTATGACAAGGTTCTGGGCTACAGAAGAACAAGGCCTTCAGGGAATGGTTCCATAGAACAAAGGTAAGCAAAAGTATGTAACTCTGTAAAAAGAAAAAACAGTGTCATAGAAAGAAGAGAGGAAATGGATGAAATGCTAGAAGAAGATAGTGAGGGAAGTAAGAAGGTGCTGTATACCATGATAAAAAGGGGAGGAAGAGTAGAACTGAAGCATATAGTTTAAAGGACGTGGATGACAACTTAGTGAAGGGGAAGGAAGAGAGAAAATATGGAGGGAGTATTTTGAGGATTTGTTGAAATCAAGAGGACCCAGCGATGAAAAAGGTGGCACAGAGGTAAATGACCAATATCAAGAGGAAACGGAAGCTATTACATGGAAGGAATTGGAGGATGCTGTAAAGAGAAAAAGGAGGTAAAGCGCCCAGAGTGGATGAACTGAGCATGGAGTTGATACGAGCTGATGAAGTAGTGCGCTTACAGTGGCTCTACAGTGAGATGCAGGTCGTGTGGAACAACGGAAAAATTCCAGATGAATGGAGCAAAGGGGTTATAATACCCATATTCAAGAAAAGGGGATAGGACTATCTGCCAAAACTACAATAGTATTACCCTGATGTGCCACTGTGCCAAGATTTATGAGAAAGTTTAGGAGAGCAGAATAAGAAGAGCATTTGAAAGGCAGCTAAGGAAAGAACAATATGGATTTAGACAAGGAAGGTCAACCACTAACTTGCAGTAAGAAAATTACAAGAGCGACACTGAGTATGGAAAGGATCTAGTGATGGCATGTCTGGATACTGAAAAGGCTTATGAAAGCTTCAGTCAAAACAGAGTGTGGGAAGTAACGAGGGAAAAGTCAGTAAAGGAGATAGTTGAAAGAGTGAAGGATATATATGGAAGATGGTAAGAGCTGTGTCTATGTGGGAAAGGATAAGACCAGATGGTTCCATTTGAAAATTGGACTAAAAAACTTAAGTACCCTATCACCCCTGTTATTTATCATGGTCATGAATGAAATATTGAAGGTGGTGCAGAGCATTGGGGAAAGGAAGAATGAAAGCAATGCTACTTGCAGATGACTTACTACTTTGGCGATGAAGATGAAAAAGAGGTGCACAATCAGTTGGATGTATGAGAGCGAGTAGTTGCATCATATGGCATGAAGTTCTCTGCAAGAAAGAGTGAAATGGTGACCGCAACAAACAAGAAGAACAGGACAGACATATATCACTTGGAGAAGAGAAATTAAATGAAGTGGAATGTTTCAAATATTTGTGAAGATGGATTGAAGAAAATTGAGGAAACAAGGATATAAATAATCGAGGAAGATATGCAGATAATTTTTTTAAGAGTATTAGAGGTCTGTTGAGGAGTAGGGATGTCCCACAAAAGAGTAAGGAGGCAACCTATAAAATCTACTTTGCCCCAATTTTGACACATTGATCGAAAACCAGGGTGATGAAAGAGGGACAGAGGAAGAGTAAAAGCTATGGAAATGAAATCTCAGAGGAGTAGGGTAGGAGTAACAAAAAAGGCAGAATAAGGAATCACAGAATCAGAGATGAACAAGGAGGAACCACTTCAACAAAGAATAGAGAAATCTGGATTACACTGGTATGGCCAAGTAAAGAGAATGGGAGAGAGCCAGGTGGGTAAAAGACGTTAAAAAATGTGTGGAGGAAATTTGGCGACAATGGAAGAAGAGAGATGGTGGTTGGACACGAAGAGATGGAGAGGCTTTTGTTTCCAACAGACCCAGCCAGCAGTTGGAAGCTACTCTAGATGAAGACGAATAAGTAAATTTCGACACATTTTGCAACAAAATGTATAGTAGTCTGATAACAGAATTCCAAATAATAAAAGAATTACTACATGGACTTAACTCTTAATCCATTGTAGTTAAGAATACTTTTTTCAAGTTGTGCTAAAGAATGTTGTTAATATTAGCCATCACAAAAAATTATATTTATGACTAAAATTTGTATGAAACCTAAAAGATGTTCTGAAAAAGAAAATGGAACGCTTTAAATTAGTTTGTTATAAAGGTTCTTAGTGTCCACACTCATTCCAAAACACTAGTGGTGATTTGGCTGGCTGCAAAGAGAGATCCTAAGAAAAATCACAATAACAATAATAATTATCATAGCTGAAGCTATACATTATGATGAACTTACAAAGTATGATACAAATGACTGTACAATATTTTGGTTCATGTAGAGGTGTAAAAGCCATCTGGCAAAGGAGATGCATGCATCACAAAGCCTACTTTATGAAAAATTGTGTTTCTTCTCGTTGATTGTGTGTTAGTCCCAGTCTTCCTGCCTTCAGCTTTGGTGATTTACATCACCTAAAATCCATTCCCTTTTTCATAGTATCATATAGTAACCATGAAATAATAAGTGGTAAGTAGAGAAAAGGAATTACAAATTACGACAGGGAAATGAACCACCACCTGACGTGAACACACAGGAAAGACAAGAACACAACTGACATAATAATTTCCAGGTCTTAGCCCTTTATCAACAAGACAACATTATGGAGGGTGGGTGTTGGATGAGACTGCCTCACAAGAGTGACTGTTGTCCAGGAACATTGTGGGGGTAAATTCAAACAGAGGACAGGGAGAGGGGTAGTGATTTGGAGCTAATACCCAATCATACCAAAATATTGCAAAAAGAGAAGAATAATATAATAAAATCTTAACATGAATGTGAGTAAGGAAAAATAAATAAGTAAGTAAATTCCTGCTAACCTGTCCCAAAATGAGAAACGTTCTTCCCAAAATCCTCCCCGCCCGTCTGAGAACTTGTTTCAGCATTCTCCCAACATCAGCCAACTCTTAGTCAACACAGTCTTCCTCGTAGTGTAGCGTACATAGTTGTCTATAGTCTTCCTTGTCCCATCGCACATCCACAAGGCTCTTTCCCATGCAACAGACCTCACTGCAAGATGTGCAACATATGCCATGCCTCCACCACTTTGACCAAACCTCACTTTCCAATCACAGGACATGCCACCTGTGAAACCTCTGATGTCAGCTAACCTGCAAATACTGCCTAGCTTCCTATTTGGTTTGACCACCAATCCACTAGCAATAAGAATGTATGGCCACTGACAGAAGGTAAATTCACCCCGAATCCAGTAGTAACCCATGCATCTCCAATGACACGAACGAATGTAATTCTTGTTTCACTGTCTGTGCTATCAGTCCTCAGCAGCAGCTCATCTTAACTCAGAAGGTGGTAGCTTGCCTATCAGTATGAACTGCGCACAAGGCAATCTCCTGGTCTTAACTTCAGATATTACCCAGTCATTGAATCATTACTTTTCCTTCCCACTTTCCTATCCTTGTCCCCACTACTTAAATTGAACCATCACTAACCAGGGGTGATATTTAACTTCAAAGATTCTTTGGTTTAAAATTCCTTTTTTATTTTACTTTACCTACTTATTTATTTATTTTTGCTTATTTGGATTTATGAAGATTTTATTACATTATCCTGCTCTTTTCACAATATTTTGCTATGATTGGGTATTAGCACCACATAATCCTGTCGTCTGAGTTTACCTCTACCATGTTCCTGGCCAACAGTCATTCTTGTGAGGCTGTCTCCTATACTACTCACCCTCCATAATATTCTCTTGCTGATAAAGGACAAAGACCCAAAAATTACTACAAGTATATCATTTGTGTTCTTGCCTTTTCTATGTATTCACGCTATACCCCCATCATCTAAGGTAGGTGGTGGTTCACTTCCCTACCTAATATAAATCCTGGCAACTGGAATGATGAACACCTTGTGCAATATTTTGGCATTGAACACTAATCTTGAAAGCAGATGAGATCAAGAGTCACCAAGCAAGCGATGATGTGATTACATCTGACTCCGTGAAGCATCTCATCTACTTGCAAGAATAAGGTTCCACACCAAAATATTGTGTTATACAAGATCATACTCGGAAAGTGAAAAAACAATTGTTCCATCTAAAAAGATTGTACTCTGCCCCTACAAACCTCTCATCCCCTGTCACCGATAAAGAGGTGGCAAGGGCCATCAAACAAATGAAGAATGGGAAGGCTCCAGATTTTGACGAAGTTCACCCAGAGTTCCTTACACACTGTGGAAAACATACCAAACAATGGTTGGCCCGCTTCTTTACTAACATACTACAGACAAGTGTCATTCCTGCCGAGTTTAAACGGGCAAAGGTCATAGCCATTCTGAAGCCTGGAAAAAGCCCTGAAGTTTCAGAGAATTTTAGACATATTTCACTGCTAAGTACTACTTACAAGTTATTTGAAAGGATCATCTACAATAGAATCAGTCCAATTATTTTCGCAAACCTCCCAGTTGAACAGGCAGGTTTTAGACCTACAAGAAACTGCGAGGATCAAGTCCTGGCATTGGCAACTCACATAGAAGCAGGATTCGAGAGACGACTGAAGACTGGTGCTGTATTTGTTGACCTTACTACAGCCTACGATACAGTGTGGCGAGAGGGCCTGGTATATAAACTGCTGACCTTTTTGAAGTGCAAAAAAATCACTTGTCTGATCAATATCATGCTAGCTAACCGAACATTCCAGGTTCTCTCAAGACAATAAGATAAGCAAAGTAAGAAGAGTGAATAATGGTCTGCCTCAAGGCTCAGTTCTTGCCCTACTTCTTTTTAATGTTTATATTTCTGACATTCCTCTAACTGAATCCAGACAGTTCTCTTATGCTGACGATCTGGCAGTAGTACAACAATCTGATAACGTTCAGCAAATTGAAAATAGTTTAACAGCAGACCTCAAAACCCTGAGCAACTATTTTCGGAAATGGCGTCTCATACCCAGTTCCAGCAAGACGGAAACTAGTGTCTTCCATCTTAACAATCGGGCGGCGAATCTCTCACTCGACGTTCTTCTTGATGGCACTCCCATCCGACACAACCCCTTCCCCAAGTATTTGGAGTCGTAATGGATCGCAACTTGTCATACAATAAACACCTAAACAACCTTGCAGCAAAACTAAGAACCAGGAATAATATTCTGCAGAAGTTAACTGGCACCTCCTGGGGAGCATCCGGCTCTACACTACGCACATCAGCACTGAGCCTAGTGTATTCTGCAGCTGAGTATTGCTCATCTGTCTGGATAAATAGCGCCCACGTCAAAAAGATTGACAGTTTTATACCAGACAATGCGGATAGTTAGCAGATGTATTAAGACCACTCCACTGAACTGGCTACCCATTTTGTGTAACATCGAACCACCTACAATAAGACAACGCACTCTCCTAATTGCCCAATATAATAAGATCTGTCATAACTTGGATCTGCCCATCCATGACGACATGGATAATATGTTTGTGAGACTTAAATCAAGAAATCCAAGTGTAAAAACTGTAAAACAGATTATATCTGATAATTTTAATGGGAGAGAAGCTTGGAAATTGGAGTGGATAGCCTCAGCCCCACTAGAATGGCACTCCCTGTTCGACAGTCAACAGGCACTAAAGGGACTCTACCTTCCTCGCAAGACCCGGGCAGCTCTTAACAGAGTTAGGACTGGTCATGCAAGATCTGCTCATCTTTGTATACATGGGGAATGAGAGATGCGACTGTGGTAAGGAAAAACAAACCATCCGTCACGTGACATTTGACTGCCCACTTCCAGCCTTCAGGGGATCACCGATAGATTTTATTAAAATATCAAATGAAGCTTTAGATTGGCTACACCATGTTAATTTTGAATTTTAATAGTAATTAATGTTAAATTGTATTATTTTTGTGCAATGGCCACAAGCTAAATAAATAAATAAAGCATTTTGTGTTCGTTCTTCCAATCACTGTGATCTGTGGTAAGTGTTGGGTTTTATTTCCCTATTCTTCTTTAGTTTTGTTGCCTTAAAACATTTTCCTAGTCATTATTATATAGTGTGGTATGTATACTTTACCCTTCCTTACAAACTCTTAAGAAACAATAGACACTTAATAGCAGAACAAATCAAACATTTGGATAGGAGAGTAGCCATCGCTTACCACAGATAAACACAAGATGATGCTGAAATAATGACAGACAGACATGTATGCAATTCGAGCATTGAAATTTTTGAATTTATGGCCCTTCATCAACAATAGAACAAGGTACTGACATAAAAGAACAAAAATATACTTTTTCAAGTGATTACCAGATTGCAGTTCAAAGTGTGAGATACTTTCAAATTAAACATTACACATTACTAAAGATGTCACAGAAATCATATTCTGATAAGTCCTCCCACAGGAGAATGTATGCACTGATCAAGGGTACAATGCTCTGTACCCAGAGTCAGATGGATGGTTATGTGCTTTGATATTTTCTTTGTGTGATGGTATCTAGACACACTGCACCGATTCATCACTGGCCTATCAAGGCATCATATACACACTTTAACTATAAATTTGGCCCCCGCTGAAAAATTCTATCTCTCTTATTTTGGACAATCTGACATCAATGTCATCCCAGGAAACAGTGACGCATTGCCTGGCAAGCCAGTATAGCGTTACTGTTCTTAGGATGACACTGACGTCAGATTGTGCAAAATAAGAGTGATAGAATTTTTCAGCAGTGGCCAAATTTATTGTCAAAGTGTGTACATGGTTATATTTCACTGATCACTGCAACCTAAGTGTTTTGTTTATTTAACCCAGTCATCATTCCTGGGCAGTGAAAACCGGCGATTACTGAATGCAACTGTAATGATCAAAAGTCGAACTTTAGTGTTTTCACAAGAGTTTCTCATGTCTCTCCCTGCTGTAACCGAGTAACTGCTTATTCCATTTTTGATAACATTTAAACAGTGGACAAATTAATAAGCATAGTTACGTAGTTATTTTACATTCAGATGAGTTAAATTGAGTACGATTCATGTTTTCTCATACCAGATATGTTTACTGCTGTATTGTGGCATCAATTAGTCATTGTACTTTTGCATATATAATATAAATTTCAATAGAAAATAAGATAGGATAGGGAAAAATAACCCGCCACTTACCACAGATAAAGGCAGGACTAGACGAACACAAGAAACACACACGAGCACTTGCACGTGCGCACACATACTCTTCAGTTCATAACCTTAATCATGCAAGAGGCAAGACATATGCCAGGGAGAAAATGTGTACACAACGGGACGGACCCATTCTTGTGTTAGTCTGGCCCTCCTTCCTTCATCTGTGGTAAGTGATGGGTTATTTTTCACTATGTTATTTTCAGTGCTTAGTGGCAGTTTCATTGTCACCATTATGCAATAAAGGCAATTATTAATATATCCTCAATTCAACCCCGGTTCATTTGTAGTATTATGTATTTGGTATTCATTATAGCTACAAATAGTAAAGTGACCAATATTCAGGTAACAAGCAGAAGTTGAACGAAACCCATTTTCATTCCATACTACTAAACTAACAGTACAACACCGCCACCTGACTCAAATGTTATATTTTGACATAAAAAAGGTGGAATTATATATGAAAAGACATCAAACTAATATAACATCTCTTTATCTCAAAGGCATGTGTCTATTGAAGTTTTTATTCATCATACTTTCCCCTGAACTAGAGAAGACTATATATAAAAATTATTCATGAATTAATATCTCCATCATTGGCTTTATGCTACATGAAAGATCTTAGTTTACAAATAAACTGAAGAAATATTCTGAATAAATTTCATGTACCAGCTACTCTAAAACATGCCAAAAAAGTAATGAAAACAATACTTACTGCAAACAAGCACTGTACCACAGCATGCAAGATCTCGACATACTGATAGTCGAGAAGACAACCAGTAACACGTTCTGGCCTCAACGGACGAAATACATCTGTGTCCTCTGCAGTCAAGTTGGTGGGGAAGAGAGGTTTACAGCCAACTCCGTTTACTTCCCACCAGCTCACACTTCCAGTTCCAAGATTTAGGATGTCACTATCCTGACATCAAAAATAACAATGACATTTAAGTTATAAATCAACAAATAGTATGCAGATAAATGGAAGGCTGAAGGGAATAATTATTTGAAATTGCAACTATTAGCAAGAATTACAGGCCAGACTCAAAATATGTACAGCAATTAAGATTAGTGGCTTACAAATTAATTAGGCCTGTCATTTCAATACCTCCTAAAAAGCTATGGACTGAAAATTATAAGTGGTGAATGCATCGAGTGAAGTATTCCTGAACTAAACTCAATATAAAAAATGGAATTCCAGGCAAATTAAATTTGCAAAACTTATGTATAATGGTTAATACTGTCACAGACACACAATGTTTTAACAGTGAGGTTAATTGTTTTAATCAGAAACAACTACTCAGGCCACTAAACATATACCTGCAAATGGAAAGTGTTCACTACAGATTTACCTCATTAGAAACAAATATGAAATGGCAGGAGGTTACAAACATAAAAAAAAACTGATCAAAAAAAGGAGTAAAATAGATTTTTAACTGTGACTTACAGTTCATTTTTTAATGTTCCAATAGGCAGTTTAACCACTATTTTATTAATCCTTTTATTTGTATGTATATGTGAAATGGATGTACTAGGTTGTTTTGTGTCCATGATACTGTAAAGCTGGTAATTAAATCTCCTACACAAAAATGTGTATAATAATGTTCTAGGTTTTGCATCAGTCCTAGCCAACCTAGTGCATACTATTCTTTTAAAGAGGTTATATGCATAAGTTTTTTTTTAATATATCTCAGATTTATTCATGGCACCTTCCTGATTAACAGCTGGATTGAATAGATTTTATTTAGCTTACTTACAAGAATATATCTGAATTTCATTACATTGATTCCTTTAAATATGCTCGTACTTTGTTTAGGTATTTGATTCCAATTAGTTGTAGAAACTTTGAAATAACCAAAAGTTTCAAACGACTTATTGGCGACTTAAAATTAAGTATATCTTAAATCTAATTAAAGATTTGTGAGTACAATCCACTTTTGCAAAATACTGAAAGCTATTCAAAATTCCAACAGCTAAAAAGTTTCTTCAAGTGTTTACCAGTATCTCCTTGTCAAGTAACTTTGACCAAGTTTCAGCTTAAAAAAAAAAAACAACAAGTTGAAAATGAAACAAGCAAATCACTAATATGATGAACTTAAAATGGAGATACAATTAGAAGATACTCATCTCACTCACATGGGACTTCTTTCCAAATTATCCTGCTACTGTCTGTGATAAACAGGTTTAGAAATCAGTCGAGCTTTAGGAGTCATTAGGAGCAGTTGCCGAATTTTGGGTTTAAAGTGTGATAGATAGCATTGGTTTTTATCTTTGAATATTTCCTGTGTTGGTTCTGAATCGGTCAGTTGGGCTTCAGCAGCTGTAGCAGCGGTCACCAATTTTTGTGTTTGATTTGTTGTTCCATTTTGGCTGTTTTAGATGATATGGCTTGTGCAATGTGTGCCAGTAGGTGCCTGGCTCTCAAAGAAATTCTTAATACTATGGCATCTCTTCAAGCTCAGGTCTGGAGCATTCCAGACGAGGAGCGGCAGTGCGTTGAAGAAATTCCAGAGCCAACTGTAGTAGAACCGGCAAGTCTGGATTTTCAAGTACCTGTTGCAGAAAACATCTGGCATTGTGTGGATTGGAGAAATTTGTTGAAATTCCCAATTAGCAGACGGGAAAATGCTATCTTCCCATTAAGTAATGTGTTTTCCATGTTGTAAGAGGTTTAAGATTCAAGTGCAAATAGCCCAGAAGCGCAGCAGAGAAGACTTGTTCGCAGACACCAAGCGATGTCAGGAAAAGGTTTTACAGGTCATTGGCAGCTCCAACACCCGACATCTGGAGAAACCGCTACGAGAACTAGCCATGAAGAACGGTGCAGTCCCTCATACTAACGTTCATTCTGTTTGTCTTCCAGGAGCAACTGTACCACGTATCATGGAGGCCATTCCAAAAGCGATTAGAGAATCGAACTGCTGCCAGTTAAGAGTAGCTGTGCACATTGGTACTAACGGCTCGTGTCATGTTTCAGTTGCAGATATAGTGAAATCCATCGACAAGCTGGGCCAGAAGGCGTGTGAAGCCAAGCGGAAAAATTCTGTATTGTTGCAGTTCTCCATTTGTAGTGTCGTGCTGCGCATCGATTGTGGGGAGCCGGTATGGTGGAAGATTTTTAATTTGAATTGTAGTTTGCAGGAGCTGTGTCACAGAAACAACTGGGGCTTCGCTGACCTTTGACCGATGATAACTGCCAGCTGGGACACATTTGACAGGTCGGCCGTCCCATACACACCGAGAATGGTGACTAGTGTTGCAAACTGAAAAAAAAACATTTTGTTTTTTTTCAGCTTTGTGAAAAAAAAACATGAAAAAAAACCTAGCACCCGTGTTTTTTTTCTAAATTTTGTTTTTTTTCAGAAAACAATATATTTGATAAATTATAGTTTTATTTAAGGAACTTCCATTTTACAGGTGTGTTTTAAGTCTTACTGAATCATATAATGTCTCACATAATGATTCATAAGTGTATCTATATAGGTAACATAATTTTATTCATCCTCTATGTCAGTACCACATTCACTAGTATCAGCACTACCAACACTAGTTCGGTCGGTGTCGGAATTTTCTGTCTCTTCTTCTGTCTCCTCTAACTTCAGAAATAGTTAAATTTTCTTTTACTGGTTGTTCTTGTATTGTACGCAAAAGATTTTGAGATTACAATTTTAAATTGTGAGCAAAGTACACACTGTGCATAAAGACTGCGCCGATAGTTCTGTATTACGGTCTTTTAAGTTTGAATTCAAATCTATTATCATACAAAATAGGAGCTTTATTTCATTTCAATCGTTTGTTTACACCAACGGTTGCAAGGAAACGATTCATAATTAGGGACCGTGCACAAACTACGTGGCTCGGTCCAGAGGGAGGATTGGTTAGCTGGGCTACGCGAGGAGAGGGGGGAGGGGGGTGTAGGCAAAAGCCACGTAGGGCTACGTGGGGGTTCAGAGGAGGCCAAAATGGAGCTATGTGGTTTATGCACGCTCCCTTACTGACAATTTAATGAGTCAGTACCACTATACTCTGAGAGTTAACAAGTATACGAATATAAGAAAGCCCAATAAGGCAAAAAACCGTGGATAAATTTTAAATTCCTAATTTTTTAAAAAGATCTGTAGGTAATTTTGTAGGGCTGGCAGCACTATTTCAAATAGCAAGTATCAATCCAAACAATGGGGAATGGGGATTCCTTCTCACGCAACCTAGTCTCTTCGGGAAATCCCCGTTCATAAAGAAAATTTCAGTCAATTTTGCCAATATTTTCGTGATTTTTTTTCCCTACTGAACCAGAAAGATATACTAGATTTTAAACTAAGAAAAGTACTTAGAATAAACTCTAAAACAGTCATTTTAAACGATAACTGCCTTACAAATTTTAAATTTAGTAGTTGTGAAAAAAAACATGTTTTTTTTCAAAGTTTTTTTTCATGTTTTTTTTCAAGCCAGAAAAAAAAACGTTTTTTTACAACACTAATGGTGACCAAGGTGGCTGCTAAAATATGGAACCGTCTTGATATGAATTATTTTTAGGAACATCGCAAGGCCCGAGGATCCTCCAGTTCATCGAAGAGGGTATGCTGATAACCTAGATCTTAGTTCTGGTAGTGATGGTGTGAATAAATTGAATATTACAGCTAGAAATACTTCACCCATTTCCAGTCAGAATGTGAATATGAAAGATGCGAATTTAGACACCACAAATAACAATACAAAGCAGCTAAGGGTAATGGTCCTAAATTGTTGGAGTATTAGAGGGAAAGTAGCTGATTACCATGCCGCAGTTGCGACTAATGATGCTGATATAATACTAGAAACCTAGAAGCTGGTTGACACCAGAGGTTGAATCTAGCGAAGTATTTGGCCCTCATTTCAATCTTTTTCGGAAAGACAGAACTGTCTGAATGGGCAGGGCAGGGGTGTGTTCGTGGCAATTAACAAAACCGTTAAATGCTCAGTCGTAACTGAAACGGAAAATTTTTGCGAGTTAATATGGGTCAATGTAAAAATTGGTAGAAAGTTAAAGTTCGTAACTGGGTCATTTTATTGACCTCCGGACTGATTTGGCTAAGGTGAAATACTTCAGAGAGTCACTTAATAATATTTATAAAAAATTTCAGGGACATATATTGAACATGGGTGTTATTTTTAACCTACCGTTGGTTAAGTGGGAAACATGCACATTCAGGTTGGGCGGAAGAGACAGGTTAATAACCGAAACGTTCCTAGAATCATTTGCAGAAAGATCTCTTGAACAGATGGTCGAAGAACCAGCACGGTGCGACAAAGATTCCTCGTCCATTTTGGATCTTTTTCTTATAAGCAATCCTGACATTGTAGATACAGTTTGTATACAAGACGGTATAAGTGATCACAAGGCAATCGTGGTAACTTTAAAATATAGTCTGAATTTGAAGCATGACATAGACAAACTCATATATTGCTTCGATAAAGCAAACAATGCGGGTATGGTTGATCACTTGGAGAAAATTTTTGAAATTTACTCACTAAATACAAAAATTGAGGAACTTTGGTTTAATTTAAAAGAAATAATATGGACCGTTTTAAATCAATTTGTTGCTAAGAAGTTTATTAAGGTTAGTAAGAACTTCCCATGGTTCGATAAGGAAGTGAAACGTTTGCTCAGGAGGAAAAGGCGTTTACATGCCATGGTGAAGAAATCGGGAGACTCATCTAATCGCGCTTTGAATTAGAACAGTTGGGGGCACAAGTGTGTAAGGCAATGCGTGATGTGTTTAAAGAATTCCAAGCTATAAATTTATCCAAAGCTCTGATTACTAATCCAAAAAGATTTTCGTCGTATGTCAAAGTAATAAGAGGCTCTCGTAAGGTTATGCCATCACTGATTAAGGAAAATGGGGAATTATCCGAAACTAGCATAGAGAAAGCAGAAATTTTGAATAATAGACTTAGAAAAGCTTTCAGGACGGAGCACTCAGAGGAGATTCCGATATTTAACAATCGCACCGACAAAATTATGAATGATTTCGTTCTTGATATCGAAGGAATAACTAAGCTGTTTATGAATGTAAAAACCAATAAGGCTCCCAGACCAGACGGTTTTCCTACAAGAGGTACGCAAAGGAAATTGCGCCATATTTGATGAAATTATATACTGCCTCCTTGGATCAAGGAAAAATACCAGCCAAATGGAAGACCATTATCATAAGTCCAGTGTTTAAAAATACGAATGTTAATCATCATCATCATTATCGTTGGGGACCATCTCCAGTTTCCCGGGTGTGGTTTATGAGTCTTGGTTGCTATAGACGATTGTTTTCCACCTTTTCCTGTCCAGAAAAGTTTCTCTTTCTGTGATGTACTCCCAATTCCAGGAATGTTAATGATCCTCAAAATTATAGGCCGATGTCGTTAACCTTAATATTTTGCAGGACATTAGAACACATCATCTATTCAAATGTCATGCAGTTTTTGTATGAAGGTGAGCTTCTAAACCCAAATCAACATGGATTCAGAAAAGGCTGATGCTACAAAACATAACTTGCACTTTTAATTCATGACTTGTGCCGTATTATAGATGAGCAATCTGTAACACCACAGTGAGAATTATGGTGTTAGAACAGTATTAATGTATAAGAACATATATGGAAAGATCGATATTTTCAGGTTTTGTAATATCGCAGACATGCGGGGATTATCTCAGAAGTAAGAGAGAAAAAAAAAGAAGGTTGGTTGTTGAAAAAAGTTAGAGAAAGCAAGAAGGTTGATTACGGAAAGTGAGTAATATGACAATGCGTGAGAAATTGATATAAACTGCGAAGCAAGTGTAAGAAGTCAGAAATAGGAAAAAGAGGAACAGGATTATGTGAAATCGAGATTGTGGTAATAGGATACAGTGAAGAACAATTATCACCACTATCTTTACGAACCTAATCTTCAGAGAAGAATGTATGATTTGTCTAATCTTTTGTCTGGTGGTTCACGTTGGTGGAAATAGTCTCGTGTTAATAAAACAATCACTGCACAAGTTAAACCCCGTGTGTGTTAGTACAATTGTTTGATGTTGTGTAGTTATTTCCTTAACAGTGACAGGATTATTATTCCACCAAGCAGGAGTACCAGACTGGCGATCGGAAAACATTTTAAACAGAAACAACCAGTGTGTAAATATAGTCACAACTACGATAACTTTTAGGAACTTCCATATAACGAAGTTAACAAAATGTTTTGTTTCAAATCCCAGGTTGATTTAGTTCTATTAGACTTTAAAAAGCTTTTGATACTGTTCCTCACACTAGGTTACTTAGGAAACTTGGTTACGGCAAATCTAGACAAATATGTGACTGGGTTACAGACTTTCTGAAGGGCAGAACAGAGCACGTAGTTCTCGATGCTGAGCGTTCATCTCTTACCGAGGTGAGATCCGCGGTTCCCCAGGGGAGCGTGATAGGGCCTCTGTTGTTTCTCATATATATTAATGAGTTGTGCGACATAAGTGGGATGAAAAGATTATTTGCCGATGATGCTATTATTTATCGTGAAATCACAACCCAGGACAAATGTGCGTTGCTACAAGACGATATTATAATAATAATTGCGTGGTGTAAAGACTGGCAGTTGGAGTCATGCGTATAAGTAAAAAGGTGACACCATTTGGCTCTGAATATACAGTTAATGGTACTGTCTTTAGAACGGTAGATTCCACTAAATACCTAGAGGTAACAATTAGTAATAATTTGTCGTGGAATGAGCATATCGAGAATGTAATTGAGAAAGCAAATCATATGCTCTGATTTCTAGGTCGTAATTTAAAACAATGTACTCCGGAAGTTAAATCGATTGCATACAAATCACTAGTGCATCCTCACTTAGAATATTGTTGTTCTGTATGGGGTCCCCATCAAAAGGGGTTAATGGAGGCATTAGAGAAGGTCCAAAGAAGAACTGCTCGATTTGTGACAGGTATATATAGTTGGAGGGAAAGTGTAAGTGTGATGTTGAGGGAGTTAGGTTGGGAAGACCTGAAACATCGAAGGCAGACAGAAGCTAATTGAAAAATTCATGACTGACATATTTCGGAATGACAGCAAACAAATATTGCTACCAGCAACTTGCATATCTCGGAATGACCGTGAAAATATGATAAGAGAAATTAGGGCAAGAACCAATTCATTCTTGTACTCATTTTTTCCACGAGCAATTAGGGTATGGAATAGAAAGGATTTACCTGGCGAATAAACTTAAAATCTGACAGGAGTAGCTTTTGATAAAGCACTCCAGCCATCCTGATCTGGATTTTCCATGGTTTTCCCGCATCACTCCAGGCGAATGCTGCAATGGTTCCTCACAAATAGCCCATGGGCGCCTCCTGTCATATCCCGTATATCCCTTCCAAACTATTACCCTTATGGACAGGTGCAATGCAGCCTCTGCCACACACTTTTAGTGAATCGCAGAGTAATAATAAAATGAAAATTCAAACATCTTAGCAACTATTTACTATATCAACATATGATAAGAAGTTATCTATAGAAGATAATATTCTAACTCAAGAACAACTTGGTATTTATTTTTGTTAAGAACACTGTAAGGCTGTACCGTATAAACAGTGATGATTTAATAAGAGAGAGAGAAATGTAGTGAAAACTTCCAAGGAACAGAACAATATAATCAAAATAATAATACAAAATTACCTTATTAAGTATTCCAACGTCCAAATAGAAGCAAATGATGAATGCATTCCATCCAATCCAAAGAATGTCCCAGACGATATACTGAAAAAAAAAGGATAGCACAATGCATAAAAGTATTATGTGGTTTGTAAAGTAAACCTAAAAATCTAACTATCAAGCCTAAGGGCAAAATAGTACTTTTCCTTTTTTGTAATAAGATGTTATTTTGTTCTCACACATTCTATCTACTGTTGCTGACAAATGGTTTAAACCACAAATTAGACATCTATTCTACATTAGTGTTTTCTTTCCATTTTTGCACCGAGCTACTGACACCAGTGGTAAATGTTGAGTTATCTCTTTCCTATTTACAATAATAATAATTGTATAAAGTTGGAGAAAGTAGATAAGTAGTCAAACAACCAACCACTGATTCATGGAGCTAGTAAAATTATAAACGTAAACATGAAGAGGTGAATAAATCAATGCTACAAGCCTGTACACTGTTCATTATAACTCAAGTTTGATAGACCACTGGTTCATATGTTACAACGTCTGGCCTTGACTTATTAATAAGTTCTCTTTTTGGTCACCAGCCTGTGAACTATCCTAGAGCATAAGAAGTGATTGGGATGCACAAATGATAACACTGAAGTCTAATCTGGTTAATAACATTGTTTAGAAACACTTCATTGTTCTTGCTATAGATGTTGCCATCAGATAAAATGATTATATAGATTCTTTCCAAAGTTGCAGGTTCTAAGAAAGATAGAGAAAACTGAGTCGTAAGTAGTTTACAATGGTTCACTCCACATACATTACAAACATGTTTTCCTTCATCAACATCTATGGCACACCATTTCTTTGCTCTCCACATAAGATCCAGCTACAGTCTTCCATCACCAATCACTCTTACGATCTGGGCTGATTCAAATCAAACACACCGAACCTATAATGATAGCAGATGTGATAGTTTTATATAAACACTCCCGGCACCACTTTTGTGATGAGACTGCTACAATACAACCACCATGTTCCTCCTCCTATTACTTACTGCCCGCCACTATCTCTGTCCAGCAATAATTCTCTCTATCACCCTGCGATGCTCTATCAGTGCAGATCACAGACACTCATAAACCATCTGTTATGTTACATCTCCATTGGCGCAACTTGGCGAATGATGGGGCTGACAAAGCCCAGTCTTTCGTCACCAAGGAAACACTTTCCTAATAATCTTAACAACTAAGAAAACCACACAGAAACAGATAACCAAATACAAAATTTGTCACTGGTGGCTACTTGTCTACCATTCAAAACATTAGTAACTTAAGTTCCTTAAAACTAAATACAAAATAAATTTTCAGCTTCACAATCAGTTTAAACAAAAGTAAAATTTAATCTTTTTTTTTCTGCCATCTCATGGCCCCTATACCTTAAACACAATAGTACAGACCCAAGAAATAACCAAAACAAAAATCCGCGACAACTTTGTTACAAGTACACAGCATGAATCCACTGCCAGCTGGTTCACATAGTAGTTAACTTGGCCCGTATGCCAACAATGTACTCGGCACCCACCAGTCATTCACCTCTCCACTGTTTATTCAAGAACACTTAGCACTGCACATGCAAACTGACAGTGTGGCATGCAAGACAAACTTGGACTCATTTTGGTATTGAAATGAAATAAAACAGGAACAGGCAGGTCGCTAACCTGCACGGTAACAGCAGCGAATATTGCAGCTGTCTGTGACACACCATGTCAAAAAACCAAAAAGGGAAGGTCCTTCACCATGACGTAGTAAGAACATATGCAAAAGCAGGAGAAACTGAAATGATGTGCCCATGTGATAGTGGGATTGAAACTTGAATAACTTGTATAGTGGCAGGGTGTGCCTGCCCCCTAACAACCCGCTACATTACTCCTCCTCTTCTGGAGACTTCCCTTTAAGCTTCAGTAAATTTCTTTCTTCCTTAAATAATGCTAATCCTCTTTTTTTCACTTCTTAAAACTGTCCGCTTTCCTTTCTTCCAATATACATCCCTCCTTTCATCAAACAAAATTACTTGCCATTTCTTTCTCCTGTAATTCCATCTAGCTTCTGTCCTTTTTTCTTATTTACATTCCTTCATCCATCAAATAAAATTACTCACCATTTCTTGTTTATCATTCATTCGTACATCTTCATATATATATCTTAGCTTTTCCTTCTGCAGTTCATTTTTTTTCTTGATACTAATGCCATCTACACAGTTCTCTGTAGTTTTTGGTCTCATGATATTCCATATGCTTTTATAACTTGCAGATGTGCTACTTTTATATAAGCACTGCTGGCACCACTTTTGTGGTGCGATTGCTACAATACAACCACCATGTTCCTCATCATATTAGTGAGTGCACACCCCACCCCTCCCAGTACATCTGCCCAGCAATAATCCTCTCTATCACCTGCGATGCTCCATCTTTGCTAGGTCATGGACGATTATAAACCCTGTGTTACATTACAAGCTGTATAGATAATGTGGAACTCAAATGCTCTTACAGAGTGGAAATCAAAGAAAATAGTAGTACAATGTTATAAAAGAAGCACGTAAAAAAATAATTAACTATTACTGGGTAGTACCAAGGTGACTGATCTTTGCTCGGCATCTTCCGATTTCTGTCCAATATGCAATATTTTGAATTAAGTTTGATTAAAGTAAAACATTTTTCTTGAAGGCTTCCTAGGGATTTTCAGGTGCACAGTTCCTTGCTCTAGCCAAATAGAAGCTTGCTGGTATGTGAAACTTCTACAAGATGAGGATAGAGCTATTTTCGAGATACCAAATACAAGAATTACTCTTTTTTTTGTTGTAAAATTGTGTTTCAAACATGAAAATCAAAATGTTATTTACATATAAAATTTCATCCAAATCACTAGAGCCATTTCTGAGATCGTCTGGTTTACCACCTCATAAATTGCTTTTAAAGAAAAATGCTATTATGTCAAATACAAATAGGCGATTAATTATTGGTACAAGATATGTAATAATACACTTAGACGAGTAAATCATCAGTGCTAAATTCATTCATTCTGATAAAACTATGCTCATACCTTGCATTAACCTCATGTCTTCTGATCAATCGTGCCTTTTCAAATGTACACCCATACTTGCCTTTTTCAGGAGTTTGTAGATTCAATAATATTTATTTTTGTGTTAAAGACACGTATGGTCAAAAAGTCAACAATGATTACATTATAACTGCTAATATTGTTCCCAAAGAAGTTTTGTAAAGTAAAGAAGATTTAAAAACAGACATCTGACAAAGCCAATATTTTATAAATATCTACTTAAAATGTTTTACAATTAAACATGTACCATTTAATGATAACAACTTTTTGCAGTAAAAGAGATATTTATTACTACTCTTAAAAATAAAATACCTTTCATTAATAAATGCGTTAAGAGCTGTTTCTGGGACACCAAATATAAGAATTGCTGATTTTTTGTAAAAATCACATTTTTGCAGGGAAGACACGTATTAGGTAAATTTAAAAAAAAGAATGTTATCTAAATATGAAATTTCATCCAAATCGTTACAGCTGTTTCATAGATCCCAAATACACACACACACACACACACACACACAAAAGAATTGCTCATTTAAAGATATAAGATATTATGTACCAAATAGTTATGAATGATTACAAAAATGAACTTAACTTTCTTGTCATCAAACCGATGCAATTAGCTTCTGACCGACTACTGAACACAAAATTTCATGAAAATTGGTGATATAACATTCTACAAGCATTACGCATGATATTCTTAATTTATCAATATAGAATAGCAGGCACCACCCTTCATTGTTAGCAGATTTCAGATCACTATTGCACTTACTTAGTGAATGGAATTGTTGAAAATCGCAATAAACATTATCAGCATTGTGCATGTAGGCTTGAGAAGTTGTATAATCCTGAAAATTTTTGTTACACTCTACTCAAATGGCTTGCAGAAGATCAGCCCCTTAATAAATGATTGCTGTAATTGTTTATTAATTGCCAGATAAATGAAACAACTAACTGATGTCATTGGTTAGAGAGAGGAACAACCGCTTACCACAGGTGATGGCAAGATGGTACAAAAATATCAAAAACACTGCAGAACACATACAAACTATTGAGTACAAGTTCTTCTGCACCAGTAAAAGATGAAGTGAGCATGGTGGGAGCCAGTGCAGCTGAATAGGTAATGCACAATGGCCGTTAATTGTGGATGTAGAGATGGATGGAAGGGGAAACTTTAAGTAGGAATGATGATAGAGAAGAAATGAAGTCGAAAATATATGCATAGAAAAAAAAACTGTTTCAGATTAAAACAGATATGAAATACAAAAGGGAATAATAATTAAAATATGTATGTAAAAATACTAAAACAAAAATTGAAACAAACAAATAATATATTAAACAGTGGTTCCTACAGATAAGGAAAAGAAGCAGACAAATCAGGAATGGTACAGGGATATTTTTTATTGGGGGGGGGGGGCAAGGAAGGAAAGAGTTTTATTTCAAACCAGGTGGATGCCTTGTGTCTGGTAAGCAGGAATGATTCCGATAGCACAAACTGCGAAATGCTAATTACTTTGTTATTGTGGTGTCTTGCATCATATGTGGCAACAGGATTATGTATGAATACTATTTGCCTTTGACTATTCATTCTGATGAATAATTGGCTGGTAGTCCAACAAATGTATGAAGTGAGACGTGTTGCAAGTAAACTAGTAAACAATGTGAGAGCTATGCGAGACTAAATTCTTATGATGTGGGATCTTTTAAAAGTGACATGCTCTATGAGAAAATGTCTATCCAGAGATGTGACTGGTGAAGTTGGCGGTTGCTGGCTACATTTTTCAAGTCTTACAGTGAGATCTTGTTGCAAGAAAACAGTTAACTGTCTTATTAAATGACTGATACTTATTGACCAGAAGCAGACTGAGGTTACAGGGTCTACTGATGGAAGTTCTGGAGGGGAGGAGCTTAGGAAGTCTCTAGAAAAGACAGCAATTATGTTATACACTCCTGGTAGTAAAGAGTCTTGAAGGAAGTTGACTACGTATAATGACAGTCTAGAACTGTTGAATATCTGATAGAAAATCATATTAACATACTTATACAGATCAAACATGAACCAGTCAATAAAATGAAACTTATATACCTGTAACCTAACGTTTTACTGGTTCAGAATCTGAATCATTCTGAAGCAGGAATACAAATTTTTACATTTCTGCCCAACAATAAGCCTTCAGTTTTCAAAACATACGAACTAATATTCCAAAAATGTGTTTATGAGAACCCTAAAACCTTATGAAATATCATGGTAATTATAAAAACAGCCCTTAAGAAAATCATCTAATGGCTCCAGTTCCTGCAAAAGTCTACTGAAAAACCTTTAATAATCCAGCTGCCAACACTTATACTAATTCTGCAAGTACAAAGACACTAGACGTACTCCAGGCCTTAACCTCAGATTATTTGCTCTTTTCTCTCCAACACCACCTTTTTTCTTCTTTTTTTCTCTCTCTATCTCTACATCCCTCAAGCCCCTTGTAATGCACTGTCCCACCACAGGGTTTGTCATCACACTGTCACTTTTTATTTTATATTATTTTTTTTTTACCATTTATATCACCTGACAAGTTTTCACTGACTATCAATGTTCAATTACCCCTACCAAAGTATTTAAATCACAACCTTTTCACAACTGAAGCTACCAGTCATCTTGTCTACATAATCAGATACTTCATGGATATAATGATGTATGCACTATCCCTACTGAAAAGCCTGGTCCAAAAATATGTTTGTACTGTTCTATATTTCTATGATATTATGCCTTCTGTTAAGTTAAGTGATCTCTGTCCTTAACAATAATACTAGTAAAAATATTTTATGAGTGCAAGATGTAATCTATTTCCTGCTAAACACTTTGAAATGAGAACAGAACTAACTTGAGTATATAACCACATTTATTAGAATTAAATAAAATTTAATAATGCATTAATGAAAGAAAAAATTAATTTAGGAGATTATGTACAGCAAGAAACCTGCAAAGAAACAAATACCACCATATTGACCAAAATCATATCTCATTATAATGTAGTTAACAGGTGGTATATGCTTGCAAAGTTTCACAAAAACCTAGATCATTAGGTGTCCTGGTTTGGATGAGCTTTACACAAAATTGCCAAAAATTTACATATCAAACTAAAGTTCTTTCTCAAACTGACACATTGTTCTTACCGTTATGAGGTATCTTGAACGACACTGAAAGGCACCAAAGAAACCGAATATAACAAATATAATGTGGAAGAAGTTTGCAAGAATTGGTGCCCACATATAACCCAAGAAGTCAAACACCTGCCGTTCCACAGTTGAAACCTGAAAATACATAGATACACAGCAATTTTTCATCAAACAATTACAACTGATATTGAAGACTAGTAACTGATAATTAAATAAAGATTGCTACTGTTTTATGAATGCAGAACACAAAAACTAATTTCAGAAACAATGATCATAAAGATTTATACGTGGACTCCCTACTTGTTAAGGCCATAGAGAACGTCAATCGGAAATAGCCAATCAACGGAAACAGTTGTAACCATTTTGGTTACAAACAACGCTCCTTTGATATATTTTACAGTAACTTGTAGCTGGCCACAACCATATTTACAACCACACGAATTACACTGGTGTTAAAATTTAGGATGAAGATTTTGTTCCAGTGGAAAATGCAGGAACATCGTTTACCCTTAAGTCTTTGCAGCAAATCAGAAACAGAAATATATTCATAAATATGAAGGTAAGAGGCAAAAACCACCTTTCCCTGCCATCATTCTCCTTCAAAGAAATTTTGTTTCATCACTAGGAATGAACCTGTTAATCATGTTACTACTGTGTATCATCAATGCTATGGGCCTCATTGAAAGTGAGAAGTACTCAGAGATGGCATACCTTCCAGATATTAAACAGATTCCCACATAACTGTAGTCCTACTCAATGAACATGTTAATGAACTCTTTCAACATACACCAGAGTCCCGATAATCCGAACTAATTGGAACTGGGCCTTGTTCGGATTACTGATTTGTTCTGATTAGCCGGAATTACAATGACCAGTTTCTAGAATGAAGTATGCCAAGAATATAAATAGGTACACCATGGTAACAATTGGGAACAAGAGGGGGGACAATGGCAGCGTGACTGAAGACCAGGTAGAAGTGGACTGTTGTGAAGGAAGTGACAATGAGGCGGAATGTGATAAAGGAGAGCTGGTGCCATACAGTGATGCGGCAGAAGCCCTTGATCTCGCACTACGCTATTTGGAGCAACAGGCCACTGCTACACCTGCTGATTTAATGTTTATGAGACAATGGCACAACTTTGCATCATATAACAGACTGTCTTCACTATGCCAAAAATCAATGACTGAGTTTTTGTCTTCTAAAAAGTAGGAATAAAATGGGGGCTTGTAAGCATTGACAATATTATCGTAAGTTTGACAGTTTTTCTTTCATTGATATGCACTGTTTAATGTTTTCTTGCTAATTTTTCTAATATGTTTTAACTGTACTGTGTAAATTAAAATTTTGTTTATGTACAGCAGTTAAACATGCAATTTAAATACGGTATGAGCTGCATTTTCATGAACTGTGTTTTAATTCTTTTACCATTTTTCATACTTGACTAATTTTTTGCCATGTTCGGATTAGCGGGACTCTGGTGTACTTTACACTTATGATAAAGCGAAAAAAATAAATAAATGTGAGGTTACTTGAGACAATTTCTCTCTAATCATTGCAGAGTACATTTTCTGTTCTTGATAGAGAAACTGAAGGCCAAAATTTCTCCAAGTTTCAGAAGATTTGGGTGCTAAGAGATTTTCCTCACCAATAAAGTGGAACACAATTTCTTCCATGAACTTTAATATTTTATCAGACTAGTGCCAGGTGATATGTGCATAGTACGAGGCCTGTTGCATACAGATGATTAACTAAAAGAAATTGTTATCTTTACTGAGTATTTCCAGTATCTTTAGTGCTGCAAGATTGTATAAAACTCAAACTATCAGTGAATCAACATTTGAGCCCTGCACATTATTAGCAAGATGTAAAAACTAAAAAGCACTCTATCCACAAGCATAGCTGCAATATAAGAAACTTGTTCAGCAGTTATTTCAGTGGGTCTGAGGCAGTAAATAATTTAGACAATTCTTTCAAAAAGTCTCATTCATTCTAAAACATGCAATAAGTGGAACTCACGTTTGTGTGAACAATGTATACATACCTTCTAGTAAGAGAAAATGCCAACTATCAACCATGGCTACAAACATTTCCACACCCACAACATATATCTTCCAGTGCCAGAACAAGTCAATAACCACAGATCTAACATCCTCAATGACTGATTTATGGTGAGAGCATTAGGGTTTTCCCTGAAACCACCACTGCATAGTAACATCAGAGATGGAAAGTTGCATACCAAAATATCCTGGATAACACACAGTCCCCTGACCTCAACCACTGACAAAATCCTACCATTTAGCTCATTGTTTATTTTACTTTATCTAGTAATAGTTTTAACACAATTCTTTCGAATTTATTTATCATTTGCTTTGTTCTGTCAAAAGTGATCCTGATCAGTGTGCTGCTAATGTGTGTGCATGGCAGTGCATCCATTAAGTCGAGTCAATGGCGGCACTGTCCAAGCTTTTCTTGAAACGACTGGGGCCATTCTTGTTTCTAATGAATGATTGTGTTAATGGTTTACAGTCAGAATTTATGTTGTTTTCAGATGACATAATGGTATATAGGATCAAAATGGGAGAACAGCTGCAAGGTGGCTTGGATAGAATATCTGTGCGAATCAAAACAAAATGAAGATAAATGCTAAAAAGTTTGTTACTATAGGGTGAGGACAGAATTGCTTGCCGAGGACTTGAAGCATAAATATCTTGGCATAACAATTGGTAATAAACTTGACAGAGCTAGACACACTAGGCAGATGGTATGAAAATGTTACAAAATCCTCCATTTACCAACAAGGGTGATGAGTGAGTGCACCGGAGATGAGGGAACTGAGTTACGGAACTTTGTTCACACCATTGCTTGAATATGGTAGTGTAGTATGTGTGGTATCAATAGAGGAGTTGGAGCAAAGGAGAGCAGCTAGATTTGTTTGTGGAAATTACTGCAGGACCCAGTTAATAACTGATATGATACAAGACATGCATTGGAAAGTCTGGAGGGTGGAGAGTACCGGGAGAGTATAAGGCATATGCTGGTGATGAAGCTTGGAGTGATATTGATCAAAGAATCAGGAGTAGTGCATGGAAAGGAAAAGATGACAATGAGCACAAGCTGCCACTTGATTTTATGCATAAGGGAGTGGCGTGGGTAAATTGGAGTAAATTATCAAGAGTAGTGATGAGTATTTTACCAAAAAAGATGAACAAGTTAAAATTAAAATTAATACATGGCGAAGAATGTAAGATACTAATGCCAAAAAAAGAAATAATAATAATATGAAATGAGTAATTAAATAACAATGGAAATTGCCATCAGAGCACGTACTCCATCACAATTAATTTGAATTCAGTGGTCACAATATGCAGGGATTTAAAAATACCCAGATGATAACAGGAAAGGGGATTTGGTATGAAAGATAAGTCTTTCCCGGCGTATTATTGATATATATTCTTCGCGGGTTTGCCGCCGGATCACATTTTCTAACCACAAGCTTTCGGCGACTTGCAGCGCCGCCATCATCAGGTCTGTTGTAACTGAGGGAACAACGAGAACTGGACTGAATAGCGGAACAAAACGAGCCAGGAACGTTGTCGACTTCCGATTGGCTGACTCCAATGACGTAACCATTCCTTTACAGTGGCATTCCCTTTGTCCGCAGGTAACACTACAACTTCTTCAAAGGGAATGCCACTGTCTTGCTTACTTCTGATATGTATCAATCTAAAATACAGAAAATGCTTGATGACAACGCCTACAAGCCCCTGAATGGTGATCCTACTTCCAGAGTTGAGAGGAAAGTGTCAGCTCTTGTTAAGAAGGCCGGTTTTACGCCTGATGTCGTCAAGTACCTTCGACCTCGTGCCACCAGACCACCTAGGCTTTACGGCCTGCCAAAAATCCATAAAGAGGATGTGCCTTTACGACCGATTGTAAGTACTATTGGTAGCCCCACATATAACTTGGCCAAACATTTGTCTAAGATGCTTAGACCCTTCGTAGGTAATTGTACGCACCATGTTAAGAACTCGACACAGTTTGTCGGTACGCTCCAAAAGATGCGATTGTCGGAGTCGGATATTATGGTTAGCTTTGATATTGTATCGCTTTTCACCAAGGTTCCTTTGAGAGACACTCTACAGCTGTTACAAGGTCATTTTGAACCTAACTTGGTTGATCTGTTCGAACTAGTGCTCACTTCGACTTACTTTACCTATGGTGGGAATTTTTATGAACAGACCGATGGTGTAGCAATGGGGTCTCCATTATCTCCTGTAGTAGCCGATCTTTTTATGGAGCAATTTGAAGATCGAGCAATCGAAACATCCGTCCTCAAACCAACATGCTTCTATCGTTATGTGGACGATACTTTTGTTGTTTGGCCTCATGGGATCCAGAGTCTTTACGAATTCAAGGACCATCTCAATAGTGTTCATGAAAACATCAAATTCACAATGGAGCTAGAGAAAAATGGTAGCTTGCCCTTTCTAGATATTTTAATCCAGCGAAGACCTGATGGAACCCTGTCACATAGCGTATACAGAAAAATAACACATACGGACCGCTATTTACATGCCAATAGCTTTCACCATCCGGCGCAGAAGAACACGGTGTTACATACGCTTGTACACAGAGCAAAGGTAATTTCAGACGCTGACAACCTTCAGGCCGAACTCGAACATCTCCGCAATACCTTCATACGGAATGGATACCTGATCCCATTGATAGAAAGGGCACTTCAGAAGAAAAAGGCAGATATACGTAATATTGAGGAAGAAGAACAGCCTAAAGATCTTGCCTTCATCCCGTACGCAGGTAGCATCTCCGGGAAAATCGGCAGGATTTTAAAACGACATGGAATCAAGTGCATTTTCCGCCCTTCTGCCAAAATACGGGATTTGCTGCGTCCAGTGAAAGACGATTTGGGTTTAAAAACACCGGGAGTGTACAGCATACCGTGCCAATGTGGTAAGAATTATATTGGTCAAACCATCCGCACTATCCAGGCCCGTGTGACTGAACACCAACGCAACATCCGGTTGTTTCAACTAGAAAAATCTGCTGTGGCACAACACGTTATCGAAAATGGTCACAGTATGGATTTCGATAAGGTGAGAGTTTTAGCCAAGTGTTCCTTCTTCTGGGAATCTGTGATCATAGAAGCTATCGAGATACGTCTTAATAATAATAATATGAACAGGGACTTGGGTGTATGGCTCAGTGACGCATGGAAGCCAGTTTTTACCATTCTTAAACAACCAAGTGTCTCGCTGACGGACGATAGAAGAGTGGAGAGTGGAGCACGGCGTATCGGTCCGACTACATCTACAGCTGAATCTGTAGCCGACCAATCACTGACAAGCATCACAGAACTGGGGTTATAGTCAGCCAATCGGAAGACCGCATGCTCCCTATGGATTTCTCGAGCGCGAGCATTTCTCGAGTTAAACATCATAATTAATGATAGTAAATGTTTTTAAGAATATATAATGTGGGGTATTTCATTAAAGAAGTCTTTGGTTTCTTCTGTGTGAGAATAATGTGAACGATGACGCTATGAGAACAGTTATTGTGTCAGCCAATCAGAATACCGCTTGGCTTCCTAAGGTTTCTCGAGATTAAACATCTTGATTAATAGTGGTAGAATAATGTAAACGGTGATGCAATATGAACAGTGACTTGATGCGAACATTGACGTAGATAATCCATCTTCTTTCCATTTTAACAACCTGGGCTTTGGTTTCGCTGTGGAGCCAACTGACAGTACAATGCTGGAGTATATCTACGCCTGGTCCCACAACCGACCAATCACAGCAAAGGAATGGTTACGTCATTGGAGTCAGCCAATCGGAAGTCGACAACGTTCCTGGCTCGTTTGTTCCGCTATTCAGTCCAGTTCTCGTTGTTCCCTCAGTTACAACAGACCTGATGATGGCGGCGCTGCAAGTCGCCGAAAGCTTGTGGTTAGAAAATGTGATCCGGCGGCAAACCCGCGAAGAATATATATCAAGGGGATTTGGGTTAGTAATAGAAAGGAGAAGAGCTTTGGATGCCGTCTCCTATATGAGAAGAGCTTTCCATACACCTTAGGGAGGGAAGGAGAGTTTACACAAGTAGTGGAACAAAATACAAGGAGAACCAATATGAGGCACCTCTATAATTAGAATCACCTCAGAAGGAATTGTCTTTTTGTTATGAAAATGTGTTCACAGCTTACGTGAGATATATAATTTAAGAAATTTGTATTTTATAACCATCAAATATATACTAAATAAGTAACACTTTTGAAATATGGGCAGTTCTGTACAAGTTACTATGTAAGAATTACGTATTAACAACACCTATGTATGTTCCTTGTAGTTGTTTCTCAGGCATTATGTTTCAATGAAAAACTGCATTATGCATCCATATGACAAAGGCAAGCATCAGTGCATAAATACTTATGAATTTACAACATTGTGCTAGACAGCAGACATGATGTACCATAGATTAACTGGTGAACTGTTCACGACATTACTAATCTAATGCAGTGTTTCTCAACCTGTGGTCCATGAAGATGGTTTAGGTGGTGCACAGGCAAAACATTAAAAACTTAGATACCATACTCATAATGTGTAAGGATATATGTGTATATAATGTATTTTTAAAAGATATGACTATTCCAATGATCAAGCAAAAATCTGGCATTTCCCGGATATGAAGACAGCCAGTTCATTAAATCGTTTCCAGTTGGCATCAAAGAGTGGCATTTATTTTATGATTATGTTAATGACCTTTTTTTGTGTCTTGTAGCATGTGTAAAGGACTACAGAAAGTGGTAGGGTTGGTAACGTAAGAGCTGTGAAGGAAACAACAACAACAACAAAGGTTGAAAAGTATTGTTACTTTAATTTTATTTTGTGCTTTTAGGATGGTGGTATGGTGTAGCATTCAGTCTACATTAACATTATTATAGTCAATACTTTAAATAGTTCACTTAATATCTGTGTTTCTGTAAGAATTCAAAACATGCTTTTAAATGTATTATGTTATAACGATATAGTATAATATGTCCCAGACGTTAGTAACACTGGCGTAGGCAAAAAAAAAAATTAGGCCCACATCAGTTATTTGTCTGCAGTGTTATTAAGTGCATTATTTTCGTAAATTTACTGGTCCTCTCGTTGAAAAAGGTTGACAAATAATTATCTAATGCATTTACTTAGTTAGAAAGTATCAATAATTAGCTTTAATTTGATACCAAAATGATATATGTTGTTCCAAAAATAAGCGAGTTACAACATTTTATGCAATTTGATGCCAACACAATCATGGGAAGAATCGCATGAAATGTGCAAATTTCAAATATTTTTCCTGAAGCCAATTTTTGAGATAAAAAATCGAAAAAATTCCTATGGTCAAATCTCTTAGGTATCTATACACATAAAACATATGAACAAAATCTGAGACCTAAGAGCACATTGAATATTTTAATTTGGATGATTTGGCATGGAATGAGCCATATTATAAATAATATGTTCGAAGCTGCAGCTTAGGTCCAATAAATTCTTACTGCAATATTTTCAAAAAGTTTTATGTCAGAATTATAACTCCAAACTTAACGATATATATACTATTGGGCATCTATTTTTACGGTGTATATGCAATGGGTTGCACTCAATTGCTGGTGGTTGATCTTCACCATTCTGCAAGATCGCATGTAAATTGTTCAGCTATTATTCTATAAACCTGTCGTGTACTAGCTAATTCCATTAATTTTCATTTTCACGTCATCAATAATACAGACTTCTTTAATAGAACTAATTAACTTCAAAATCATTTCATAAGTGTCCGCCTTTTTAATCATAGTCCTGTAGTCTATATCTTTGTGATTTCACAACATTTTTACTGTATACATTCAGAAACCAAGATTTTCATGGATTCGGTAGTCCTAACAAACTTCGGTAACATTGCTCGTGCCATTTTCTTTGTTTACTTCGAAATCTTTTATAAAATATGTCCCATTACACTGTAAAATATTTTATAAAATATCTTTTATCAAAGATCTTTGACAGAGATCCCTTACAGTGTAAAGCCGGCCTAAAGATAAATTCATGAAAAATACCATTGACGCAGGAAACACTGAATGGTGTTGGTAGAAATTTCTATGGCTATGTCAGAAAAATAAGAGGGAAGGAAGGTGTTCAGATAATTGTGTATAGCTATTGTCCCCGCTGTCAACGCGCCCTAAAGCAAAAATAATAATAATAAAAAAAATATAGCTATTGAGAAGTAGTTACAGGGGATATGAAAATAGCTGGAAAAAAACTGGTTTGGTGAGACTATTATGGATTGTCACACAGGGAGAGATGGAGAATTTACTGAAGAAACTCATTTTAGTAAATACTGAGCGTATTGCAAAAGTAGAAATAGAGTAAAAAGGATATTACAAGAAAACTATGTAGTTTTTATTTATTTTTTAAAAGTTAAGTGCCTTGTATAGATAACATTATCACAGATGTGTTAAAGATTGGTAGCAAAAACATTATACATACCTGGAAGTATGATTTGGTTAAATCCTGGGGACTTGTATTCCAGACAACTGGAAATGTGCTCTAGTAGTACCAATTAAGGGTGAGGGCACAAGTGGGGCTGAAACTGCAGACCTATTAGTCTGGCTTCAATAGTCAGATACATTAGGAAAATGTGAAGAAAAGAAGTGATCTTCAAGTCGGCAGGAGGGAATGACAGAATATTATTCATGTGATCTCAGTATGTACAAGATAAGAGGGGGGACCAAATATAAATGAAACTGATTTTTTTTTTTTTTTTTTTTTTTTACCAGGTGTTCTGCCAGATAAGTTATTCTACCATACATGATGTTTCGACAGCTTCCTCTGCTGTCTTCATCAGGTGAACTGAAGGTCAAAGTTGCTACTACGACGACACATCACTGACTGTGTACGCCTCGCAATTCTGGCTTAAATAAATACCCTGCGGTCGGTGGACAGATATGAGGCCCATTACAGAAGCTGCTCTCCACGACATACACAGTCGGTGATGTGTCATTGCAGTAGCAACTTCGACCTTCACCTGACGATATCCAGCAGAACTACCGGGAAGAATTTTTATCAGCAGTTTGCTGGGGGAAAAAAATCAATTCTCATAAACGATATTATTTGAAATAATTGTGTAATAATGTTTTGGGACATCGCGCACTTCCAAACTAGTTGGGTGGGGCTGTCAGAAGTAGAGAGAGCGAAATCTGGGCCTGTAACATGCTGTCAGTATTATAGCTAGTCAGAGGAAGATGTGGTGCACCCCACGATTGTGCAACCTATAATTATTAAATTTATCACTTATGAAAGAAATTCTGAAAAGATTGAAAGCACAGTTTGGAGAAGGTAAACTGTCATGGAATCATGTAGTTGCCTAGTATAACGAATTCTCCAAAGGCCGTGGAGAGGTCAAAATTGAGAGCTACAATTGTCGACCTCAGACGAGCATTCCAGATTGACCTTTCTGAGGGCAACCAACTTTTGATAGGTTCTGAAAATTCTTGTGAGGTCAGAAAAAGCCACCATCACACAGGAAGTATTTCCCCCATTTTTTGGCTGCTGAACAGAAGTTGGCATGTTTGAAGATCTACAATAGTCCTGATTGATTGTCTTGTGATTTCCATCTCTTTGGTCAACTGAAAGAAGCCCATGATTTGATGACGACAATGCAGTAGAAGACTAATTGCAAAAGTGGCTAATGATGCAACCCCTTCTCTTTTACAATGATGGCACCAAAACACTACTGACATGCTTGGAAAAAAATTTCTGAAGCAGAAGATTATGCTGAGAAATAGTACATAGTTTATGTGTTTTTGTTCAGATGAAATGGATAAAAGAAGCACTGGATCTTTCTAAGGCATTTGACAGAGTATTTTTTCTTTTGCTGTCAAAAGTCTCTCAACTGGTTTGGTGCAATCCTCCATCTTCTCCTGTCTTGTGCTAACCCCTTCATCTCAACATACCCCTCACAAATAGATCTTCAATTATCTGTTTCATATATTTTAATCTTTGTTTATCACTGAAGTTCTTACATTCAACTGAACCATCCACTAACAAATTAATCAATCCCACATGACTTCAAAATATGACCCAACAACCTATCTCTTAATTCTGTAAGAATCTTCCACAAACTTCTCTCCTCACTCATCACCTCCAAAATGTTCATTTCGTATTTTATCTGCCCACTTAATTTTCAGCATCCTTCTATAGCCCATATTTCAAATGCCTCAATTTTCCTTCTCTCTGGTATTCCTAAAGCCCATACTTCACTACCATAAAGTGCTATGCACCACACACAGATTTAAAAAGTCCTAGGTCAATATTTGAAATTAAAAGATTTCTCTTTTTTTATAAGAAGGCTCTTTTACTATTGCTAGTCTGTTTTTAACATCATTCCTGCTTCAGTTATCAGATGTAACTTTACTTCCTAACTGACAAAATTTACTTAGGATCGGATGCAATAGGAGGAGTAAGCCTACTTTTATATTTAATCTAATATTATTGCTATCATTTCTGCTACCTTACATCACTTTTGCCTTGCTCTGTTTTATATATATAGTCCAAAATCTTTATTTAGTATTTTGTTCGTGCCATTCAGTAGCTTCTTAATATTTCTTGGTCTGTTCTGCTAACAGGACAATCTCATCGGCAAATCGTAGTATGCCAATTTTTTCTCCTAGAACACTTATGCCACAATAATATTTTTCTTTTACTTCCTTTATTGCTTCATTTACATAAAAGTTGAAAATTAATGGAGATAGACTACCATCGTGTCTCATCCCCTTTTTAACTGATGCATGTCTCTCATGATGATACACTTTTACCATACAGGGTGTTTCAAAAAGAATATACGTATTTCGAATGCATATATTTATTAAACTGTAAGACATACGAATAGGTTCTGTGGGAGTGGTGGTACATAAACGTTGTCTTTAATGAAACCCCACAGGAAGAAGTAACAGGGTGTCAAATCCGGTGACCGTGGAGCCCAGCTGATGCATGCTAAGTCGCCAGCTCCTCGACGACCAATCCAACGGTTTGGTAGAGTTTCATTCAGATATTCACGCACTCCAGTGAGTGGGTGCCCCGTCTTGTTGAAAAATGAAGTTGTCTTCGTGCAGCCTCGGAAACAAGCAGTTTTGTAACATAGCGAGATACTGCTGACCGTTAACCGTGTTTCCATCAAAGAAGAATGGGCCATAAACAGATGATCGGGATATCGCACAAAACACATTGACTTTAGGCGAATCTCGTACATGTTCAATGACTGCATGTGGGTTCTGTAGACCCCAAATTCGAACATTGTGTTTGTTTACCTGACCACTAACATGGAAAGTCGCTTCATCACTGAAAACGATGCATTGTGCGAAAGTGTTATCATTATCAATAGCATCATTAATCTTGTTACAAAATGCCACACGTTTCCGTTTGTCATCAGGACGCAGAGCTTGTAACAACTGTAACTTGTACTGCTTCATAAACAACCGACGTCTCAAAACACGCCAAATTGTTGTTGTTGTAGGTAGTTGTAACTCCCGACTGGCACGAAGAGTTGATTTTGAAGGACTACGTTGGAAAGCAGTTTGAATTCGTGCAACATGTGCCTCAGAAACACAAGGGCGGCCAGGACTCTTTCCCTTACGTACACATCCGGTATCTACAAACTGTCGATACCATCTACGAATGTTCCACCCATTCGGAGGATTCATTTGGTACCTCAACCTGAAACGTCTTTGCACTGTAATCACGGAATTGCACTTTGCAAACTCGATAACACAAAATGATTTCTGCTGTGGAGTAGCCATTTTAAACATATGACGGTTACCAAGAATAACACAAGATGACTGACATCTAGCGGCTATTAAATAAACTAGACTATGTATTCGTTTCTCCAATAGCCGAGCCGGGGCGCAGCGATCGATAGTTTGGACAAAAGCATACTTTGTAATACGTATATTCTTTTTGAAACACCCTGTATTGTATAGATTATAAATTATTCTTCAATGTTGATATTTTAGAAATACATTTTTTTAACATTTTAAAATTTTGAACATCTTGTTCCACTTAACATTGTAAGCTTTTTATAAATCAACAAATGCCATAAAATACCAGAATTACTTCTCTTGTAACACAATTTTCCCTAAACTCAAACTGAAGTTAACCCGCTATATCTTCTACTATTCATGTTATCAGTAATTTTGAAGCATGTACAATAATTTTCACATTTGTAAGCTTGCGCTTTCATTGGAACTGTGAAGATGATACTTTTATCAAAATCAGTTGGATTTTCTCCTGTTTCATATCAGTTTGAATAATCTTTGGATTCATTCTTTCCCCATTGATTTCAGAAGTTCAACAAAAATCTCGTCACTTCCAAGCACCTTACCTGATTTCAAATGTTTCAAAGCTCTAACAAATTAAAACATGATCTCCAAAATCATCAATGTAAACACCACCTTCTCCCAGTACACTGTTGTTCAATCATCCCAGTCATACAATTTCTTTATATATTCCTTGCATCGGTTAGCTGTATCTTCTGAGCTTGAAAGAGGCTTTCCATCAGCTTTATTGCTTATACACACAATCTTCATTTCTTCAAAATTTTGTTTCATCTTCCTATAGGACACAACTACTTTACATGTAACCATTTCCTTTTCTGTTTCTTCACACTATTCATGCAGCCACTTTTCTTTTGCTTTATTCCATTTCCAATTTATTTGATTTCTAAAATGTATGTGCTTCTCTCTCCCTACTTCATCCTTAACATTTTTGTGCCTTCTCCTCTTTTCAATCAATTCCAAAATTTCTTATGTGATCCAAGGTTTTATGGCAGTTTGTTTCCTAAAGTCTAATGTTTCTTTACCAGCTTTGATTATTTCTCTTTAATATATTCGATTTGTTCTCAGCTAAACTCCTTACAGAGTTATTTCTTAGACCAATGTCAACCATCTCTGCAATGTTTTTTCTCATGTTAGTTTCATTTGTCTGTTCTTTATTCTCTTGAATTTCAGCCTGCATTTCATAACAATCGGATTGTGATCAGAATATGTCAGTTCCTTTGTAAGGTCTACAGGCTAGAACTTGATACCTGAATCTATGTTTGACCACGATATAATCTAGCTATAACCCTTGGTCATTTTCAGGTGTATATCCTTCGCACTGCTTTCTTAAACAGTGTCTTCGCCATGATGAGTTTATGTTTTTCACAAAATTCTAGTAACCTGCTTCCTCATTCATTTCTTTCTCCTAGACCAAAACTTCCTACAGAATTCTTCTCCCACTACTGCATGTTATTAAACTTCCTCCTCCTACAGACAATTTTTCAAATTCATCATATATTTTCTCTATTTGTTCACAATCTTCCTGTGCTGTTGGCACAAATACTTATTCTAACAGATTTCGAGCAGGCTGAGTTTCTACTCTCATCAAATAAACGTGTCACTAAAGTGTTCGTAATAACTCAACCGTTCCTTACTCTTCTGTTCATTATAAATCTTACAATAGTAACTCCACTGGTAACTTTTGTGTTAATTATTCTGTGTTTCCCATGCCAGAAATCCTGTGCATCTTTTTACTTACTGTTGTTGTTGTTGTTTTTGATTTAGGGCTCGTCGACATCGAGGTCATTAGCGCCCTAACGATTAACAGCTATAATTGTGGCTAAAAAATATACTAAAATACTGTCTGCATGGTCGACTGTAAAAGGGTCGGCCACACAGACAGCAAATAAAATAGTTCACAAAAATTAAACGTAGCTTTAAAGGGACTACCAGGACCTAAGGCTGCAGAACACCTGGATGGCTGTAGAGGGGCCAAACAGGTTCGCAGAAAAATTAAAAACCACTACATGTCTCGCTGACTGTATAATGGCCAGCGAGACAGGGATTATAACCATATAAAAAATATAAACAGTACACAAGGAAGGTTGGCTGTAAAGAGGCCACCCATCCATCTTAAAACTAGGCTGATCTGCCTAAAATTTTAGGCACTAGACCGGCCAAAACATAAAATTCTAAAACACTCGCCACGCTGCTGGTCTCGTTGTTTAAAATAAGGGACAGATCGTTGGCCAAGCAAACGTCTGTCCTTAAGTCTAAAAACAGTATACAGTCTAATAAAATGTGGCGTCAAAGGTACGCCACAAGCATAACATTCCGGTGGGTCCTCCCGGCGGAGAAGAAAGCTGTGTGTCAGAGGACAGTGCCCTATTCGGAGGCGAGTAAGGAGAACCTCATCCCTCCTCGCCCACTGGGAGGAGCTGCTCCATGGCTGAATGGTTGATTTGACCAGCCGGAGCTTATTATGCTCTACCTCCAGCCACTGCCTCTGCCAAATGTCAAGAACAAATATTTTCCCTGCCGAGGCAAGTCAGACTTTGGGACCGGATCAAAGTCAACTCTGACCTTGTTGCAGGCTAACTTGGCAGCTTCATCAGCTGCCTCGTTCCCCCTGATTCCCATATAGCCAGGCACCCAGCAGAATAAGACCTCCTTCCTAGAAGATTGGAGGGATCGGAGTGTGTCCTGTAAGTCTTGGATAAGATGATCTGCTGGGTAAATGCTTCCCAAGGCCTTTATGCAGCTGAGGGAATCACAGCATATGATATATTTTTGGCCCCTAATTACTTTCATATGCTGGAGCGACTTTAACTAGGCGTAACACATCTTCAGTGTATACGCTGCACATACTGTTTAGCTTGAATGTGTAAGCCACTCGAGGGAACACTACAGAGCAACCTACTTCGTTAGCCTGCTTAGACCCATCCATATACATGGGGTAAAATCGTGAAACAGATTTAAAACATCACTAAAAAGACTGATAAATACCCTGTCAGCGGTAAACAGCTTACTGTACCGTGTCAGGTCTAAAATCATTCGGGGCCGCTTTAAAAGCCAGGGAAGAGATTTGCTCCAACCCTGGTGAATAAGAGAGGGCATCTCAAACCCATATTCCTCTAAAATAGCCTTTGTACGGTAGCTGAACGGTCTGGTTGCTCTTTGGCGGTTAGTGTAAAACCATTCATAGTTAGGATGAATAACTACGTCGTACACGGGACTGCCAGGAGTTGTAACAATATGCATATAGTGTCGCACCATGAGGAGACGCCGTTGGATGGAAAGCGGCGGATCGCCAGACTCAGCACAAATACTGGGTATAGGACTGGTGCGGTATGCACCTGTGGCGAGACGAATTCCTGCATGGTGGACACTATCCAGTATATGGAGATAACTGTCCTGTGCCGAACCGTAGACAATACAACCGTACTTCAACCGCGACCGTACAAAGGCTCTATAAAACTGTATCAGGCACGAGCGGTCAGCGCCCCATGACCTGCCACACAGACACTTTAAAACATTAAGAGCTTTGAGGGCTTTCTTTAAGATGTGGCAGCCATGTAAGTCTACTGTATAAAATGATGCCCAGAAACCGAACAGTTTCACTAATACTTAAAACGGTGTTCCTCAAGGTGAGATGTGGTTCTCTAAAAGGCTTCTACTGCGGCTAAAAAGTACACACCGGGTTTTCTCAGCAGAGAAATGAAAGCCGGTGTGTACTGACCGTTCATCCAGCCTGTTCAGCATGAGCTGCAGTTGCCACTCAGCACGTCTCAGGCTGGAAGATGCACAAAAGATTAAAAAGTCGTCAACATATAAGGAGTACTGGATGGACCTTCTTATAACAGTTGAGATGCTGTTAATTGCTATGGTAAAGAGAGTCACACTTAAAACTTAATCTTGAGGAACACCGTTCTCCTGAATAAAAAGGTCGGACACTTCTCTACCGGAAGCAAAGTCGAGATAAAAATTATTTTAAAAAACGGGGTAGATTTCCCCTAAAATCCCATTTATATAACTGTTTTAAAATAACGTGTGCCCAGGTAGTATCGTATGCCTTTTCGATGTCAAAAAATACACCGACAAGGTGTTGGCTGCGGATGAATGCGTCCTGTATTGCCAATTCCAGTAGGATCAGGTTATCCGTGGTGGAATGGAACTTCCTGAATCCACACTGAAAATGGCTCAGTAGTTTACGGGACTCGAGACACCAGATGAGGCGGCGGTTTACCATCCGCTCTAGTATCTTCCCAACGCAGCTAGTTAAGGCGATGCTACGATAGCTACCTGGAAACAACTTGTCTTTACCTGGTTTTACAATTGGAATTAACGTTGCCTCTTTCCACGAGTCGGGGAAGTGTCTTCCGGTCCAAATATCATTAAAAATACCCAGGTATTCTTTAGCATCTTTGTTAAGGTGCCTCAGCATCTGGTATTGGATTAGGTCAGGCCCTGGCACAGTGTCTTTGGCGCTGTTTAGAGCAGACTCCAGCTCCCACAGTGAAAGTGGGCTATTGTAGTCTTGTAATTCCGACGAGTCGAAGCTAAAGGTTTGCCTTTCTACAGGTAGTCTACATTGCTGGACCTGTTGGCAAAATCCAGCAGACGAAGTGATGGCAGCGAAATACTCTGCATCAGCTGCGGAATGCTTCGCTCGTCGGTGATCCCTGATCCAGTAATCCAGATACTGGCGATCGAGAGTACCTCCCGGATATACGGTGGATTGACTCCCATACTTTTGTTGATGGTGTGGAACGGTTAATGGTGCTCAAGAAGTTCTGCCACGATCTCTTCTTGCGCTCCTTAATCAAACGACGTGCCTTAGCTCTAGCAATTCGGAACGCTGCGAGATTGTCAGGAATTGGGGCCGCCGTAAGCAGGCGTGCAAGGCATGCACCGCACGCGGGCGGCACATCAAGGGGGCGGCAAAACGAGTGATCGACAGTCGCCGCCCTCCATTGTCCTGTCCCCGCTATGAAATTTGCAGCCCTATTATGTAGCGGGCGACCTTTTTATTTATTTTTTTAGTTCAATAGCTGCTTTGGGCAGCTGGCGACACTCGGGATGGCAACAATGGGGGCGGCAAATAATGTTCAAAGGGGCAGCAATCCCAAAGTTTTGTGACCCGGTTCGGAAATTTCCTAAATCCACCACTGGCTGTAGTTAGACAGGGGGCGGCATAATCTGTATTGCACGTGGGCACTCAAACAGCTAGCGGCGGGCCTGTGCGCAGCGCCCAGAAACTGCTAGGCATGGATATATCGGCCGCCCGATTAACCACTTCAGTGAAGTGTTTCACCTTGTCATCGGTGGTCTGGCGATGTTGGAGTATGACTGACCGGCTATAAAGTTGCCAGTCAGCTCTGCCGATATTCCATTTCCGTGTTGTAATTGTTTCGCCCCGTTCGCACTCTATGTGTAACCAAATTGGGAAGTGGTCACTTCCATGGAGGTCACGATCCACCTCCCAATGCATGGAGTCGGCAATCGATGGAGAGCAAAGAGAGAGATCAATGGCAGAGGACGAACCGGAAGCAGTAGTGAAGTGTGTCATCTGACCGGTATTTAGGATACACAGATCCTCCTGCTCCAATAATCTACAAATCTCTCGACCTCTGGGGCAATTGGTGGTCGAACCCCACAACGCATTGTGCGCGTTAAAGTCTCCCAATAGGAGAAAAGACCGAGAGAGTTGCCAAGTGATGTCAACCAGCTGACCGCAATCAACTGGTGACCCCGGCGGTAGATATATTGAGCATGCAGTCAGTTGCACCGGTCCATGTAGTTTAACCACTACTACTTGTAAGGGAGAGGTGAGAGCTACAGGTTCGGAGTGGACAGTGTTCCGTACAAACATAGTCACTCCCCCTTTCGCTCGATCACCCTCGGTATCGTCCGTTCGGTAAACATCAAAACCTCTTAGCACAGGTTGATGTGTTGGTCTGAAGTGTGTTTCTTGGAGACAGAGACACATAGGATCAGACTGTGCTACGAGCTGTAACTCCTCTTTGTGAGCCATAAAACCGTTGATGTTCCACTGGAGTATGGGAGCCATCCTACCGATTTAATTTCACCCACCCCGGTTCGGGTGGGTCTTCAGTCTCCGTCTGCTGAGGAAGGGGACCAGTCTCGTCCACCAGCATTGCAGATTCCTCTGGCTCCGAAGAGTCAGACGTCTCCGACTCAGTTTCCTCATCCACTACCTCCTTCACCTTCTTTTTCCTCGACCTCTTTTCCTTCTTCTCCCTGCCAGTAGGTAGTTTTGGAAGGGACGAAGAGGGAGATTTGACAAAATGAGTCGGGTCCGTCCGCCTAAACTTCAGGCTCCGGATCTTCTGATTGTCTCCATTAATAGATGTAGCAGATGGTAATGCTACAACTGTCAAAGTGCGGGGTGGAATTGGAGGTGGTGCTACTTTGACAGTTGCTGCTGGTGGTGGACTTTTAGTGACTGCTGCTGGCATAGTCGAGGTCGCAGACGTACTACTACCGACGTCCGCGGTCTTCGATGTTACGACCTTTGCGGGTTTAGCACTGCATTTGCATTGACATGAGCATGTTGTGCTGGTGCTCATGTCTGCAACGGATGTCTGGGTAGCAGTACTTTGTTTCCTGATGGGAGTTGAAGCCATCTTAGCGAAGCTAGATCCAAACATTGGAGTGGCAAGCGAGTTGGCCTGCTTCCTTGCTTCTGCATAAGGGATCCGCTATTTTGTCTTCAACTCCTGTATCTTGCGCTCTTCAAGATACACTTGACACTCCCTACTCCAGGTCGGGTGCGATCCGGAGCAGTTGACGCACACCTGTGGTAGCGTGTAACTTACTCCCCGCTCATGTGCCCCCTTGCCGCACTTACCGCATGTGGGATTGCCCTTACATGACCCCGTTGTATGTCCGAACCGCTGACACTGAAAACAGCGCATCGGGTCCGGATCATATGGACGGACGTTCAGGTTGATGTACCCTGCTTTGATGTTCTTCGGCAGGAATGGCATTTACCCTTCGTGTGATCTGACATACCTCGACCACTTTCTGTTTCTTCTACTCCTTAACGAGTTCCTCGGTCCCTATGTCTATCAAGTCATGGCAGGTGACAATGCCTTTTGAACTATTGAGGGATTTGTGGAGTTCGCAATTGACAGTTAAGGAGTTGAGTAGCTTGCCTACTGGTTGTAGTTTCCAGCAGTAGTGTCCCGTTCCTCAGCTTTTTCACTGAATTTAGGATCCCTACCAGACCCTCTAACCCCTTTGAGATATAAAAAGGTGAAACTTTTCGAAAGTTCCTTCCACCCTTTGCATTACTATAAAAGCGTTCGCAAGCGAACATACTTTTCTGTCACTATTGCCATCAGAAGCGGGGGGGGGGGGGGGGCTATCGACCCTTACCCGCTTCTTAGAACTGGGTGTATTTATTTTAGCATGCAGCACACCCGTACCGCAGGGTTTTATGGTTTTTGTGGTAGACTTAATTTTGGTCCCACGAGTAAAACCAATTTAAAAAGAAGCGCTAATTCAACAGGGGTGCGCAGGTGCCCCTGACGTTGCACGTTAGTGAGTGATTTGCCTCTCACCCATGCACCTCCTCGGCACGTGTCCAACCTTGAAATTAAGGGTTTTTTTTATAGAGGTTTGTACCGTCCTCGCGATCCGGGCAATGAAGCCAAGCTCCCCGTTCTCCTAGGCACACAACGTTCCACTGCCACGCCCTACGGTGGTCGTTGAAGCATGGTAGGCGTTTACGGTGTGGGAAACTTGCGGCGCTCACATGTTTCCAGCTCAGGCACCGCAGGTACGCCAAGCCCGTTACTGGCACTTGCGTACCAAGCCCCTGCAGGGTTTTTACTTACTCTTACTAATTCCAACCTCTAACTTACCATTTCATCTCTCTTATTAAGTTTTCCAATCTAATTGCCCCACTCAGACTTATAACATTCCATGCTCTAACTTGTTTAATGTGACTATCCATTTCTGATGATTCCTCCCTGAACAGTCCCTACACGCAGTTCTGACTGGAGGACTATTTTCACCAGGAAGAAGCCAACATTCTAGGCCCTATATGTTATTTGAAAGGATTACATGACCTCGGGATATCCATTGGGTCTTTAATACAGTGGCCTCTTGTCACCTTATGCATCCCCAAGCTTTTGATCATTTCTGATTCATCCAAATTTAGGGAATGTTTCCAACTCAAAGGGCAAGAGGGTGCCCTTGAATGCTCCCTGCTCTTCTACCCTCCTTTTGAGAGGCCACTGGCAAGCAGTGGGTGGCTCCCTCTACCAGGAATCATTCAGTGGGCCAATCCTCATCCATGCAAATGGTGTGCACTACATGAAGGAGATGTTGAAATTTGATGGGAAGAGGTAATGTAGTCACTCCCAAGTCCTTATACCCCTTAACAGAGTTAGTCGTAGAATGTTTGTGAATAAGGTTAAAACTATTGGTTTAGGCCAAGATGTATCTTGCTGCGTGGAAGAATTCTTAAAAAGTGGAAGCAAAGCATCGAAGTTGGTAATGCAATATAAAGGGAGATGGATGTGGTAACAGGTTTGGCACATGTAGTGCACTGGGACTATTAGTGTTCATTGAATTAATAAAATATCCTGTTGTTGATCTACAATCAGGGCCTTACTCTATTTGAATTTAACATAATAGAATTACATTGAGACTGTGAGCAAATGTGAAGATATCTAGGCAGAATAGCTAATTGAGTGAAGAGATATGGAATAAAGATAAATGCCAACTAGAGTCAACTTATTAGGTACACAGATAAGAAAATAAAGGTTTAATTTGATTAATCAGTTGAAGGGAATTGCTTGTTGAAGGGACAGAAGGTAGATAATTGGTAATATCAGTTGGCTGTAAGCTAAACTGGAGAGGAAACATTGGGATGGTTGTAGGCAAATGGTTCAGAGTACTGCATCTGTTGGAGAGTATAATAAGAGGATGTAGGCCTACCAAGGAAGTAAGAGACATGGGTTACAAAAATTTGGTCAGGCTCTTGTTAAAGTATTGTACGACGGTATGGGACTAGGTCAAGTTTACATCGCGATACAGTTAATGTGTTATTGTGTGTATTTCAATCCAGTTGCAGTTCATACTGAAGGTGTATGATAAAATTTAAATAATTTAAACTACGGTAATTAGGAATCTCGATATAGAAAATGTAGCTACTAGTCAAAATTTAGTTCTGATGTGTTTAAGTTTTAAGGTATATATTTATTATTTGATTTTGTAGCAGTAATATTAGCGTAGATAATTGATATGCAGCATGGACCAGAATGTTCTTGTTACAGCATAAGGCACAGAAGGTGAGTGACGAGATCTGTGAGCATGTACACGGCTTATACTGGATAAGTATTGGTGGCACATTTAGTAACAGCATGTAGATGGAAAGAATGCCATAACAATAAATTGTCAATAAATTTAAAATATAATGGAGTGGGAAAGTTTTCATTTGTAAGTAGGGGTGTAAGAAATGCAACAAATTACTTAAGTAGTTAATGAACACTATATCTCAATGTTAAGGATTTAAGGTGCAAATATGTAATAACTGTGATTAGGTATATAGGGAAATTGCTACTAGGGTACCAGCTCCATCAAAATTTTGACTACTGCTAATAATAATATTAAAAAGAGAGAGAGAGAAAAGAAATGGAGATCGTAACTACATTACTTTGAGTGAACCGTGTAATAGTTAACTGCAATATATATTATTTTCAAGCAGTAATGAGGTTATAATAAACCACAGAGCAGCATGACATATTCAAGCAATAAATTAGGTTGTATTTAACCCTGGACCCTTCTAGCAGTATAGGGTGTATTATAACCTTAGTGCTGCTTGAAAACAATATGTTTTGTGATTAAGTGCCTCAGTATTATGATTCAATGTGCAGGAATATAGATATAATTGAGCTGCAATCTCAAGTTCATCCCTAGTTTTTTTTGCTGTCGTCAGTCTTTAGACTGGTTTGATGCAATCCTCCATCCCTTCCTATCATGTGCTAACCTCTTCATTTCTACATACCCCTTACAACCCACGTCCTCGATTATCTGTTTCATATATTCTAATCTCTGTCTACATCTACAATTCTTACCTTCAACTGTTCCCTCCACTAACAAATTAACCAATCCAGCATGTCTCAAAATATGACCTACCAGCCTGTCTCTTCTTCCTGTAAGCTTCTTCCATAAACTTCTTTTCTCACCCGTCATTTCCAAAACTCGTTCATTTCTTACTTTGTCTGTCCACTAATTTTCAGCATTCTTCTGTAGCACCACATTTCAAATGCTTCAAGTTTCTTTCTTTCCGGTATTACTAAAGTCCATGTTTCGCTACCGTAAAGTGCTGTGCTCCACACATACAGTTTTAAAAAGTTCTTTCTAATTCCTAGATCAATATTTGAAACTAAAAGGTTTCTCTTTTTCATGAAGGCTCCTTTTGCTAGTGCTATTCTGCTTTTAACATCATTCCTGCTTCGGCCATCGGTTGTAATTTTGCTTCCCAAGTAACAGAACTCACTCACTTCTCCTATTGCATCAGATCCTATTTTTATACTGGAATCATTTCTGCTACATTTCATCACTTTTGTTTTACTTTGATTTATATTTAGTCCAAAATCTTCCTTCAGTATTTTGTTCATGCCATTCAATAACTTCTCAATATCCTCAGCCCCTTCTGCTAACAGGACAATGTCGTCAGCAAATCATAGCATACTGATTTTTTCTCCCTGAAAACTTATGCCACATGAAAATTTTTCTTTGACTTTCTTCATTGCTTCTTCTACATACAAGTTGAATATTAACGGGGATAGACTACAACCTTGTCTCACACCCTTTTTAACTGATGCATGTCTCTCGTGATTCTCTACTTTTATTTCCGCCACTTGATTCTTATATAGTTTATAGAGTATTCTTCTGTCTCGATACTTTAGACCTGACTTCTTTAAAATTTTGAACATCTTGTCCCAACTAACATTATCAAAAGCTTTTTCTAAATCAACAAATGCCATAAAAGTATCTTTGTTTTTCTTGATCCGCCCTTCAAGTATTAATCTTAAAGACAGAATTGCTTCCCTTGTACCGCGATTTATCCTAAACTCAAACTGATCTTCACCTACTATCTCTTCTACTACCTTTTCCATCCTTCTGTATATTATTCTGGTCAGTAATTTTGAAGCATGTGATGTTAGACTAATGGTGCGATAATTCTCACATTTGTAGGTTTGTGCTTTCTTTGGAAGTGTGAAGATGATATTTTTACTAAAATCTGTTGGAATTTCTCCTGTTTCATAACTTTTTGATATCAACTTGAATAATCTTTCGATTCCTTCCTCTCCTAGAGATTTAAGAAGTTCTGCAGGGATCTCATCAATTCCAAATGCCTTATTTGCTTTCAAGTCATTCAGAGCTTTATTAAATTTTGTCCTCAAAACAGGATCTCCTAAGTCATCAATGTCGACATCGCCTTCCTTTTCCAATACACTATTGTTCAGTCGTCCCCACCATACAGTTTCTCAATGTATTCCTTCCATCGGTTAGCTCTATCTTCTGAGCTTAAAAGAGGTTTCCCACCGGCAGTTTTAATGTTCATACCTCTTCATTTCTCCAAAATTCTGTTTGATCTTTCTATATGCAACATCGACTTTTCCTATGACCATTTCCTTTTCTACTTCTTCACACTTTTCTTGTAGCCATTTTTCTTTTGCTATTTTGCATTTCCTATTTATTTGATTTCTAAATTGCCTGTACTGCTCTCTTCCTGCTTCATCCTGAGCATGTTTGTACCTTCTCCTCTGATCCATCAGCAGCATAATTTCTTCTGTGATCCAAGGTTTTCGGGCAGCTTGTTCCCTAAAGCCTAAGGTTCTTTGCCAGCTTTCATTATTTCGGTCTTTAATGCATTCCATTCGTCATCGGTTGAGCTACTTTCACAGTTAATTCTTAGACCTAAGTCTACCATTTCTGCAAATTTTTCTCTTGTGTTAGATTGTTTCAGTTTATTCACTTCCAGTCTGTTCTGCTTATACTGCTTCCTTATTGGCTTGAATTTCAGCCTGCACTTCATTACTATCAAATTATGGTCCGAGTCTATGTCTGCTCCTGGGTACGCTTTACAGTCTAGAACTTGATTCCTGAATCTCTGTTTGACCATGATATAATCTAGCTGATATCTGCCTGTATCCCCAGGACGTTTCCAGGTGTATATTCTTCTTGCATGGTTCTTAAACAGTGTGTTCGCCACTACTAGCTTATATCTTTCACAAAATTTTAGCAACCTACTTCCTCGCTCATTTTTCTCCTAGACCAAAACTTCCTACAGTATTCCCCTCTTTTCCTTCTCCCACTATTGCATTCCAATCACCCATGATTATTAGATTTTCCTCCCCTTTCACATATTGGATTATTTCTTCAATTTCAGCATATATTTTTTCTATTTCTTCATCATCTTCCTGTGACGTTGGCATATATACTTGTACTAATGTGGTTGGGACGGGCTTAGTTTCTAACCTCATCAAAATAATCCTGTCACTAAACTGTTCATAATAACTCACCCGTTTCCCTACTTTCTTGTTCATTACAAATCCTACACCAGTGACTCCATTGACAGCTTGTGTGCTAATTATCCTGTGTTCCCCAGACCAGAGATCCTGTGCGTCCTTCCATTTAATCTCACTAATCCCAACAACATCTAACTTAAGTTGTTCCATTTCCCTTTTTAAGTTTTCTAACCTACCTACCCTATTCAGACTTCTAACATTCCATGCTCCTACTCGTAGAATGTTTCTATCCATTCTGATGACTCCTCCCTGAGCAGTCCCCACCCGGAGATCCGATTGGGGGACTATTTTACCCAGGAAGAAGCCATCATGATATATGTAATTTGAGAGGATTACATGTCCTCGGGATACCCTTTGGGTCTTTAATGCAGTGGTTTCCCGTTGCCTTCTGCATCCCCATGCCGTTGATCATTTCTGATTCATCCGCCTTTAGGGGCCGTTTCCAACCCCAAGGGCAAGAGGGTGCCCTGAACCGCTCCCCGCTCTTCCGCCCTCCTTTCTGAGGCCGTTGGCAAGCAGTGGGCGAGTCCTTATAGCGGGAATCTTTCAGTCGCCAGAGCCTCGTCTGTGCAAACAGGGTGCACCACGTGAAGGAGAGGTTGACATTTGGTTGGAAAAGACTAGTATAGTCTCTCTGAAACCCTTACACCCCTCATCCCTAGTATCCATCCACTTATCATCATGAATGCCTTTTATACACCCGGCACACTATTCACCTACCTCCTGTCTCCCAATGACTCCTACCTCAGCTCCTTAATCATACAAGCAATTGTAATTTCTGCAAATATCCCTCATATCTCCTGTAGTGTATACTCATAATGTGGTTCCCATACTGCCCCATTAAACTCAAGCAAAGTTTCGATATTCATTTCTCATCCCAGTTCCAGGTTTCTCAGATACCTCTCTTCAAGTCATTATAAGAAATTAAGGCAAACACGTGTTAGCTACAGTAGATACAACTCGATGTGCAGGAGGGCGTATGATAGTTTTGTATAGGTATAATTAAAGCGAATTTTTAAAAAAATAATTTAAAAAAATGAACTATGAAGGTAAAAAACGAAGTTTTAATTAAAACTATCGTCTTATTTCTAATTAACAACACATTCACATTAAATATTGTATTAATTCTGATAGTCACTCACCAATTGAAGTAGAGAAATTATCAACAGAAAATGCCTCCTCGTACAAATTCCCATGACATTAACATATCACATTCGACTAAAAGTACTTTATAACTAAAACAACTAGTTTCAACCATTCTCATTCAACTCAGTATAGCTCTACAAAAGAATAAAACATGTGTAAACATAGCTCCCACTAAAACACAGTATATTGTATAATATACTTATAAGTTATAAACCAGAGACAATATACAAAAACTTAAACAATACACATTACACTTATATATTGTCTCTGCATTAGCACAACACATTCATGGAGGAAAACAATAATACAGAGACATTATATAATCAAAGTAGATGCTAGATAATACCATGGATAATACCCAATTACCCATATCAAATGCTCAAACAACCACCGCCAAAGACCAGAGCTACATTATTCTCGTCACAATTGTTAAAAAAATTTTCATAATTTTACACTTCAATTATTATTCTAATAAAGAAGTTCCATACTGGCTTTAGCGAGTCATATAAGATTTGATTCTTAATGAAACAAACAAAACTTTGGTTAGTATGTTTGGTAGTATAGGATACTGAATTATATAACAAAAAGAAATATTATTTCTTTACCTGAAAATTTTTGCTGCATAATACCAGTGACTTGCTTTTGTTTTCTATTAGTTTCTTCTTCTTCTCTACAGCTGATCGGTCTTTGGTTTGGATGTGAGTGTGGATGGCGAAAGCCTATGCAAATGCTTGTGACGAAGGGAGAATATCTTGCTTAGTATTTCAAGTTGTGTGTGAATAGCTTCAAGCCGTGAATCTTCGATAACGAACTATGTCCGGAGATGTACAGCCAAGAAAACGTAAAGACAAAAGGAGAAAAAAAGGTGAGTACTTAAATGACAAGCGTGGCGTAACCTAAGTTAAATAACAAACCGATAAATATTTCAATTAATTAGTTGATCGTTCAATAGCATGAATGTAAACTACGCGATGGATGGTGCACCTACCAGCCTTCGAAAGTGTCTAGTTACTGCGTGCGGAGAAGTTGTTATTTAATGCCTTATGTTTGAAATTTTGGGGCCGTACCACTTTGTCTCGTCTATTGGAGATCGCGATTCCGCTACAACAAACATTAAATAATGTCGTTGTAATACTGCTGTAGTCAGTACGTATTATTTTCAAGCAGTAATTCCGTTGTAATACAGCCTGGACCATTATTTTCAATCAGAAAATAGGTTGTAAAACAGCTTGGACAAGCATAAAACCTTTAAATGTACTTGTGAAAGAAAATCTAGTGGAGTCTTGCATTTGACCACTGCAGCATTATGATGTCAACTCCAGGCGGAATCGCGAACTCCAGTAATCCCAGTTTGTCCAGCTATTGCGTACCTCTTTGTGCGATTCTCACGATTTTGTCCTCTGTTAACCATTTCATGACCAAATTATTTACAGAAGTTGTGGAATTCTTATGAGCACTTTATTGCACTAAGGAACCAAACTTAAAATTATAGTTTCAATCTTGAAAGTGAATAATTAGTCTATAATTACAATAAAAATTAGTGGGAACTGTTGTTCCCACTGAACACTGGACTAACTCAACTCGGGAATTTGAAAAAAAATATTTATGTATTTTTAAGTGCAAAAAACATCAGAAATATTACATTTAATCATGTAGGCCCTATTAATTTGTGTTCTCATTTGAGTTCACTATGGTGATGTACTATGGAATATAGAAAAGCATTGTGCTATACACAAAGGTACACCACAGCTGCTACACATTACTTTTGTTCTCTTTTCTTTGTCCTTTGTGCTACATTAACGGCATCTTCTGTTTGACATGTTTCCAATTTCACTAGCTTCTATTGTCAAATCGAAACCATTATCATCACATTGCACAATAATGTTACCACTAACATCTTTCGAAATTTGTGAAGTATTTGCTGAATCTTCATCAGAATCTGAGTCAGCATTGAAATCTGAATCTTCTGCATCTTCTGGTAGGAAGTGCAAAATTCTCAGAATCTCTTCTGGCCTGAGAACAGGCATTCTAAACAATGGAAAACATACAATAAACAAAATGCCGATTTTACAGCTACACAGTTTGCACATCCCAAACAGTTCAGTGGGATAAATAGTTCCCACTAACTTTCCTTGGTACACAGTTTGCACATCCCAAACAGTTCAGCGGGATAAATAGTTCGCACTAACTTTCCTTGCAATATTTCTGTGGTTTTCCGTGAAATTTGCTAAATACAGTCATATACTGTCTCCTTAGTAAATATGAAAGTGGAAAAATATATAAAACAAGTCACTTCACACACAACACAAAAGCGCAGAATACAAATATAGCTGTTGTGGTCAAAAGCGCCCTACACACTTACACTTAGAAACCGCGCCACTACATTTATTGTCTAAGAATGTAGACATACAACAGCTTCTGCAAGCCAGTTGATAAACTACACGTAGTTACCACACTCTAACAGAGATGGGAGCACAAGTTAGACGTGGGAACAATGATTGCCAGTGAACTTGAGCCAAAAACAAAGAAGTGGGAACTATAGTTCCCATTGGTCACGAAAAGGTTAAGCTGAAACAAACATTATAACGCATAATATGTCTTTTTGGGATTAGTGGAGATCGCGATTCCGCCTGCTGTTGGCATCATAATACTGCAGTGGTCAAACGCAAGACTCTGCTAGAAATTCTTTCCGAAGTACATTTAACTGTTTCATGCTGGTCCAGGCTGCATTATAACCTAATTTCTGATTGAAAATAATTGTCCTGGCTGTATTACAACGGAATTATTGCTTGCAAATCGTACGTTTTGCTACTGATTGCAGCAATATTACAACGATATTATTTAATGTTGTTACGGAATCGCCATCTCCAATAGACCCGTCTTTTTTAGTGGTTGTATATTTACTTTTCGCTGTTTGGTTTTAATGGTAATATATGTCAAAGCTTATATAGGTATTTGGTTGGTTTTGTGAAATGCATTTTGATCTCCTGGGTCTCCAAGGCATTGTAATACGACTGGTGTGTCAAAGTTTAGGAAAACGTAGAGTATGGTGGGTCAGCGGTAACATTCTGGCCTCGCGTCATATAGGAATCATGTTCGAATTCCCGTCTGTGCATCCAGATTTCGGTTTTTAATGGTTTCCCAAAATCACTCCAGCCTATTGCAAGATAAATCTGATACCACTCACTTGGATTTTAAATGTCTTAATATACAAAGTAACAAAGAAACATTGAAAATATGATGTTTAATTTGCCTTAAAAAATAACACCCCAGAGAGTTGATTCAAAATCGCGATACCGCTATGGCACTTGCGCTACAAAATTTATACAAATCCCTTGGGTTGCTCTAGAATTAAACCATTACAGTTTCTGTCTCATATGAGGTAGTCTAACAACCCATAGAACATAACATACTGTATACTGTGTGGATTATAAATTATTCTTCTGCCTTGAAAACCTGACTGCTTTAAAGTTTGAACATACTGTCCACTCTAACGTTATCATGTTCTTGAACATGAGGAATGCAATGTACCATCATTTTTCTTCCTATATTAATTTTAATGCCAAGAAAGCCTCTCTTCCAGTTTGGTTTAATTTCTAGAATTAAACCAAAGAACATCGTCTGTTTCTTCCTATCAACTCTTTTATGTGTATATAAAAATTATAGGCCAATATTATCAAAATACATAAGTACAAATTTACAACAAAATAATAATAGAATGGTGGGTAAGAGGTAATTCTTTCGTTTTGCTTTCAGGAGGACGCAGGTTCGAATTGCCTTGAGCCATCTAGATTTCAGTTTTCAAATTTTTCCAAAAATCACACCAGTGTAATGCTGCAATGGTTCCCTCAGAAGTTCACGACCGAATTTGCCTTATCCAAAGTCCTTTCCCATCTCTGATGACTTTGTATCTGAGGTGTAAAGCCATAAGGAAAACAGTTAAGGAACAATTAGAAATTGTTTAATTTGGGGACATGACATTCTGTTGCTTTATACTATAGCTTATGTTGTAAAGAACATCAGATATTAAAATGTGTGCCGCAATAGTTCTATATAGGCCTATCAACCTTTTAATCAGAATTGAAGCTGTAGCTGGGCTCTACCGATTGAATTTTCATGTCTCGGCCGACTATAATGATTGGATAACAAAATAGTATCCTAATTTTTTGCAACTAACGTTTCAATAGTTGTCTTTCATAAAGAATTTTGATAGAAGAAAAGTGGAGAACATTTATTTTATATTTCATGATAGAGGGTAATTGTTTATTGTTTGCAAATTTTGTTGTATCAATAGCAGTTAACTGACACACATAGATAGGAGTTTTAATTTTGCATAAAGATTAAGCTGTATGCAAAATATTTCCAGTACTTAATTTCTTTTGTTTATAAATTGCTCTATGAAGAAATACTTTATCAGACCGGGCTATATTGTTTTACTTAGTAAAGCTTTTAAAAGTTTGATATGTTTTATAAAGATATCAAGCAGGCATGCTTATTTATACAGTAAATGTGTTTATAGTTTTGGTGGAAAGCTTTAAGATTGATGTATTGTGACTTATTAATGCCATTCCATTTTTGAGTAATTCATGAATTCCATTTGAAGAATTTGGGACACACTTGCTAAAGAATAAATTGGCTTGGGTGGTATATAACCGGCTTTCTGTAAGCATAAATTATGTATTCCACCAAATTACCTGTTTGGATCAAAGATACATCAATTATACATTCAATTAATTATATCTGGTGAGATGTTTACTAGTCATGGTTAGCTAAATATTAAAGATAGTTTATAATGTTAATTATTAAGAGTTCTAACTTTACATTAATGAAGCATACGTAGAGTACATGTACATGTACAAGTATTAGTTTCATGGTTTATTTATTTTTAATTTTTTACCACAAACTGATGTGGAAAATTGACTAGAATGTATTGGACAAGTAACACATGGAACTGTTGAGCTAAAATGTGAGTTTTTTGGTTAGAGACTGCTAGTTTGTCTATTTATAGGTGCTGAGGCAGGAACCGTGTGCCAAGAAGCCCAGCTCTTAAGCTGAGCTCAAGTCTAACAGTTTATTGATGCCCTTGTGGAGGGGACATGGATCTATTTCTGTAGGGGTTTGAGGAGGGGGCTCTACAATATAAAACTCTTGTTAGAATTATGTTGGAAATCATCCAGCCAGTGTGTTCTTTATGAGAAAAATTAGAAGTAATAAAAAGGCCTTCATAATTAAATGATTGAAGTTAAAAAAAAATCAAACTAATAATTAAACCCTTTTCAAACCACTGAATTTATTATAATGGGCTAGAGAAACCATGTAATGTACGATTGCTAGTTGAAAGAAGCCTTTGTCAAATTTGATGTGAAGCAGATTTATGTTGCACTTTCATACAGAACTTCATTATTTTAATATTATTCAAGTTTATTTTAATTGTTACACATATTTGTATACAAATTTTGGGTCTGCTGGAGTTCACAATTCTGCTACAAAAACTTTCCTACCTGCTAACTCGACGTAATACTCCATTAGTTAATCACTACTCGTATTATTTTCAAGCAATAATTAGGTTATTATTCCCCCTTGACCATTATTTTCAGGCAGTGATTGGGTTGTAATACATTTTGCACCAGCATGAAATTGTTCTACTTCGAAAAGTATTTCTAGCAATATTTTGCATTTTACTGTTGCATTATTGTGATGCCAATTCTTCATGGAATCACGATCTCCAATAAAACCCAAATTTTAATTGTTTGTAACATATGAAGAGAAGGTTTATTTATAGCAACTTAAGGTAATGAAAAACAGAATTAAACCACTACAGAATGATTCATAGAAAAATCTCATCAAACTCAGAGCTGTTAAAATTTTTGTTTAGCCTCTGCAACAGAGGATGATGCATGCTTGGCAGAAGTAGATAGTCATGTGTCCTTGTCCACCAAATGTGTCATGTTTCGTTTCTTTTTATATTCTTGATTAGTTGTTCCCTTGTTTTTGTTTTGTTTCTAATTTGCATCAGATTTAATTTTTATTTTTGGAAATGTTTCCACTACTGCACAAAATCTTTCGATAATGATTTATTATTTGCGGATAAACCCATTAGGTCTAGGCAAAGTGCTTAGAAGCATTTATTTGCTTTCCTTTGTGCTTATATTTCCTTCATACACTTGATGTGGGATTATTTTCTGTCATCAAACCATTGCCTTCCAATTCTTCTTTTTTTCGGTCAACTTACCATTTGTGAATTTATTATCTAAATTTCTCTCCATTTTTTTATGTCCTTTGAAGTGATTTGTGATAATTTGAGGTGCGAACGAAGACTTTCCCGGCGTGTCGATGCAATGAACTCTTCACAGGTTTGCTGCCGGATAGCGTTTGTGAACGACGAGCTTTCGGCGACCAACTCCGTCGCCATCTTCGGGTCTGATGTTAGCGCTGCGGCGACCAGAGCTGCGGCGACCAGAGCTGCAGCTCTGGTCGCCGCAGCGCTAACATCAGACCCGAAGATGGCGACGGAGTTGGTCGCCGAAAGCTCGTCGTTCACAAACGCTATCCGGCAGCAAACCTGTGAAGAGTTCATTGCATAATTTGAGGTATTTCTTTATTTTACCAATCCCTTTGATTTTATCTGATACTGCTTTACTTTCATAGAGTTACACTATATGTCTTGCGAGTCTGTCAGTGTTCATTCTTTTGATGTGACCATAAAATTTTAGTTTGCATTTTCTGATATTGCCGTGAGTATCTGTACATTGTCTAATTCCGTGTATACTTTTGAGTCCGTATTGGTTTCCTGTGAATTTCAGGACCAAAATTTTCCTTATAACTTTGCTTTATTTTTTCTCAATGTTTTCTATATGCATTTTACCGTTCAAAATGAGCATAACTAATCCATAGAAATGTTCTAATTTGCTTGTTGGCATTTTTTTTGTAGATGTTTAAGTGATTGCTGTTTCCATCTTTTAGCATCTAATTTCATCAGCTTTTGTTTCAATTCCATTCTCTTGAATTGTTTCACTGAGATACTTGATGCACTGGACTTGTTTGATTTTTCCTTATTTTGTTTCCTTAGAATTTTTTGGTAGCAGGTCATACATTTTGTTTTCTGAAATGAAGCCACTAATCCAACATTCTCTGCTGTTTCCTTCAAGGATTGAATCTGTTTTTGGGCTATTGCATTGTCCCAGGTTAAGATTGTTAAGTAATCTGCAAATACTACATAATTTGTTTTTCATTTTATTCTGTAATTGGTTGGTTAATTTTAAGAACAGATTTTTGTTTCCACCATTCCTTTATTACTTTTCAGAGGACACAGTTGAATTGCAATGGGGGGAGTCCGTCTCCTTGCCTTACTCCTGTATAAATAACGAAGGATTCTGATGCTTACCCCAAGAATTTTACTTGGGGTCTGAGCATTCTTTCATTATTGGGAATAGTGACTCACAATCAACCAAATCATATGCTTTTTTTTAAATGAAAAATGTGCAGACTAAACTATTGCTACAAATACTTTGATATTTGAGGACAAGCTTTAGTTTGAGGATTTGTTCTGGGCAAGATCTACCTGGTCTAAATCTTGCTTGATATTCTCAGATTTTTTGTTTGTTATTGTGCCCTATTGAGGAGACACTGAGATAAAAAAATTTGTGGCACTGAGATTCACCTTTAGTTATTAACGTTTGCTATGCCTCCTTTTCTTTTGTAAAGGGTGGATAGATTCTACAGTTAACCAATCTTCTAAAATTCGTTCTGTTTTTGTGATATCTTTTTTGGTCATGCTTATTTTAAAAGTTCTGCCATGATTCCATCTTCACCAGCTGTTTTGTTGTTTTTGAATCTTTCGATTTGCCTTAGAATTTCATTTTCATGTGGTGGTGATGAATTTTTATTTGGTCCTTTGGTTCTTGTAGTGGGAATCGTGTTGGTTCAAGGTAATTTAAAAGCTTTTTGAAATACTCTGTAAGTACTATATAATTTTCATTATTACTAGCTGGTGCCCTTGCCTTCATTTATGTTTTTCAAGAATTTTGTGACAGAACAGAAATATCTTCATAAGAAAATTATATTTTTGATTTTTGAGAGTAGATAGAAATTATTAATATATATACTCTTAGAGAGAAATGCAATAAGATATAAGTTGCTATGGAGATTAGGACTCATGAGATGTTAGTTATCAGAGTAGATGAGTGGACTTAATGCTCGAGATAATCATTGCCAAAAAACGAACCTGCATCTTCTGAGAATAACCAATTTCATCGTAATTCCTAGTAGATCCGAATAATATATAATAAACGATATATTTTGACAAAGCGTCACAATTTGAAGGGTTTTATGATTCTGTAATGTGCCTTAAATATTTCCAGGATAATAACTAGCCTACATTACTCGCTAACAAATCAGCAAACCACCAATGAAGGTCCCGTCTAAGTTGGTTCATACACTAAATATGTGTTGTATATAAATAATTTATATTTATTAATAGCTGAAAAAGTTAAAAATGTTATTCTAGAATATTACTCAAAAACATTGTTGAACATTTTAATACATTCAACAACATTCTAATAAATTCTAGAAGATTCCAATGATTTCTTAGAATATTTTGATTGAAATATAAAAAGCCCTAGATCGACCACATTCAACCACCATATTTCCCACACCCCCACAGCTACTGACGTGCAACTGCCATAGTCAATGATGGGAGACACGGAGCTGCTAATACACCCAAACACCAGTGGTTTGTGCTAGGTAGTTGTGGTTTCAAATTGAAATAAAGGGATGTTTTTGTCAAAATATGAAAATGCTCTTGGTTGACCACTTTCAACCACTATTTCTCCCACACTCTCACAGCTACCGATATGCAGCCACCATAGTGCACGAATGGAAACTTGAGGCCACTATGACATACAAACACAAGTGGTCTGCACTAGATAGTTGTAGCTGCAAAATATGTCTATTTTAGGTCGACCAATTTCAACCCCCATATCTCTCATACCCCTACAGCCACCAAAGTGCACGATGGGAGACTCAAGGCTACTACCACACTGAAACACCAGTGAGTGATCTGAGCTTGATAGTTATGGCTGCAAAGTTAGTTGTAAGGACACACACGTCTTGGTCGAAATAAGAAAAAGCTCTCAGTTGACCACTTTCAACCACCACATCTCCCACGCCCCCACAACTACCATCATTCAGCCACCATAGTGGTCAATGGGAGACTTGAGGCTACTACTACACACAAACACCAGGGGTCTATGCTAGGTAGTTGTGGCTGCAAAGAAAAATACAGTAAGACTCCAATTATCCGAATCAATTGGGACCGGACCCCATTTGGATAATCAAAAATTCAGATAACTGGATTTTTTTCAGAAAAAGGGTCTATTTTAATTAATTACTGTATGTATGTTGAAAATGGAAGAAACAACTATTTTTAAACAAAAAGAGCTTTTAATTAATTAATTGAAAAGGCGACACTTCTATATGTTAAGCGTACTTGCAAGTACCTACCGTACTGTAAATAAAAATAATTGCTTGCTGAACATCTTGATCAAAGTAAGCTGTTTGACTGTATTCATCCGTTTTCAGGTAGCCAAGTCGCGCATCCGCTTGAAAGTTGATTGTGGTCACAATCAAGCTGACGCTCCATCCACTTCAACACAGTTTCAAGGCCGTCAAATGCTTGACTAGCTGATGGTCCCATGTCTGCTTCAATTTCGACATTAAGGTCATCTTCTTCCTTGACACTTTATTCTCTCAAACTTTCAATAAGTTCATCATCATTTAGAATTTCATACCCAGGGTCTGACGAATCACACACCACCCACTCTCTTATATCTTCAGTATTAACTTCTGAACATCCAGAAATTTTCAAAAGAATGTTTCACAACTCCTCAAATGACATGTGATCCTTTCCTGTATCTTCCCTTTCCTTCTCTTGAGTTTCTTTTTCGTTTTACTCCTTTTCCTTCTCTTGTTCCATTGGTATGCATTTCAACTTGTTCCATGCACATATTAATGGGACTGCCTTAACCAGGCTCCATCTTTCAAATTTATTTTTGTGCTTTGTTAACACGCCTTCATTTCACCCTTCACCAAAAGTTTCCTTCTGTGATGGTGTTTCTGGTCCATTCGTTGCAACAAACTTGTGACTTTTGGTGGTAAAAAGATTGTTTAAAACTGGCCATTCCCTTTTTCCAACAATTCTTTGGTGGGATGTGTTAAAGAAAGTGATTTGGATATTCAGCGATTCGGTTAGTTGGAGTTCGGGTAATTGTAGTTCTACTGTGTTGGGACACGTGTCTTTGGTCAAAATATGATAATTCCCTTGGTTGACCACTTCGAACCACCATATCTCCCACACCCCCTGTATTTACCGACATGCAACCATCATAGGGCGTGATGGGAGACTTGAGGCTACTACCACACCGAAACACCAGTGATCTGCACTTGGTAGTTGTGGCTGTAGAGTGAAATATAGGGACACACACACACACACACACACACACACACACACACACACATATATATATATAAATATATATGCATAGAAGTAGATCAGATTTATTGTCAGTTGCCTGTTATCTTTTTAAAAGCAAATACATTGTGATTTATGTCCTGTAAGTTTGGTTTTGAAAGTTTTGTAGGAATTTTGTGTGTTGTTTTTCCTAAAGTCTTTCTTGATTTTGAACATTTGCTCATTTTCATATTTCCTTTTGTTTTGCCTGATTAATTTTGTTGTCTCTTTCCTAGTTGTTAAGTATTGTTTATAGCTGTAATCTGTTTTTCTGCTGTTCCAGTTGATGTAAGCTTGATTTCGTCTTCCAATTGCTTGGTTGCATTGCTTGTTCCACCAAAGGTTTTTTCCAAATACAATACATACAATACATTCTTTTTCCATTGATCCCAGTATAAGAGACTGGCTCTGTGGGATGTGGAAGTTGTCAAATTACAGATAAACAGTTGCATAACAAAATAATAAGTACACCACTAGATGTACAGTCATAGTATAAGGTACATTAAACACTTCCATTACAAAATAATACATACACTACAAGATGTACAGTCATAACATATATGGTACCGTAAATAATTACGTAACAAACTAAATACATACACCAGGAGATGTGCAGTCATAGCATACATGGTAAATTAATTATGTGAACTATATTTACACAAGATACTGGCAGTTATTTTTTATATACCTTAGAAATAAATTCCTCGACAGAGTAGAAGGAGTTGTCAATTAAAAATTCTTTCAATTTTTTCCTGAATTTATTCTTATCATCTACTAGACATTTAATATGTGTTGGGAGCATATTGAAGATATGTATCCCTGAATATCGGAACCCCTTTTTGAACAAATGACAATGACTTGCAAGTCTGGTGAAGATCATTTTTACTTCTAGTGCCATAATTGTGTATTTTACTATTTGTTTCAAACAAAGTATAATTTGTGACTACAAAGGACATTAATGTGTATATATACTCAGATGCTAATGTTAAAATCCTAACTTCTTGAACAGCTCTCTACATGAAGTTCTATTGCTAACCCCACACATAATTCTTATTACACGCTTTTGGGCTCTGAACACTTTGTCTCTATGGGTAGAATTGCCCCAGAATATTATTCCATATGACAATAAGGAGTGAAAATAAGCAAAATAAACTAGCTGCCTCATACGGAGATCACCTAAAGCTGAAATTGTACGAATTGCAAACGTGGCTGCTCCCAATCGCTTTAGTAAGTCAGAAACATGTACTTTCCAATTTAAATTATGATCAATACAAACCTAGAAATTTCACACTATCTACCTCTTGAATGGACTGGCCTGCAAATTTTATGTCTATGTCAGGTGTTAATCTGTGTGATGTACTGAATTGCATATACTGAGTTTTATCAAAGTTTAAAGACAAGCCATTAGCTGTAAACCATTTATTAATCAGTTCAAAGACATAATTTGAAATATATTCTGTAGATAAATCTGGAGTGTTTTTAATTCCTATGTTTGTGTCATCTGCAAATTGGACAAATTTTGAGTTTTTAGATGAAACACAGGGTAGATCATTTATATATATTAAAAACAATAGTGGCCCCAATATAGAACCCTGAGGTACTCCACATCTGATTAATTTCCACTCAGAAAACAGTGGACCTCTTAAGGCAGCCTTAAAATTCTCCATTGACACTTTCTGTTTTCTATTTAGAAGGTAAGAACTAAGCCATTTATTAACAATGCCATCTATACCATAATACTTAAGTTTCTGTATCAGAATTTTATGATCTACACAGTCAAATGCTTTAGATAAGTCACAAAAAATTCCCACAGGAATTAATTTATCATTTATTCCTTCTAAAATATTGTCAGTGAATGCAAATATAGCTTGTTCTGTTGAATGACCCTTTTGAAAACCAAATTGTGATTTGGTTAGAATATTATTATTTTTTAGATGTTCATAAACTCTATTGTACATTGCTTTCTCAAAAACTTTGGAGAAGGCTGTTAGTAATGAAATTGGTCGGTAATTCGATACGACTGCCTTATCTCCCTTTTTATAGAGTGGTTTAACTACAGCATACTTAAGCCTTTCTGGAAAAGTACCCTCAAGTAAAGATATATTAAATAGATAACTTAGTATATTACTTAATTCTGTGGAGCACAATTTAATTAACCTGCTGGAAATCCCATCATAACCACTTGAGTATTTGCTCTTAAGGGATTTGATAATTTTTCTTATTTCTTCTGGAGTAGCTAATTTTATAGACATAGAGTTAAAATTTTTCTTGGAAGCCTTTTTTGACAAAAATCCATACTGTGTGTCACTGAGCTATTAGCAGACAACTTATCAGCAACAGATAAAAAATGTTTATTAAAAATTGTCAGCAATTGAGAAATTAGATTCTATTGAATTTTCTTTGACAAAAATATCATTACTTGTTTGGTTACTCTTCCTGTTTCCTTTTTTACAATGTCCCATATTGTTTTAATTTTATTTTCAGAATCATGAATTTTATGTTTGTAATACATACTTTTAGATTCTTTAATAACCTTTTTCAGTATTTTGCAGTACTGTTTGTAATGTGTTTTAACATTAGCATTCTCACTGTTTCCTAGAGGCAATATACAACTTCCTTTTATTAACGCGTGATGTTCTAATGCCAATAGTTATCCAAGGCTTTTGTTCTTTTTGAGAAGCACGACACTTTTTCAAGGGGAAGCAACTTTCAAAGAAATTTAATACAATGTTACTAAAAAATGTTGTATTTTTCATCCATACCTTGAGTACTGTATACCTGTTCCCAGTTTGTGGTATTCAGGCACTTTCTAAAACAAGTAACTGACTCATCATTTATTACACGCTGAAGTTTAAAGACATTACTCTTAGTGCTAGTTCCTATTGAAGTGTTGATGGTTAATAACTGGGCATCGTGATCCGAAAGTCCATTGATGGATGGCTTGATGGTATAACTGAATTTTGAGGTATCTAGGAAAACATTGTCTATAGCTGAGTGACTATTATTCATTATTCTAGTTGGAAAATTAACTACCTGAGTTAAATTGAATGAACTGACTAATGATTCTAACATGACTTTACAGGGTAAGTTATTTAGAAAAATCTACATTAAAATCACCACATACGACTATGTTGACTTCTTTTCTGCTTAAAAATGTTAATAAGAGTTTCAAACTGATTTATAAAAACAGAAAAGTTTCCCGATGTGCTCTATATACTGTTACTATTATGAAAATTTCATTATTAAAACATAGCTGTGTAGCACAGGCTTCAAAATGTTGGTCAACACAAGATTTGCTAATACTTATATCCTCAAAACTATAACTATTTCTAACATAAGTGACAACTCCTCCTTTCTCCAAGTTCGTTCTACAATAATGAGAAGCTAAATTAAAATCAGTTACATTTGACATACCTATTCCTGGAGTTGTATGATGTTCAGACAAGCATAAACATCAATTCTGTTGATATCATTTAATTCATTTATGTGACTAGCAATTCATCCACTTTATTTGCTAACCCTCTGATATTTTGATGTAATAAATTAATTCCTACACAATTTTTAATTTTGGTATCTGAAAACTCATTATTGTTTAAACTAATTTCCTTCAAAACTCTCTGCCTAATACATGATCCTAATCTAAAAAAGGAGCTGCCCTAACACCATTAACAACAGGTATCTTTTCATGTGAATTTGTGGCCCCAATTAATTGTTTTGCTATGAGATCAGAAAGAACCCCCTTCCCTCTACTATTGAGGTGTAGGCCATGCCTAGTATAATCCCACCTATCAATAGCATCTACAGGTACCAAGCCCATGCCAGAGCCAATATCAGACATGAGATACCGTTCCAGTTCCAGATTCACTCGCCTCACAGCAGAGTTCATCTGTGGCCGATCATAGCGTCTCAAGACCGACATCACACTGACCCGAGTGTGGCACGTTGCTTCTGCTATTTTCTCCAGGTCATCTCTGATACTATACCTATCATTCCTGCCCAAACTATTTCCCGCTCCTCCCACTATCACTACATGATCCTCATCTGTGAACTCCTTACACAAAGAACCTATATCTTCTACTACTTGACCAAGACTAGCACTAGGTTTGAAGAAACTCATGACCTGGAAACCTGATCCTAATTTTGCCTGTACCAATGGCCCAACACCTCGTCCATGGCTACTACCTAGCAGCAAGACTTTCTTTTTCCCTAATCCCTGCCTACCAGACTTAACTACACAGCTTTTCCTACAAGTCTGCTGCTTTTTACCTACACCTACAACTACAGAAGGCTCATCCCTGTCTAACTCTGGCAACAGGGCAAACCTATTTTTCACCCCAACAACAAAAGAATCAGAAGCCCTTCTTGTTCTAATTGCCCTTTTCCCTGTCACCAGTTCCCAACCATCTCTGTTTCCCTCCCTGCGCAGCCTATCCAACTCCTTTCTAGCCTCTATCAGTTCAGCCTGAAGGGCACTAATCCTTTCCTCCTGCTCCAATATCTTCCTACTTTTGAAACAATCTTTACAAAACCATGGGAGAGCCTCCTCAATTTCCCCAACTTCGACGCCACTACAAATCGCTCCCCAATGAAACCATTTCTCACACCCTTCGCAAAAAATTCCAACCCTCAAAAATCTACGGCAATGTCCACACTTTTCACTCATGATTACAAGAAACTAACAACAACAAAGTACACAATACGAGAAACAAAATTTGTTGAACTTAACCTTACAAAAAATCTGCTAAATTAATTCACAAGTAACCTTTATCTAAATATATTTTCGCTCTATAACAAAAATCTGAACTTAAGCCGAGTGTTCAAAAATGTAAACAAACACAGAAAGTAAACACGGAACAGACCAAAGCACTAAATCACAAATAAATCTTTTTGCACGAATAAAAACACTCACTAACGCTCACAGTAGTAAAATGTATTACAATTTAGAGTTTCGAATTACTATTACAATAAAAAATAACTATTAACTATATTTATTTATAATTTAAATACACACGTTCGTGCGGTACGTGTTTCCACGGTATTCCAAAGATATTAAATCCCCTGTGAAATTAGTTTTTTTTTTGCTTGTGTCAGTCAGTTTGGTTTTTAATTGTTGCTAACTTCTTTTTTTTTTTTTTTTTACTGTTCAATTCTTCTGTGACTGGGTCGGATTTTGATTGTATCAAATTTTGAAATTTGTAGTCTCTTTTTGAGGATCCTTTAAGGTCTCAATTTTAATTTAATTTTTGTCAAGTAATAGTCAGAGTTTATGTTTGCACTTCTTCCAGCTTGGACATTTTTAGTTTCTTTTTTGGTTTGGATATGAGATGACAACATGGTGGATTTAGATCTGAGACTGGTGCTCGCCATGTCATCTGATTTGATGTTCCGATAGTATTAATTATGATGATACTTATGTTTGTCAATGTTCCCTTACATTTTGGTACATTTTTGCACAGTTTGTTTAAATTCTTTCATGGTTTCACATACATCATTTCTACCCCCATTAATGACTAATTGAAGTCCCTAACTAATTTACCTACAAATATTAAAATACTTCAACTTCTTGTGCCTGAAGAATCATTTTCTGTCAGCTCAACCAAAGGTCTGTTTCTTGTCTCAAAAATCAACAATTGTTTGTACAATGGTTACACTACTGTATTGTATATTCAGTTAATAGAGACGGCTTAAGGTCATTTCTGTTCCATCCCGTCTCTGCAGCCCTTACTCCTACATTTTCATGTACAAATGGCCTCAGCATAGTTAGAAAAATATTTTGCATCTCATGTTATATTTTCTTTAGTAATACTGATCATTTTTATTACTTGTCATGGGGGAGATGAGTGTGTGTTGTAGAAATTATGTGATAATATTTGTACTCCACCTGGGTTGTAGCAGATGGGATAGGGTGAAAGGCGAATTCCCAGTGCCTTAAAATTGAGACTAGCGTACTAACAGAAACAACCTCTACAGAAAATCGGCAGGTAACGAGGCCTAATGGCAGCTGCCCCATCATGTTGATTTGCCATTTGGTAATTAACTAACTCATACTGTCATCAATTAATGATGATTACCTTTAATTACTTCTTCCTCCAATTTGCATGTTGCTGTCACTGGTCACCAGTTGGGTTCTACCTTCCACTGAAGTTACTGCTGCTTTTTAGTTCTATGAAATGGCAACCCCAACGAATCACTTTTCATTCCACATTTATTTCGTCAAAAGCTTCATAGTAACGTTACACGTGGATAAGGCACTAGAGTTGTCAAAAAATGCTAAAGCACAGTTATATTATGACAGCAACTGAATATATGTAACTGTAACTAAACGGCAACTAACTTCTGCCGCTCATTTAAATAGTCACTAGCAAAACATCCAGAGTAATACAAGCAGGCCGATCAATGTTTCTTTAGTGTTGACAATGCAGCCAACAATCAAAACCACACCAAAACAATTTTAACTAGTACAAAGTTATTCACAATCATGAAATCCCAGAAATAAAAATTTAAGATATTTAAACGCAAATTTATCAACATAAACCAGTCCATATAGTTGAATTGTCCTCCAATCATCGTGGCTCACATCGTTACTTACAATTACAAACTTATAATTAATTTTTCATACATAATACTGTGCTTTTATGTGTTACATATCATTTACACAAAACAATTTTCATTTAAATAATGAATATACATAAATTCATAATAAATCACAAAAAATATATAAATATGAAATTAATCAACTTCCATCTTGCTATACATAATTCTTAAAATAACATTTCATAAAAGGGCTGAGTCTTAGGAAAATGTGACTTGTCCAGCTATGGGTTGATAACCCATAATGGGGAAATCTTCCTTCTACTCGCAACCTTCCCAGAATGCCACTAACAAAAATGATTGGATGGTTATTGCGGGGGGACCTAATTTTACGAAATAACCTCATACAGATTGTAATGGGACCACATACAGAGAAATTTATAAGATATGTGCTTGTATTATTTTTAATCAATTATCTACATTGTTACATACTGTAAAAAATACATTATTGATGAAAATATTAAAATTCAATATCAAAATGAATGTGTTAAAACTGAAATCAAATTGTGGCAATTTAATGCTGCCATTTTGGCACACTGCCACATGTCACTATCTGCTGTTACATTAACATCCTTGTATATTGTGGAGTATTTTATCTCAAAAGTTTTATGTTTTATAACTAATTTCAATATGGGAGAAGGTGCAAATCCATTTTATAAACACTATATTGTAACTACATGCCAAAAAATGATAAATATATCTGCTAAAGTGTTATTTTCATGTCCTGCGAGATATGAATATAAGAAAGCAGTGGTATAAAGCTATGAGAAGAGATAAAGTGTCTTCAACTAGTTGCTTGTATTTTGTGGAGATCATTTTAATCTAGTTACATAGCATTTAATGTTATGTTGCTTTTGTTAAAATACATAACAGTTCATTACCTATTCAAACTCTAATCATAACTTAATTTTAAAAAGTTTCATAGGTATATTTTCCAAATCCTTTTATATTCAATCTTGATCAAAAGCAAGTACAAATGTTTTTAAAGTTCACAAAGGAGACCATCAGACTTGTTAAGAATGGATTTCAATCTCCTGCATCTATGTTGAATTGTACATATTCTGTTTGTTTATACAGCAAGAGTTTGTGTGTGGTAGGCGGTAGGGTTCTTCTTCCATTATTTTCCAACCCGTGTTTAAATCCCCACAGTTTCAAATATTTTTATTCACTTTTATCTTCATAAATTGTTGAACATGAAATTATTTAATTTCAACTTCATTTACATACTTTTATTAAAGTGATTTTCAGGAAAAAATTTCACCGTATGTTATTTGGTTTAAATATTATTTCGTACAATAATGGTATGTTAGTGAAATGCATGTCATGAACACATTTTTTTAAAAAAAACATCAAAGTCAGAAGTGGACATGGAGAAGTCCAGATCATATAACTAAAAATGAAATAGACTACATTCTGTCCAATACCCGACATTTTGTTCAAGACGTCTCTGTTCTAAATCAATTCAACACCGGAAGTGATCACAGGCTGGTCCAAGCGAAACTTAGTATCTGCATAAAACAGGAAAGGCGAAAGCTAATAAAAGGAACCAATAAAACATCAGTAAATATAATCAATCTCACTAAAAAGAAAGACATTTTCCAACGCACTCTTATCGGAAAAACTAGCTACCAACGCCAATGGAAATTTAGCTTCAACTATTAACACATTAGCTATAGAAATTGCAGGAACTATTAAAACCACCAAATTAAGTAAAATTAGCAATGATACAAAAACTCTCCTGAATAAACAAGGAAAATGAAAGTAAAACCTGAAAAAAAAAACCTAATTGAATATGGTGAACTGTGCAAGACCATTAGAAAAGAAATAATGGAGAAATAAATGGTGTGTTCTTGCAAGTCATCTTTCTGCTATTGATTAATAAAGTTAGTAGTTACCCTGTTCTGAAGTGCATTTAAACCTTCCCATGAACTCCACTAATATACATCATCTACATTTGAATTACATGCATATATCCCAATGTCAGCAATATGTCAGTTATTGCAGTGTGTGTCTTGCTTCACATTAGGTTTATCTCATACCTAACTAAAGTAAAAGTGTTAGAATTTAACAATTTAATTATATATCACTTAATTAGCTTGTAGCTTTCACTGCTCTGACCTCAGCAACTGTAAAATCAGCAAAATAAATTATCATAAAAACATCTGTTTTTAGGAGATTATTTTACTGTACTTTTACAAAACCATTTTCAGTCATTATCTGTTGTATGAGTATTCTTGCAAGAAGGCAATATTTCACCAATTATGCTGGTTAATTATGATAAAACACAATCACAAAATTATAAAAACACTCAGTAAGTATGCCTTCACGACATTATGAACATGGACTTTGACGCCACAATTGATTCGACAAATAGGGTTGCATTTTGCAAAGTTAAGTTTTAACACTTTTGATTAATTAAAATCAATAAATAAAATGCCTATAAATAGAAAAAATGTTATAGTAGTAATTATGCAGAATAAAGCTTTCAAATAAAAAAATACTAGACCTATATTTGAATTACATGCATATTCTATTCCAGTGATTGATTTTTCCAGCTTTAATAACTTGAAAAATAAGGAATATATTTTTTCAGGCACAAGAATATACGTAAGTTCACATGAAGCTGCCGAGGTAATGGATCAATAATTGATTATACTCTAGCGTATGAGAAGACACTAATGCTTGTACATGACACCAGAGAATACAAAGGAAAAGATATTCACAGTGATCACTTGTTACATATTACAAATTTGATAATGAGTGGATAAAGGAAACAAAGAAACTGCCGCGAGGCAATGAAAATAAGATAGGATAGGGAAAATAAACAGTTACCCGTCACTTACCACAGATGAAGGCAGGAGGGCGAAACACGTAAAAACACAAAAACAAAAGAATTACACAATATTTCGACTTTTCAGTCTTACTCATGTAGGAGGCGAGACATATGGCAGGGGGAAAGATGTGGTCACATCCGAGCCCGCCACATGAATCATGTGGCGGGCTCGGATGTGACCACATCTTTCCCCCTGCCATATGTCTCGCCTCCTACATGAGTAAGACTGAAAAGTCGAAATATTGTGTAATTCTTTTGTTTTTGTGTTTTTACGTGTTTCGCCCTCCTGCCTTCATCTGTGGTAAGTGACGGGTAACTGTTTATTTTCCCTATCCTATCTTATTTTCAAATTTGATAATGAGTAAGAGATGGAATAAAAGAGCCAATTACAAAATGTGTAAAAGAGACATTTAAAGTACATCTGTTAAAAGAAAAAAGTATATGTCTTCTACCCAGTTGATTATATCCTCAGAAAAGTTCCAGTGCAGAATAATATAAATCTAGAATGGGAAGCAATAAAGAACATCATTACCGCAGCTGCATTAGAGGCCTTCGAGCAGCATATCATACGAGGATTAAAAATATGGCACAATGATTTTGCAAACAAATGGAAAACCCTAAAGTAGAAAATGTAATTGAGTGCAAAGCAAGAACAGCTATAGTTAGGAGAGAAGTAAGAAAGATAAAGAGACAAAGTTGGCAGGTGATCAGATAGAAATATGACCACATCTAGTAACTTTTCGACCAGTAACTGTGATAACTCTCTGCTACATATCCTCCCATATGTAACTAGATATTATAACCATCAGTGATTTGAACTCAATTTCTTTACTGTTTTTGGTTTCTAAAATCTTTTCTTTAAGTAATCCCCAGAAGAAAATTTTTGCCAGATTTTACTGCTGGATATTAAAGGGTCAATTAATCAAGGAATCTGTTTCAGATGTCTCTTCTATTTTTTTCTCCTTGGAAAGCCCATAATGGCATTTACTCTCTACTGTCTAGTTGCTTTTGTATGGTTAGGTTGCGTGGGTAGTTGTTCTTTATGAATCTGACATTAGATGAGTTTGCTTGAAGTTCTTAGTTCTTCCAAATATCTTTCAACTGGCTATTGACTGTGGTACTCTCAAGGAAAGGTTTCTGACACCATGCGTAATTGAGGTAATATCCTGTTTGCTATATTATCTAGTCAATAGAATAGAAATAAAATAACTACATTTGTTGGACAGAAACAACACAAAAATAAAAATGAAGACAATTTTAATTTAGGCCCAAATGACTTTATCTAGAGTTTTCTCCAGATTTACCAATTGGGGAGGATGCTGGTTCGAATCCCCTCCAGGCATCCAAATTGGGTTTTGCATCGTTTCTCCAAATCACTCCAGGCGAATGTCAGGATGCTTCCTTCAAAATGCCATGGCGAAATTCCTTTCAACCACCACCAAATCTCCCACAATACCACAGTTACTGAAATTCGGCCGACGTTGTTATCAAAAGGTAACTCTGTGTTACTACCACACAAAAACGCCAGTGATCTGCGATAGATAGTTTTCGCTGAAAAGTGATACACCATGACACATGCGTCTTTGGCAGAAATATGAAATTGCCTCAGGTCGACCACTTTCAACCCCCATATCTCCCACAGTCCCATAGCTACCAACATCTAACAACCATAGTACATGACAGGAGACATGATTATTATACTATCACACACAAACACCAACGCTCTTTGCTATGTAGTTGTGGCAGAAAAGTGACATATGCGAAGACACATGTTTTTCGTCGAAATACGAAAATATCCTTGATCGGCCACTTTCAACCTCCATATCTCCCATACTACCACAGTTACTAAAATTCGGCCGACATTGTGATCGAAAGGTGACTCTGTGTTACCACCACACACAACCGCCAGTGATCTGCGATAGATAGTTTTCGCTGAAAAGTGACACACCATGACACATGCATCTTTGGCAGGTCGACCACTTTCAACCCCCATAGCTACTGACATCTAACAACCATAGTGCACAACAGGAGACACGATTCTATTGCCACACACAAACGCCAATGGTCTATGCTATGTAGTTGTGGCAGGAAAGAGAAGTATAAGAAAAAACAAATTTTTGGTCAAAATATTAAAATGCCCTGCATTGGCCAACTTTAATCACCATATCTCCCACATCCCCACAGCTATCAACATTTGGCCAACGTTGTGCACGACAGGAAACTCCATGCTACTTCCACACACACACTGTGCTTGGTAGTGGTGGCTGAAAAGTGAAAAATATGAAAACACACGTCTATTTTTATATGTATATAAGATTAGCCAAATCAGTCCATTGAAAAAAGTACTTTGTTTTTCCCTGAATTTTCTGTGAAACTTTTCACATCTTTCTTTCTCTAAAAATGTTATTGGGACACTATCATGAACATTCAGAAAAATTAGCAAAATCGGTACACAGAAAAAACACTTTGTTTTTCCCAATTTTTTTCTTTCTCTAAAAACCTTATTCGGATTATTATGAACATTTTATTTTAAATAAATTAACCAAATCGGTCGTAGAAAAAAGAAATTTAATTTTTTTTATGAATTTTACAATTTTCAGGGTAACTTTTCCAGCTTTTCTTTCTCTAAAACTTTTATTCAGTCTATTATGAACTGCAGCTGAATTAAAACATGCACAATAATAAATTAACTGTATGATGATGTAAACTTTACTTTTTTCTTCCTAGTGGTTGTGTTCAGGTTCAAATGTGCCCTGGACCAAATTAAAAATGTCTGCAAAGAACTATTTCTATAATTGGTTTTTGACTTCCGATATCTCAAGAACTAACATATGCCATAAAATTTTATTATTTACTTTCAAATTGTCTTGTCACGTTATATAAGAATTCATTATAAAATTGCAGCGACATGGTTATCGCTATACTAATAAAACTCTTTAGTATCAATATTAAGCTCAAAGTTACTTACCATAAATAAAGCTCCTTGCTGTTATTGCAGTGTTAATATATTATGTAGTGCTCTGAGTAACAAATTTAATTTCATACATCATAATATATAGTCTACGGCCAAGGAATTCTGGGCTATAGTTACTAAAGTTGGGCAAAAGTTTTCTACTAATATCACTCTCACATCCTTCCAATCTTTTATTCTTTCTCGGGTCCGAATCCTCTGTCTGGCCTTACCTCCGATCCTTGATTTCACAAACTTTAATAGTATTTCTTGCTCTTCCTCCGCAACAATGCTGATTGCAATATCACTAGGGTTTGGATCTTTATGACCAAAAAAATAAACAAATATGCAGGCAAATCTGATCTTATAAATGGGTAAATATGACCTAAAAATGACAAAATATGACCAAACATTTAAATTTACCATACATCAAAACATGCTCAATTATACATTATTTATTTTATCTAGTAGTGTGGCTTGCATGTAGACAGCATAATTTGCTTCCGTCCACTCGCTGCACCATTGGGAAATTAAATTTTAAAACCCTTTGTTGGAGTCACTTTAATTTCGGATAATTTACTGAAGAGAACTCTTTCATCTGTACTAAAATACTCCTCTCTAAATTCCCTTACGTAACTTCGCAATTTCAGAAAATTTTACTTTCGGCATGGTGGTAGGTCAACTTACTGATCCACTGCAGATTTAACGATGACTGAGGATATTTCTTTGAGATATTGATTGACACGGATTTACACGGGCATGCTTTTGCTGCATTGTGGAGATTAAAAGGCGGGCGGAACATTATGTTTAGAGAATGACAATAATGCATAACTTTGACTGGTGAATACTGACCACAGTTAAAATTAGTTTTTTTCCTCCACCTGTATAGCAGAACTACAGCTCTGTCGAATAACTATCTTATTTTCTTCTCATCTATATCTAGTGAATTCCTGGTACTTTTACAAAACTACCAGATTTTTCCTCAAAATATGACCTTATGGTCATAAATTTCATTCGAAATATGACCAAAACTGGGAAAATTATCTGAATATGCATTTATATGCTAGATAAAATACATTTAAATACAACCAGAAATGTTGAATCAGTGTTTAATTTAGCATTTCAGCTCAAAAAGAAGGCAGGAAAAAAATATGACTTGTCCTAAAGATCCGAACCCTACAATCATCAAGAAATGCATCAATCGTCCCTTTTTCGCCACAAAAGGTATTAGGAATTAACTTTAATACCTCTGTTAAACCAACTCGCGGTTTTCATTTTTCATTGACCTCTCACCTTTTGTGGCATCACAATTTCCCCCACTGTTCGGCATTTTTGCTAAGCTTGCGTACTCACTGTTTTCGTAGCATCGATGCAGCTTTGCTCAGCTCCGCAACCTCAGCGACCTCTAATTCTTTTCTGCTGTGCCGTGTTATGCTGATTTCTGCACTTCTGCTGCTTGCTTGCTTCTTCTGAATGGCAAAAGCAGGCCACTGCGTTGAACCTGTAACACTGTTATAATCAAGCGATAATTTCCTTCTCACAATCTTCTTATTTTTACTTTCTCTTATGTACTGGAGTAGAACTACCCTCCCACAGTGCTTTATTGCTTGGTTGATGCCACACCATGTCACCATTTGAAATCCTATTGTGGTGGATGAGCAAACTATTTTTTTCTTTTCGCCTTGCCACTTCCTGAGAGGTACATATAAATTGTGGGTAATCCTTATAGACTCGTGAGCAGTAGTACTTAATAAATAACACTCCCAGTAAGGATATTTACATACATACACTTTATTACATCAGTTATCCCCTTTACTCTCTCTTGGGCTATAATTCCCCTTGCTTGATCCCTTATAAATGCCTTCCACATTACTTAAACTTCATTGGCTCTCTCCCACCTGTTAAAATGGCTGCTGAAGTCATCGATGGCTCTCGTGCAGCTGTAGTTCGTCTCGCTCCATAGCTCCAAGGCTCCCCAAAAGACCCTCATTCTGCAATTGACCAGAACCTATCTCTCTGTGCTCGTGCTTCCCAGTTTTGATCAGCTCCCCCCTCAATAGAATTCCTAGCGGGGAGTAACCCTGGCCAATAACGATAATGCCTTCGCTACAGCTTAATTCTGCTGACTATTTGATCCACTTTGATGTCAATGCTCTCTGTGTGCTTTCATTCCAGAGTCTCTAACAGTTTTGAATCTCTGTTGTAACTGCCCTGATTTCAACCGTTGCTACATGCAATCAACTTTCGCCCAACTTTAGTAAGTATAGCCCAGAATTACTTGGCCATCCACTACAATAATTCAGAAAACAGAGTAAATATAACCAAAGACAAAACACAATCAATGATCAATATATTCACCTTAGGCCATCTCTTCAAACGCATGATGTTTACAGTAAATTAAATATTTGTTATGCTTATTACGTTTGATTCATGTATTACATTTATTTACTGAACTCCATTAACTGAGAAACTAAATAACAAAAGCCAAAATATTAAACAGTATGCAAAAGGTAGTATGTGATCCTTTGTAAATGTTTCTTTAAAGTAGTCCTTATCTCAAATACCAAGTGATCTGTGGATATTTGTTTCATCTGGAAATGAATTTAATTTATTTCTCCATTTCTCGGCACTTATGTCGTAAGCTGTTTCCACAGTTTTTAATCCAGACCATTATCTCTAAAAATGTGAAAACACCATCCATTTTAAAACAACATCCAAATTGCTGTGGCAGTTTTGGCAGGGCCGCATTTAAGCCTAGGGGCCCGCACAACAAGGGGGGCCCGCACCACAAAGAGGGGCCCCTCACCAACCACAACCCTCGCCTGGGCAGGTAGTAGAGCTAAAAAAAAAAAGGTCGCCCATAAATTTTTTAGGTCGAATTTCGAATATTTCGAAATTTAAGAATCCAGCTCCCCCCTCAATAGAATTCCTAGCGGGGAGTAACCCTGGCCAATAACGATAATTCCTTCGCTACAGCTTAATTCTGCTGACTATTTGATCCACTTTGATGTCAATGCTCTCTGTGTGCTTTCATTCCAGAGTCTCTAACAGTTTTGAATCTCTGTTGTAACTGCCCTGTTTTCAACCGTTGCTACATGCAATCAACTTTCGCCCAACTTTAGTAAGTATAGCCCAGAATTACTTGGCCATCCACTACAATAATTCAGAAAACAGAGTAAATATAACCAAAGACAAAACACAATTCAATGATCAATATATTCACCTTAGGCCATCTCTTCAAACGCATGATGTTTACAGTAAATTAAATATTTGTATGCTTATTACGTTTGATTCATGTATTACATTTATTTACTGAACTCCATTAACTGAGAAACTAAATAACAAAAGCCAAAATATTAAACAGTATGCAAAAGGTAGTATGTGATCCTTTGTAAATGTTTCTTTAAAGTAGTCCTTATCTCAAATACCAAGTGATCTGTGGATATTTGTTTCATCTGGAAATGAATTTAATTTATTTCTCCATTTCTCGGCACTTATGTCGTAAGCTGTTTCCACAGTTTTTAATCCAGACCATTATCTCTAAAAATGTGAAAACACCATCCATTTTAAAACAACATCCAAATTGCTGTGGCAGTTTTGGCAGGGCCGCATTTAAGCCTAGGGGCCCGCACAACAAGGGGGGCCCGCACCACAAAGAGGGGCCCCTCACCAACCACAACCCTCGCCTGGGCATGTAGTAGAGCTAAAAAAAAAAAGGTCGCCCATAAATTTTTTAGGTCGAATTTCGAATATTTCGAAATTTAAGAATCCAGCCACTGCCGACAGGGGGCCCGCACCACATGTATAGCCTAGGGGACCACAGAGCCTAAATGCGGCCCTGAGTTTTGGCATTGCATCTGTTCAAACCTTCGGACACACACATCTTGCTTACAGATTTATAACAGTCTAGATTTTCTGGCAGAAACATATATATTTACACAATAACAACACTCAAATTGGCCACTTCCAGTGCATTTTCTGTGGCCTCATATAAATCATCTTCTGTGCAGGAGGTTTGACACAGTTGACACTGGAACATGTGTTGAACAGTGATTTTACTCCGCAGTCACTAGCGGACGTCATTGGTTCTTGGTGAAGACTTGTTAGCAAAGAGAGCAATATATTAACTCATACCTCCCAAGTAACCTTTGATTAATGGCCTGATTGAATCAGTTTACGCATATCATTGGCATACTAATCTGCGAATTATTTGGAGTACAAACAAGTCCACCTACTTCAGCATTATTGCCAAAACATAACCACTGTAAACTTCATTTATGTTATGAAATATACATGTAATTTAATTAAATAATGAGAGGCTTTAATATGATTTGCACAATGGATACAAAATCGTAAATTTGTCAAGGGCAAAAGTGATGTTGCAGTCGGTGAAGTTTAGGGGCTTGCAAGTATGTTGTGAATTTTCCACCAGGACATGGGTTCAGTCACACTTGAATTAAATACTTTTAATAGTTTCAATGAATAAATAAATATGTTTGGGAGGAAACTGTATCTTGAATAAAGAACAAGCATATGTTTTTTTTTACAGTTGTTTTTCCATAAGTTAATACTATTTCATTGAAAGTGCTGTTAATTAATAGTGCATTGCTTACCAATGGACGACGTAGGTACTATCTATAATAATAAAAGGCTAAGCTTGGTCATTGTGTAGCTATGTCTGTAAAACTGTGATGTCACATCCAGTGCCTTCGTTGCTGAATTAACAATGGCCAGAGATGTTACTCGAGGTTGTATGTGTTATTTAATGACAGTTATATTTAGATAAACATTCATGAAGAAATTAATTGCCAGAACAGTGAAAGAAAAGTATGTATTTAATTTAAACTATTAATTATTTACATACGATCAAAGTTTCTCTCAGCATTGAGAATTAATAGTCTTCTCGGGTGACTAGTTAAGTGAGCAGGGTGTTTTCACACGGTATTTCGTTGATCGGAATCTGTCACCGCCTTCTGGAGAAGTGACGGATGCAGCAGAAGGCTGATATCTTTATAGCCTCAGGGGGCCGAATGCGCATCAGATAGATGTGTGCGCAGCTGATTGACTCGATCGACACCTAGGCAGTGGGGAAGGGGTTGCGCTGGTTGGTGCCAGGTGCGGCCTCAGTTGCTTTGCGCCCGCCGTGCCACGCATACCTCACCACCCTGGTGACATACTGTATCAGTGAGTGGCGTCCAAGCTTCGCTTAGTTGGTACTCAGAGTCCTGGTTGACAAGGTTAGGTGTGATGCAAATTACAACTGCTTCAGTTAGAATCCAGAAGTTTCTGGTACACGCCAATATCCTGATGTTTTCAAAGTCAAAGCCGTGTCCCTGTTCAAGGAACGCAGATTTCTCACTCTGTCCCAGGTGCATGTGTCAGGCATGTTCCAGACATCGCTGATTTATGCTCCGTACCGTCTGGCCTTGTATTTAGTATCTCGGAAATGGCTCTAAACGTTTCAGGTACCAGTAAGCGTACTAATGTTAGCTAAGCCTCTCTTTGGTTAGAGCAAAGAACTGTGCACCTGTTCCTAGGAAGCCTACAAGTAAACAGTTTTACTTTAATCAAACTTTCTTCAAAATCTTACATATTGAATAGAAATCAAAAGATGCTGAGCAAAGATCGGTCACCCAGGTACTATACAAAAAACGTAAAAGTTGCTTTAAGCACATGTCCAATGCGAATGGAAAGAGCGTATGCAGTTTTGTAAACCAAATGCAAACTTTATTTTTCCACTTATTTTAAATCATACATATGCAAAGTTTCATCGAGGTCAGGTAAAAATTCTGGATCTGCGAGTTGCCAAACCAACTTGAGAACAATTTTTAAATTTCAAGTTCAAATTTCTTGGTCAGCAATTGTCCAATCAAAATCGATCCAATGCCATTTGACAAGGAAATGTTATGGGCTTTCAAAATATTACAATCCACTTTGGCTGATATTCCTACTGTTTTCAAGATACTGTATAGTTTCTTGTATAAATTTTGCTTAATGGGGTCAAGGGGAAAAGGATTGGGTGATAGTAACCCAAATGTAGGCAGTATTTTTCTCTTTGTTTTCAAGTCTGCGTGTGCAAAGGCCCATGGAGCTCGGATAAATCTGTGGGTTTGTATGAAGAACATTTGCAATAATTAAGGGGGTAAATTGGGAGAAGTTTTGGGATTTTGTAAACTAAGTAAAACAAAAAATGTATATGTGTGCCAAGATTCATCATCCTTGGATAAAAAAATGTGGGTTTGTGTGTTGCCACACCAACTCTGAAGCTAAGGGCTGGGGAGGGGGGGGGGGTGAGTTTAAATAAACCAAATGTTGAGTAGTAGTTAATAAGAGAGATTAATAAATGGTAGTTTCAACGGCAGAAAGTGTTTATATATATATATGGTTAGGAATGTAAACCTTCCACAGTTGAAAAAGATCTTTTATTGAATGATTGAATCAACTGACATTTTCTCTCAGATTGTTACCTTTTCTGGAGCCTAAGGGAAAATTGACTGGGGTGTGACATGTCGAGGGAACCAGTATTTTGGATGAGGCTGCTGCACATCTTGCTGATGGATATGTGGTATCATGGATGTGTGTAGGATGTGTACGAGAACTGGATAGCTGATAAGTCTTTGGCCCCTTATTTGGTGATCCATGACACCTCTGGTACAGACCTTGTATGGGATTACTAGAGGTGTCTGGTGGCACAGGTTGTAAGGAACATGGGCGATACCGGGGTTGTATATCGCCTAAGTGCCTTAACTTACACTCTTGATAGCACCTCACTGTTCGATGAAAACTTACTGAATATTTTAATTTGGTTTGACCATGTAGCCAGGATGACTCAACTAAATGCCTTAGGTCGCCACAAAATTTGTTACCCACAAATTGAGAAAAGGGTTTTATGTTAACAACTGAAATACACAAGTTCACTGTTAGTAAAATCAAAAGTTTTATTTTTCAAAGTCTAAAGTTCAAAATTGCATTTACAGTTGAGCAGGCATATCGAACTCTCTTTTCCAAAAGTTTGCAGATTGTGGAGAGAAATTTTGAACTGACCAAACCCCTTTAACAAATTTACAAGTTCTTAATAGTCATTGCAGTTAAGATTTCACACGACACGATCCAACATGGTTGAACTAGCCCACATGGCGAGTTACAACCAGCGCGACGAAAGACAGACCGAAACAGACGACCGACAGGAACAGACCGCGGACAGGAACAGACCGCGGACAGGAACAGACAGACCATAATGGCGGCGGGGTCTTTTTTTATAGAAACGGCTAGAACCAGTGACGTCAGCAACTGTATCACATCTTTTTGCTTCCGCGTAGCTCAAAGTATGTGTAATTTATTTAACGATCCAGACTATTAAAAATGTTCAAACTTTGACAGTACCTGGACTTACCTACTAGAAGTCCAACGGCAGTCTCTTGAGAAATATAGAGTAATTAATTTTAAAGTTTTAGCTTTTAAGACTCCGCGTAGTGATACATTCAAATTTGGGTTAATTACCGGACAAATACTAAAACTTTTTTTATGAAAACCCATACATGTATGAACTCGTCTTAATTAGGGCTATCTGCTGATGTAATTTTTAAATTAATATCTCTTTTAATAAAAAAAAGCTTATTATTTTCTCTTAATTAAAATCACTAATTAAACTTTGCCGAATTACTTAATTTTATTGCCAAAATATCGGGGATAGTGCTGACTACAGCTGGTGATAAAAGTTCGGTTGTAGCTTTACGCGATTTAAAGATATTGCAAATCTTAGAATTTCTACTTTTACGATCGCGTGCTTCAAAACTTGAACAAACGGGAATATCTCTAAAATTAAACGTTTCCCGATATGATAATTACACTTTAAAATGATTTTTATGACGAATTATAACTGTGAGCACAATTACAGGGAAATTCCTTAAAGTCGAAAACTGCACTTCTCGAAATTTCTAAGTCCCGCCTAAGCAAAACTAGAATTTGCCAAAATTCAAAGGTGCTTACATGCCCCCTGAAGATTGAAGTTATTTTCTAGAGAAAACTATCTGAACATCTTGAAAAATAAAAGAAAAGAAAAAAAATAAAAGAAAAATTTAAAATCCCCAAAAGAAATGAACTATTCCCACAAAAATGAACTATCACATGTCGGTTCGGTTCTTTCTCACCACCATTCATACTCAAAAGCAAAAGCAAAAATTAACAATCAAAAAACTTTAACTTTCACTCAAAATTATTACATTTTCCAAAAACTCGTTCACTCTGAGAATCAATACTGATAAAAAATTATTAATGTCATACAAATCTTGACCAAATAGCAAAATGTGAAATATCAAATGATCACAAAATTATTAACATGTGTGGTTTAAACAATCACAAAATTGTCAAAATATCAAACAAATTATCAAAATACAAAACATAAATGGTTATAGATACAAATTACAAAAAAAGTACATTGAAAAGGGTTATTACCCATAAACATAAGAAAACATCAAATTTGTTTTCAGAAAAAAACAATATTGTGTGTTATTTTACAAACATAGAAATGAAAATTTATAGTTTTTTACAAACAATTGCATTATGAAATTCCATGTAGGAAAGTCTTTCGTTTTCTAAACGTCTCTGTTTTAACATTGTTTTATTTTGTAATGGCCTTAAACTACCACTTTCCCTTTAAACACTGATCACAGAACTCCCTAAAATGGGTGAAAACCCAAGTCCTGTTACGGGAGCAGACTGTAAGGCTCGCAAGTAATACAAAGCAAAAGCCTTATAGCTAGATCTGCCGAGAAATGTCCATTTTCCCCGGTTCCTGTCGCAGCAGGAGTGGCCTGGGGAACTCGGTCAACTAGCTGGTCTGTGAACATACAAATCAGAAAAAATCATGATGGGAATTAGTGTGGCCAAACTGTTCTTCAACTCTAACAGTACATAAGAGAAAAATTAAATGAAAATACAAAAGTAAATGTACAAGTAGGATAATAGATACAATAATGTTCCCACAAGTTGTTGGGGAATGGAATAGTAAATAATAATCTTCCTTAGCAAAGGAAGGTAGTTACAATAGTAAGGAAAAGCAAATGAAATATTATTCACTAATGCATTAGGAATCAAGTGATAAAAATGAAACAAAGATTCTTATATACGTAAAAAAAATATCAAAGTAAAGAAATACAAAATTGCACTTGGTTCATGCCAAGTTAATGGATCACTTAAGTATAACTGAGTTATTACAATAATACTGAGTATAAAGCATTGTAGTTATTTACAAAATATTGTCCCCAAAATAAAACGAAACATCCTAAAAATGTATAGGGGAAAAATTATAAGGAAACGTAGTTTCCAGGCAGCAGTACACTGCTGTGTGAAGTGGGAGTATAAAAGTATTGTATGTATGAAACGTAGTTTCACTTCATCAGTACACTGATGACAAAATGTTACAAAATATCTCTCGTTAAGTATCACAACTCTAGTTGGTGCAAAAATGTTATATATTGTTTATTTACAATCGGTATATTATCCTCTTGTTGTGAAAAATAGGTAGGTCATAGTAGTGTGCACTTATAATGGGATCTCTGTCCCCTGGACCAAATATCACATAATAATGTTACAAGAGAAAAAATTATAGATTCATATCCGTTATATTTTATCAAATCAATTCAAGTATACAGAAATATTGTTCTCCAAATCTGGTTGCTTAAGGCCACTATGAAGTGCCTAAAGTGCATCAAAGCACAAAAAATCCTCAACCTAAGTTGGGTAAATAAAACAATGTATAAAGCAAATTTCTTAAAGAAGTTAAAAGGTTCAAAGAATTTTAATATTAATATTATAAATGTTGAGAGTATGTGTTATTTATTTAACGATCCAGACTATTAAAAATGTTCAAACTTTGACAGTACCTGGACTTACCTACTAGAAGTCCAACGGCAGTCTCTTGAGAAATTTAGAGTAATTAATTTTAAAGTTTTAGCTGTTTAAGACTCCGCGTAGTGATACATTCAAATTTGGGTAAAATCCCTAAGTGTTCTAGAATTTTACGCGCGTGCACAACAATCCGCGACAATCTATTTTACAAAAACTTAATTACCGGACAAATACTAAAACTTTTTTTATGAAAACCCATATATGTATGAACTCGTCTTAATTAGGGCTATCTGCTGATGTAATTTTTAAATTAATATCTCTTTTAATAAAAAAAGCTTATTTTCTCTTAATTAAAATCACTAATTAAACTTTGCCGAATTACTTAATTTTATTGCCAAAATATCGGGGATAGTGCTGACTACAGCTGGTGATAAAAGTTCGGTTGTAGCTTTACGCGATTTAAAGATATTGCAAATCTTAGAATTTCTACTTTTACGATCGCGTGCTTCAAAACTTGAACAAACGGGAATATCTCTAAAACTAAACGTTTCCCGATATGATAATTACACTTTAAAATGATTTTTATGACGAATTATAACTGTGAGCACAATTACAGGGAAATTCCTTAAAGTCGAAAACTGCACTTCTCGAAATTTCTATGTCCCGCCTAAGCAAAACTAGAATTTGCCAAAATTCAAAGGTGCTTACAAGGTTTCTACATGACTGCGGCATTAGCTTTCAGGAAGTTTAGAGGCCAGACTTTCATTCTGGCATTTATTGTGTTTTTGTGCTGTCCATTTTTTTCCTGTGTCAACCAGTTGTAATGAGTCTTGGGGAATAAACATTTGGTCCATTTACTACAACTTTTGAATAGTATTTTATTTCTTACATCCTCTCTCTCTCTCTCTATCTTCCCCCCCCCACCAATTCAATTAATAGGCACTATGTACCTACAGCCAGATAACTTCAAAGCTATGATTCTGTATGCATATTTGTAACATTAGCTTAGTTTTTTCTTCTTCTAATATTTGAATAGTTGTTCAAAGATTAAATTTCGCTAGTAATCCAAGTGGACAGTGAGAAATCAAAATTTCATTCGCATTATTGAAAATGAAACTTTCAAATACCTTAACATTAACTTATTTTCAACAAAGATGGAAGTTTCAGCTAGGTTAAACTTCAACTTATTATGAAATTTTGTTGAATTCAGAAAATTGGAGTGTGCTAAGATTTCTAAATTTTCCACTTTTTTTAATCTCTTCTGATTTAAGCTGTTGAAGACTTCCTTAAACCATCAAGGAAAGTTTATTTTGTGTATTGTTAATTAGTTATTTGATTAAATGTGTCTAGTTTAATTTATGATTCCTGCTCAAATAGTAGCCGACAAATTGTGTCAATTTGGGTTCGTTAGGAGATAAAGGTGTTATACAATGGAAAAGTGACTAAAAAGGAATTATCTCTTTACTACAGATTATGGAGAGGATAATGCATTTCTGCAAGAATGCTTATATGATTTCCTTAAAAAGTTAATTTTACTGAGATTATTCCAAAAATGTTGTTCATTTATCTTCCTATATTTAACAAATAAAAGTGTGTGTGTGTGAGAACACTCATATCCGTTGTTTAAAAGTAAATTGTTTGTAGAGTATAGAGGTATTCACTTTACAGGAATGCATTGTTGTTGATTTTTTATTTTTTGTCTGCAGCAGATTCTGAAGATACTGGCAGCAGTTTCAGCAGTGAAGAACACATACATGTCCACAAAGATGCCAGCACAGGTGGCAATATTTGTGCAAAAATACTATTCTTCTGCTTGTCATCAGTTCTACTAATAATGATTGGGTTGATTCTGTTTGAATATCGAGGCTCTAGTGATGGTATGTACATATTTTAGCCACTAATCAGAGTTTAAGTTGCAAGGTTAGGTCCCAATATGTTCCCTTCTGATTTAGATAATTTGGTGACTTTTTATAGCTCATTAAAATACAATTCGTAATAACAGCTGAAATTGTGTTGGGTAGTGAAAATAATGTAGTTTAAGGAAAGTGAACCCATCACTCACCACAAATGAAGGTAAAAAGTCTGCAACAAACACATACTGTAAAGGTAAACATGCTTCACAGCATTTTCATCTCATAAAGGTAAATGTACCACCTATTCTGCCTTTGTCATGGCTAGACATAAAATTGGTAATTTGACTATTTTTTGAAAGTGGGTTTAAATAGTTTATTCATACACGTTATTTACCGGGTACTATTTATTTTTTGATGAAAGTATTTATTTTATGTAAAATTCAACGTTAAAATTTAGAGTATTTGAAAGCCCGCAAAAACGCTGCTTTGCTGCCTGGTGCTGGCTAACGACACTCGTGATGTCACGTGACATCTGGTTTGTTTCGCTGAACTTGTGTATAAATTGTTGGAAATATGGTTTATAAATAGTGTGTGGTACATCAATCTACAAACACAACAGTAAAAACTCTCCAAATAAATGTAAGTGTTCCCAGATTAGCTGAAATAGGAAGAAAAGTCACTGCAACTTGCTCGTAGTAACCCAGACGACATTGCGACCAAGTCGCATGCCATTTACTGTAAATATCATTTCCACCATAATTCTATAACGATAATGTATTACTTTAAGGCGAGTATCAGTAAGGTTAGGGTTCCTAGGTTCGATACTCGCTTTGGAATATATTTTGTTATTTGTGGGCATTTTCTTTAGATACTAGTTGCTGTTAGTAGTTCCGCTTATTCTTTTTCTAAAATTCAACAAAACATTATTTTTTTCCAAATGCCTTACAAATTTTTGGGTAGTAAGTGTATTATAAAAATAATCAAAAAAGACTTCAAAACTGAAACTGGACTGCACACCGATAAAAAGTTTAAAAGATACTGAAAATTGCTTGCACATTAAAAGTAAATACGGCCTAAATAGATGCATTTATGTCAGAAAGGCAACATCCAGCTTATCGTCTTGTAAAAATTCAAACAGAAGGTATTGAAAGCGTTCTGAAATTGTTGCGAGATTGTCATGAAATGTTATTGTTAAAAAGAATTCTATTATTCACCGCCGAGCACTTGGATTTTTTGCATTGATAATGTATCTCTGGTATATTTCATAATTAAAAGCGGACTGTTATATTTTTATAAAACTTTTCTTGTATGGCAGCAATATATGTTTCAAATGTTTGCATGACTTTTATGACTTCTTCCAATAAAAACATAATTCTATAAAGCGACAAATAGCAAACAGAAACGAAAAAAAATGTACACACAAAAAAATATTATCCTCATAAAGGTTCAAACATAGGATCTTCAAATTCCTATAGAACTCTTTAACTATGCTGCTAACTGGATACCATGGCATCATTACTTTTCTTCTCGTTAATAGTGAACACTTAAACATCACAGTTTCTATGTGCGATGAAGTGAACGTGGTCAGTAAATAATTTTAGTAATTCTTATGAAGGATTTCTGTTAATCTCTAACTTCCAGTTTAAATATAAATGATTCTCAAATTTAGTTATCACTTTTTCAAGCTCTGCAGAATAAAAGTCGGGGGTTATTTCTGTAGGTAGCCCGAGAAATACTTTTCGGCATTTTTCTGCTGTAGGCTTCTACAAATTGTTCTTCATTTTATATTCAACACAAAATCTCATTTAGTAACAAGAGATAACCAATAACAAATAATAAAAATGGTTGAAAACTTGGATAGTAGAAAACGATCCATACGCAGGCGCAGCGCTTACCAGCAGGTGACGTCACTAAAACGATCGCCAATCCCAGAGCGTTTTCGGTCACGTGACGAGAGGCAAGAAAAATCCGATTTTTATTTCACTTTTATATTAAAAACAATTCACCTTTCTTTTCAAATTTAATAAAAATAGCTTCCTTTAAGCATTAATTTACGCGAATGACTACAATTTATAATATATTTTTAATACTGTCATATAGCCTATTTAATATGCAAACCAAACCACAGAGCATCCTGTCATACTCACATGATCAAAGTAAAGCCTGTAAAATTTCCTGAAACCACCCCCAGTTTTGTAGGTGTGTTAACTACTGAGCTACCAGATTACTCATTTGACACACATGAAGATTATCTAAAGAACAAATTTCCTTCACCCCTCCAGTAAACTCCTAATAATTTTTTTCATTCCCCACGATTTTTCCCAAATTTTATGTTTTAATCTGTACTACATCCGCGCTGAGTGCTCCAGTATGGAAGGGTGCAGCCGCGGAATTGGCAACCCTGGAGGGTATACCTGGACGGTTTTGAATGGGACAGGGAGGCGGCATTCGAGGACTTGCCTGGAGCACGTGGTGGCCTGCAGACGCATGGAGGTGCAAGACGGCTGGCGGAACTGTGCCAGTGAATATCGAGAGGCATCGCGGAGATAGTTTCGCTGTGCAGTGCAAGACATATTTGCCACGCTTGCTGGAAGTGTTCTGGATTAGCAAGTGAGGCTATAGTGTGGTACCAGCCTTCAAGAGGGTAAACGCTCCGAACACGTTTTCTTTTGTTTTGTTGTTCGTGACACTGCATATCAGTAGGTTTCTTGCTATAACCCATTGTGCCAATTTTAGCTAACGCTATCGGAGTAATTCTCTGCTCGAACAATAATTGAACTGAGACTAGTTGGCGCAGCAACAATAAGTAATGTTTCTTTTGTGAGTTCGTTTCCCGTTTTTGAATAATTAAATGTTGGTAGGTCGCTGGAGTGACTTGGCACCACATCTGCACACGCGCAAACTAATTCCCATAAATTCCGGGGGGAGGGGAGAGGGCGATGTCTCTAACACCATGTTCAATCACATTGCAGATGTGTTTGATCGGGTTCATATCTGAAGGTTGGGGGGGCCAGCACATCAATTGCAACTTACCACTGTGTTCCTTGAACCACTCCAACACACCCCTGGCCTTGTGACATGGCTTATTATTGTCTTGAAAAATGCCACTGCCATTGGGAAACATATCTACTATTAAGGGGTGTACGTGGTCTGCAACTAGTGTGCAATACTTATTGCCTGTCATGGTCCCTTGCACGAGCTCTAATGAACACATGTGAATGTTCCCCAGAGCATAATTGAGCTGCCACCAGCTCGTCTCTGTTCCGCAGTACAGGTGTCAAGAAGCTGTTACCGAGCGGGGCGGTGTAACGGTTAGCGTTCTCGCCTCGCATTCGGGAGGACGGCGGTTCGAATCCCCATCCGGGCATCCAGATTTGGGTTTTCCATGGTTTCCCCAAATCACTCCAGGCAAATGCCGGGATGCTTCCTTCAAAAGGCCATGGCCGAATTCCTTCCCATTCCTTGCCCCCATCCTTGCCCCCCATCCTTTCCCGTCTCTAAAGACCTCGATGTTAAAAAGAGACGTAAAGCAGTTACAAAAAAAAAGAAGCTGTTCCCCTGGAAAATGATGAGTTCGCACGCTTCCATCAATGTGATGATTAAGGTATCAGGATTCATCATACCATGCAACACACTGCCACTGCGCCAATGTCCAGTGACGATGGTCACATGCGCTTTTCGGTCATAGTTGCCGATGTCGTAGTGTTAATATTGGCACATGCATGGGCCATTGGCTGCGGAAGTCCATCGTTACGAGTGTTCGGTGCATTTCGTGTTCAGACGCACTTGTACTCTGCCCAGCATTAAAATCTGATGTCAGTTCCGTAACAGTTAGGCGCCTGTGCTGTTTTACCAATTTGCCCAGCCTACGATGACTGACATCTGTAATCAGGGGTGGATACCCAACCCCTCGACGTTTGGATGTGGTTTTACCTCGGTATAGCCACTTGTTCAAGACACCCACCACAGCACTCCTCGAACACCCAAGTTGTGCAGTTTCCAAACTGCTCGTGCTGAGCCTCCAGGCGATCACAATCTGCCCTCGGTCAAACTCGTATAGACCACGTGCCTTCCCCCTTTTTAAAGCAGATAGCTTGCTCACCACATGCACCGTGCATGTGTCTGACCAGCAGTGATTCCTCATCAGGTGACACTGCTATTGCCTGGATGGGTTTATGTTGATAATAGGTATGTGGTGACAGTGTTGTGGCTGATCAGTGTATATGTCACCTGATACAAAACAAACTTTTATAGGTTTAAATAAATGGCTGAAAGTCTTGTTTGTTACAACCACTTTTCCCTGATTTTAATTTTCCCCAAAGCCGTTGAGCATTTGCTTGTGTTGATATGTAGCATTTATTTTATTATTATTATTTTTGAATTTACAATTATTGTACGTACATTTTGATAAATTGAGTATTGACACCTCCCTAGCCACCTATTTGAATGGATTTAAGAGATTTCATTTATTACTTTTTCACATGAAAAACATTTTGAAGTTCAAGTATAATCTTCGTTAGTTTGGTGCTGGATGATGTTGAAAGATGAGCTTTTGATGGCGTTCTTTGCTGTCGTGTTCAGGTCCTTTGTACATGCTTACTACAACTGAAACTTACATATCTATATAGCAACACACATCTTCCCTTGACCTCTCTATTGTTCGCACTGGCTGTGGCTTAATATTGTGTCCATCTCATGGGGCTCATTGGGTGTGGCTGCATATTGTAATTGCTGCAATTTCTCACACTTATCATTTGTGGCGTTGGCAGAAAATAAACCCAAATAACCAGCTAACAGTTGGCTTATTAAGCTATGCAGCAGACCACCAGTATGCTACAGTGAGCAAAAGCCCTATTTAGCCCAGTCCTCTGGTGAAAGCAACAGATGGTGTTGAAAAGAGGAAGAGATACATAAAAGCTATGGAGAGAGAAGAAATAGTATCAATATTGGTCCTGCAGCTTCCACTTTCTAAGATCAGAGGATTGCTATATCTCACTAGCTTTGCCCAGCATGTGTTGCAATGCCTATTTTTCTTTATAAATGAGTAAACAATAAGCCGACATATTTACATGTACACAATAAATGAACGGCAATGAATTTTAGTGCTAAGCCAAATTTGAAAACATTTATTCTAGTGCTTTTGGATATAAAATATTTTTATTCTTTCTGTCTTCTGCTCGGAGGATGGATATTCTGATGTTTCATCCATTTTGATCGGAATGTTTTGATCAATTTCCCTACAGTTTTCAAGATGAATACAAAAAATAAAAATAAAAAGAGGAGAAAAGAAAGGAAAGTCACATGTTTAAATTTGTTTTAAGAGGGGTGATGGAGAAGAGCAGGTTCAGTTTTAACTTATTTTAAAGCTCATCTGTGCGCAGTGCCTTCAAGATCAAATAAAAACTGTAGATTTGTATCTCGCCACAAAAACACAAAAACAATTTTTAAATTTGAAGTTCCAGTTTGTTGGTCAGCAATTATCCAGTCGACAGGAATTGTTTAGGCTCTCAGAATATTGCTACCCACTTTAGCTGTTTTCCCTTGTTTTTAAGATATTTGCAAGAAACTGAATGGTTTTAAACATAAATTTTGTTTCAGTAGGATGATGGGAGAGAGTGGGTGGGTTTTTGTAAACCTAATGTAGACAGTATTTTTCTCTTTGTTTTGAAGCATACGCGTGCAAAGTTCCATCAAAATCGGCAAAAAACTACAGCTTAGTTTAAATAACATTTGTAAAAATTAAATGGGGTAAAGGATGTGGTGGTTGTGTTTTTGAAAACAGAATATTTTTCTCTTTGTTTTAAAGTATACGTGTCGAAATATGATAAAAACTGTGGGTTTCTATAAACAATATTGGAAATTAAGAGGGCTGTGAGTAAAAGGGGAAAGGGGTTGGGATTTTGCAAACAAAATACAGGCAGCATTTTTCTGTTTGCTTTAAAGTATGTTTGCAAAGTATCATCAAAATGGGATTAAAAAATATGTGGGTTTCTATAAAAATGAAGGAGGTGTAAAGGGGAAGAGGGGCGGTTTCTTCTTCTTCTTTTTTTTTTTTTGCCGCCCGCCACAATCTTCGATATTTCAAATCAATTAACCAACCACTTTTTGAGTTTTGTGAGCGCAAACATGTTGAGGCTGAATTTTTATATATAAAGATTGAAGCAAGAATTGAGCCTTGCATACTAAATTTATAGTTAGAATTTTGTGGAAGTGCCATTTGTATATGATGGTTTTTGAAATCACTAACTTTGTTTCATACTGAAATTGGATTCGTTTAAATAGTTCCTTCAGTGTAACAAGGTAGTTTAATCTTAAAACTAGACTCATTATATACATTTTCATTAATTAAATTAATTTAGTGTTCCAGAGGTGATTACCCTCAGGCTATAACTTGTCCTCCAGATCTTATATGCTCTGGTTGTGTTATTAAGAAGTGTAGGCATTACTAACATATATTTCTAATAAAAATGTAAAGAAAAACTACCATTATCTTTGACTGAAAGTTAATACTAATATGGCTGCAAGGCTTAAACTTTTGCCAGGATTCATTTATCAAATATTATTTAAGTAAAGGGATAGTATATATCAGTGTTTCTCAGCCTGTTGTCTGAGGACCACTAGTGATCCACAAAGTCATACAGATGGTCTGTAGACAGAATATTTAGAACTACCATTTACCCATGGCTTCGCACACGTGGGTCTTGGCATATATAGAAATACTCTTATCTTTTTTAGTTTAGTATCATGATGCAACTAAGGAAAATGGAAGCGGCTTCTAGGCGATATAAATAAGAAAAGAAAGGGAAATTAACCCACCACATACCAAAGTGGACGGATGCGATGAGAGAACACTAATACTGACAAACAAACAACACAATATTTCGGCATATGCCTTGCTCACAAATAGAAAAAACGGGCCATTAGGCTCGGAACATGTGTGCACACCGAACGTTACCTAATGACTAACCGTGTTGTGGTGAGGGCGGGGGGGGGGGGGGGGTGACGGATAAGGAGTAAACTATCGATGTCGGTATACAATGTCTGAGATAATATATTTAATATTTTGGCAGGCGATGGTAAGAGAAAATGTAGTAATGGTACGGTATAAACATAGAAAAAAAAAAAAAAAAAAGGTAGTGATGGGTTAATTGGAATTTAACGGTGGTTAAGTCCAGGTGGGTGTCTTGTATCCAGGATATTCTGGTACGCTAGTTCCCATCTCCGGAGTTCTGCTGCAGTGGTGCTGTCAGGGAAAACTCTGACTGCTCTCACAGTGAAACAGTCGTTGAGGTTGTTGGAATCATGGCTATTGGCATGTTCTGGTACTGGAAGGTACAGGTTACGAGTATGGACTGTTTGTCTGTGGCCATTCATTCTAACAGAGAGTTGCTGAGTGGTGAGGCCTATGTAAGAACTGGTGCAAAAGCGGCAAGTTAGTTGGTATATCAGATGAGTGGTTGAACAGGTGGCATGTCCAATAATGGGGAAAGTTTCTCCTGTGGTGGGGTTGGAATATGTAGTGGTGGGTGGAAGCATGCTGCAGGTTTTACAGCGGGGTCTATTACAAGGATAAGATCCATATGGTGCTTTTGGAGAGTCTAACGGAGGGTATTAGTACAGCGGGGTCTATTACAAGGATAAGATCCATATGGTGCTTTTGGAGAGTCTAACGGAGGGTATTAGTCCACTAATACCCTCCGTTAGACTCTCCAAAAGCACCATATGGATCTTATCCTTGTAATAGACCCCGCTGTAAAACCTGCAGCATGCTTCCACCCACCACTACATATTCCAACCCCACCACAGGAGAAACTTTCCCCATTATTGGACATGCCACCTGTTCAACCACTCATCTGATATACCAACTAACTTGCCGCTTTTGCACCAGTTCTTACATAGGCCTCACCACTCAGCAACTCTCTGTTAGAATGAATGGCCACAGACAAACAGTCCATACTCGTAACCTGTACCTTCCAGTACCAGAACATGCCAATAGCCATGATTCCAACAACCTCAACGACTGTTTCACTGTGAGAGCAGTCAGAGTTTTCCCTGACAGCACCACTGCAGCAGAACTCCGGAGATGGGAACTAGCGTACCAGAATATCCTGGATACAAGACACCCACCTGGACTTAACCACCGTTAAATTCCAATTAACCCATCACTACCTTTTTTTTTTTTTTTTTTTTCTATGTTTATACCGTACCATTACTACATTTTCTCTTACCATCGCCTGCCAAAATATTAAATATATTATCTCAGACATTGTATACCGACATCGATAGTTTACTCCTTATCCGTCACCCCCCCCCCCCCCCCCCCCCCGCCACCACAACACGGTTAGTCATTAGGTAACGTTCGGTGTGCACACATGTTCCGAGCCTAATGGCCCGTTTTTTCTATTTGTGAGCAAGGCATATGCCGAAATATTGTGTTGTTTGTTTGTCAGTATTAGTGTTCTCTCATCGCATCCGTCCACTTTGGTATGTGGTGGGTTAATTTCCCTTTCTTTTCTTATTTAGTTTAGTATCAAAGATTTTCCTTTCTTTTAGTTACTACCTTAGATTCAGTTTTCATACTATAGTTCAACAATTTTTGTTATACTTATATTTTGACACAATGTAATATATGAAAAATAAGAAATTAAAGCTACATGAAACATTATCGCTAACGGTCCAATAAGGACGTACCGTTAATCAGTTGACCTCTTGGTCAGAAATTTGAGACACATTTTCCGGAGGATAGAAACTGCCTATTAATGCAAAAACAAATGTACGTTGGACTTAAAGGCGACACAAAAGTTACCGTCTGCGATAGTTTTGACAGTACAGTCAAAGGCCATTTATAAAAGTATCTTTGCTGCCAACGATAGCATTTACAACGAATCTAAAATTGCTGGCCAGTTTTCGTATGCCATATATGTGTATCACATTCTCATGCCGTAGATTAATAAAATGTATTTTTTGCTTAGAACTTCTACACATCGACCCAAACTTGTAGCCATCTTTCTTCATCGTATCTCAAAATCGAAATGCCTTTAATTGTTCCAAGAACATTCTTGTTCCGGCTGCATTTCGACCAAACCACAATCTATATTGATATTGCCGTTTCAAAATCAAGTGATGCAGATACACCTAAACGCATGAAATGCATCGCTAAATGCATTTTTTGTAATGACAGGATTTCAGGATTCAAAGTACGCCTTGCATAAATTATAAGAATTAATTTCAAAATATAACTTCAGTTTGAACTGCAAGAGTACTAAAACACCCGGAATAATACATTGCTGTGTCGCCATGTAGAGTTTATGCTTGTGGTTAGGTTGAAATGCGGCCTGGAGCAGATTAAAAACATTGTAACTGATATCTCTAGAACTACCGCTGAACAATACAATTGTTTATCACTATCAAATTGTGGCTACAAGGTATAATGAAAACCCTGTACTATCTATATTAAGTTCAAAATTACTTACCATAAATATTACAGTTCTGTTACTGTTAGTGAAGAGTTAATATATTATGTACTGGTTTGAGTAATGATTTCCTTTTAATTATACTTATCAAAATACATGAAACCGGGAATATATGATCAAAGGCAAATAAAATATAAAGAATCCAGAGATCAGTATATTCGTCTGTAATCAAAACGCTGCAAATGCATCATTTTTATAGTTAATGAAGTATTAGTGATTACATCTTATTCAGGTATTCCATTTATTTACTGTATTCAAGAAAACCGAATGCTAAATTTTCAAAGTCAAAATATTAAACAAAATTCTAAGTGAAGAAGTGTGATATTTTTTTAGTTTTTTGTGCAAGGAGTGAACATCTCAATTACAGTGTGATCAGTATCTCTTAATTTTATGTCTAGAAATGTATTTAATTATTTCCTCCATCGCTCGGTACATATAAGTCATTAGCTATTTCTGCAGATTTTGATATGGACCACTAGCTCTAAAAATTTGAAAACCCCATCCAAAATACTGCCGTAGTTTTTGTGGGGCTCCCGTTCAAATAAAGACACACACACACAGCTTGCTTACAGATTTATAATAGTATAGATAGATTTAGATACCATACTTGTACTGTATAAAGCTATAATGGAGTATAAGCTATAAGCTCAACTATTTAATAACTATGTATATTTCAATGACCAGCCAAAACTCTAGCATTTCAAGGATATGAAAGCATTGTTTCTACAATAACCTGTTCACTAAATAGTTTTCCACTCGCCATTAAAGTAATTGAAGAAAAGTTTTTTTTATATATATAATTCTTCCAGTGAACGGCAACATAGTGGTGCACATAGCTTATTAGCTCCCACATGTTTTGTGCATTGTTAGCACTTTGATTAATTGGTAATTACTCTGTCTGATGTCTATTTATTTGAATAAGTGTTATTTTTTAGGTTTCTTTGTGAGATTAGTGATGACTGTGCTGTATGTCTTCAATGGATACCTCAGGATGGGTAGTGTGAGCATAGCATTATCTTGGACTACTACTATGACACAAAGAAAGTTAGCTAAATTTTGTGTTATAAATCGAGTTATCCAGCGGCCCAAGCAAACTGGCTTGATTTTACACAGAAGAAAAAGGGAACCAGCAGAAAAAAGAAAACTGCGCTAACTGATGACCGTTTCCTTGTCAGAGGTTCACTTCTGTGGATTGGTTTGTGAATTGGGTAAAGGGGAGTGAATTTTTGTGTGTCTAATGTTCATTGTTAGAATTTTAACAGTTGGAAGGAAAGCCCACAAATCTCTATAGAAAGAGCTTGAAATGTGCAGAAAACGTCTCTTGTGAGCACATAGTTATCAAAATTGGACTGTAAAACACCAGAAAAAGCTTCTCATCTCTCATGAGAATCACTTTGAAGTACATAGGAAGCCTGAAGCATGTACAATCAGCTTCAGCACATTTTAAAGCTCCTTTGCAATGAATCGTAAAACACCATTTGAAGAAGATATGATGTCTCACACATGGAGGATCAGATAGTGATTGGATTTTTCAGCAGGATTTGTCCCACTGAAAATGAAAAAAATTCTTCATTAATAATAAAATTGATTTTTAGAGTGGCCATGGAACTTACCTGACATTAATCTCATTGAAAACATGGGCTGTATGAAAATGGAGAGATGCCAAACTTGACTCTTTCATAAAAGGGCAAATGATAGAGTCTCTGGTTAGAGTATGGTTACATGATGATCTACTTAAAAATAGGTGTTTCAAGCTTGTGGAATATGTGCCAAATTATGTAAAGCAACTAATAAAACTGAAGGGAGGACATGATAGTTACATACATGTTTCCTCTTGCCGTATGTCTTGCTACCTACACGACTAAGGTTATTAACCGAAATATTGTGAAGTGTGTGTTTTTTGTATTGTTTTGACCCTGCTGCCTTCATTTGTGATACATGATGGTTTCTTTTCCGTATCCTACCTTTTTCAAGAAATATTTAAGGTATTTAATAGATGAATCAGCGACAAACAATAAAGTTGTTCCTGTTAATTTGTATGGGTCTGTAACTAATCCATATTAAAATACTTTGTTTAACCATAAATATTTCAATAATCATCTTGTTTTCATCTAAATTTTCTATGTGGTATAGTAGTATTAATGTACTGTAGAATTTTCTAGAGCCGATTTCACTTCCTGTCTTTTTTTTTTTTTTATTTGCTCACTCTTCTGTGTAGAAGATGGTTTAATATCAGAATCCAAATGGGAACCTGTGTTTGCTGGCTGGTTGGAAACGCCATCAAAACATGAAGAGCATTCTACAGTGAAAGACCATGCAGAAGATGATGAACATGGAGACCATGCTGGTAGGTATATTATATGGGTTAATTTTCTTACGTTTACACAACCATTATAATATTACAATTGTAGGAATACTTCAATGAATTATATGCTTGAATTCCATTTAATATCATGGCAAAAAGTTTTAGTTAGAATTTTCAGTTTAGGAGAGCAATAGAAATTGTAACTACTTGTAGCAATCCCTCAAGTGAATAATTCTTAAAATGCACAGTTCTAATTTATATAAATGCAAAGTAACAAAATTTTACCTCAGATTTAATATATTTACCATGATAGAAATGAGAACAATCTACTTACATCAAGTTAACTTTCTCCTTGTTTTCAAAATATATAGAAACATAAAAAAGAAAAATAAAGTGTTAATGCCTTCCACCCTTTTCCCTTTTTTTGAAATAAATATTAAGTATTCATATATGTCAGTGTAAATTAATCCTTAACGTTGTTGACTGCAGTATAGGTTTTTGGTTCATAACAGTTCATGCAACTATAAAGAACATGGATACAAGCTTGAGATATGTTTTATATGCTTTTTTGACAATTTTTTCCAAATATTTTTGTAATTTGTGCATCTTATATGATGCTTACAAGTTTCTAGAATCCTGAACAGTAAGTTTTTATTTTTATTTTTGGTTATTACATTTAATGTGGTGTAATATTGTATTATCTTTATTTTAGGTAGTTTTTTTTATCAAAGTAATAATTAACATTGTAATTATTCATTAATGTTTACATGTCTTTGAGTATTTGATTTGAATTAATTATTTGCTATGGATAAATTAAAACTTTTGTATCCTCATATACTGGAAGAGAAATTAGTAATTCTGTTTCATTTAATACAAATAAAGGCTTTGGGAATAAATTAACACATCCTAGCAAACCCGATGGTTACTCATAAATTTAATAAGGCCAAAAAAAAATTACTTTTGTGAGAGAGATCTTTGTCTAATTATCCTGCTTTTTGAAGATGTAAATATTATCTTAAATGAATTGCTGTTAACCAGCAATCTAATATAAGCAAAATTCTTCTGCAATCCTCCACCTCAAGTTAGTTAAAAACATCTTTCAAAAGAAAGGGCTGTAAAATATTGGCAGATGCTGAGGAGAGTGGAGAGCAAGAACTCATTGATAGTGGCGAAGGAGAAGAAACTGCAAGCGAAGAGGCTGAATCAAAAGAAAATGAACAGGAAGAAGAATTAGAGGAGGAGGAGGAACATGAAGAAGAAGAAGAGGAGGAGGAGGAGGAGGAAGAAGAACGGGACGAAGAAGAGGAGGAGGAGGAGGAAGAAGAACAGGAAGAAACAGAAGAAAGTGACCAAAGCATTGAGCTTCAGAGTGGTGAAGTTGAAGAAGATCGTGACAGTGATGATAGTGTAGAAGAGGAGGGAGCAGAGGCAGAAGATGAAGTGGAGGATGAGGGTGACGATGTTGATGAAAGCGAGTCAGAAAATGATGTTGAATCTGATCAAAGCCAAGGAGACATTGCAGATGAAGATACAGCTGAAGATGATGGGGATGAAGGCATTGATGAGGTTTGTCATTTTACAGAAGGCATGTATATATTTCACTGTATACTTTTCCTGGGCTTAATTAACATTAATTTCAGCCAGAGGAAACTGAGGAAGAAAGTGAAGAATATAAACACAGAGCTTTCAGTAGACATATTGATTTGAATGAAATTCCTGGAGTGACGGAAAGCGATGAGAATGATGAAGGTAATTGAAATGCTGTCATTGTTGTTTGACGTGAATAGTGTGGTTATAACGTCAAGTGAATTAACTCATTGGCCTCAGATAGGAAACATAAAGCATGCAGATTAACAGAAATTTTGTTGAATATTAAAATATTCATTGTATGCGAGAATGTTCAAAATCCATTATAAATATGGATGGTGCGTTTATGTGTGTGCTTATTGTAATCGGTTTGTAATGTCCTTTTCACTAACAGTTGTAACAGTAAAGTGATGCATGAATCATCATCATATAATTTCTATAAGGTGTTTTTGTCACAAGTCAATATCTACCTTGGTAATTAATGGAAATGTATAAATCAGATATCATGTTAAAGTTTAAAATCTACACCTTGATCACAACACATTTTAAGAAAGAAATTTTTCGAAATTCAACCCTTAAAGGGCAAAAATGTCAATATTTTTAAAAAGCTATTTTTTGTACTACAAACCATTTATCTACCTGCATTCCTAACCGAAATCAATAAATGAAGTATGATTTTAAAAAATCCTCTTTTGTGATATGATATATTAAGCAAGGATTTTTTTTAAATTCTACCCTTAAAGGGCAAAAGTATCAGTATTTCTGCAACTCGTTTTTGTCACACAAGCGATTTATCTCCCTAGATACCTAACTGATATAGATAAATGAGGTATCATTTTAAAGATTAAAGTGTCTGCCATGATCACATCATATTTTAAGAAGAGAATTTTTTGGATTTCCACCCTTAAAGGGCAAAATTATCATTATTTTCATAACACATCTTCCATAATATATAATTGAAATCAAGAAATGAGCTACTATTTTAGAGATGAAGGTTATCGCTTTGGTCAAACCATCTTTTAAGAAAAGGTTTCTTTTTTTGGAAATGGATGCTTAAAGGACAAAAGTATCAGTATTTCTACAACACATTTTAGTGTCACAAGCCATTTATCTCCTTTGATTTCTAAGCGATATAGAAAAATTAGGTATAATTTTATTGAGTAATGTTTACGGTGTTGTCACATCATACTTTAAAAAAGGAATTCTTCAGAATTTGACCCTTAAAGGGCAAAAGTATCAATATTTCTACTATGCATTTTTGTATCACGAGCCATTTATCTCCCTTGATATCTAGCCGAAATCTAGAAATGAGGCATTATTTTAGTGATTATGGTCTCTGCTTTGGTCAAATCATATTTTAAGAAAGGATTTTTCTGAATTCGACCCTTAAAGGGCAATAGTATCAATATTTCTACAACACGTTTTTGTGTCGCGTGCCATTTATCCCCCCTTGATATCTACCGGTATGGATAAATGAGGTATCAATTTAAAGATTATGGTCCCCGCTGTGGTCACATCATATTTTAAGAAAGGAATTATTCAGAATTCAATCCTTTAAGGGCAGAATTACCATTATTTCTATAACGTATGTTATTGTTACAAGCTTTTTATCATCCTTGATATCTAACCTAAATTGAGAAATGAGTTATTATTTTTAGAGATTAAGGTCTCCGGTTTGATCAAATTATATTTTAAGAAGGGAATTTTTCGGAATTCGGCCCTTAAAGGGCAAAATTATCATTATTTCTGTAACGTAATTTTTTTATCATGAGCGTTTTATCTCCCTTCATATTTAACCAAAATAAATAAATGACCTATCATATTAACTGTTAAGGTCCTCTACTTTGCTCATATAATTTCATAAGAATGAAATTGTTCTGAATTTGACCCTTGAAGGGCAAAAGTATTAACTGTGAAAGTCGCGCATATGACACAGTTCAGTCTGGCTGCTAGATAGCAGTAGCATATATCACAGAGATATTAATAAACTGGTTCACTGGTGTTGACTTTTGTTATGTACCTATTGCACTAAACGAATAAACAATTGAAACTAATGAGGTGGTTCTTCTTTCGTGCTATTACAAACCCGTAATCTTACTATCCATTGTATTTGCAAAATTTTCACACTGGGGTAGTGTTATATTTGCAATCTCACTTTATTCAAAGTGACATCAGAAATCATTGACACTGAATAAGTAGACTGACTAGGGAATTCATCTTTTGCATTAGCATTACATTTGATTGCACGCAATTTATCTTTTGAATTTATCTATACTGATATTGTTAGAGTGTTTATTCATATTAGTTTTAGGCTGCTTTTTTTGTGATCAGTCTAGATTATAGGTTCAAAACTTGGGGCACAAAACATTTAAGGGGGATGCAGGATTCGAGGTAGCTTTGCCACCCATGTAAACAATAAACTAGCTCTACACTGTTGGAAGTACTGCTTCTCCTTTACTTCATCTTACAGTTGAAAATCTTTGCTCTAACATCATATACTTAGTGAGTTTCCTCTGACATATAGTAGGCATTTACCTTTTTAATAAATCGTGGCAGAAAAAGAGGGGGGATGTGAGAATTTTCCTTTTGATGGAAATGTGGGGGGAGGAGGAGAGGGGGTAGAGCATGGTAAGAAAAGCTTAGGGTAACTTCTAATCTAAATCTAGTCTGAATGTTTCCATATTCAGGTAATAATGTATATTTCACTTACAAAATAACTTGAAATACAAGTTATTGTGTAATTAACAGACAGGTGATAATACTGATAACAGAATTGCTTTGCAAATTGTAGCTTATAAATTTGTTATGATTTGTATGTAGTAATGTCTCATAAATTCACAAATATAATCCCATGTTGAAGTAAATAGAATATATGTCAAGTCAGTTTTTCTTGCTTTTAAAATCACTTTTGTGTATGAAACCCAGTTGTAAGGTTTGCAAAATAAGATGGAATGCTGTGTCAGTATCATAAAAATGTGATTTCTTACACCCAGAGACCACAGACAGAGGTGGGGAGGTAGCAAAGGGGGCATGATGTAATGAGCGGAGAGAACACTTTAAATTTACACTAATAAATATGTAACTACTTTGTAGCCACTTTGGTTGGTTACCCTACAGCAGTCTCTGCCTTCTTTAACGTGTAAACAAGACATTTTTAATGATATGTAGTATCAATAACATGATTAAGATGGTATATCATTTGTTGGTATATTCAGGCACAAGGTTTGAAACCACTAGCTTGCATAAGATAAATTAAAAAGAATTTTAAAACTGTGCTTCCACATAGTTTCTAGAGGCATTCAGGCAGTAGAATTCCACTACACATTTCCGCAGCTTCCTTTTCTGTCTTCATTAGGTGAGGTGGTATCTGAAAGAGAATTCTTTGGTATACTCTGACACATCATCATGATTCACATTTGTATATTTACAGATTGTCAGTTGTAGGTGCATACGAGGTCTGCTACCAAAGATGGTTGCCTATTGGCTAGGACTCTACACCGTGTTGCTCTTGCTCAGGCCCACATGGCATGAATGTTTGTCGCCTTGACTGCTGCTGAAGTTCTTAAATAATGGGCTGTCACTTCGTTCTCTGGTGAAGACTGCCATGTCCGTTTACATTTTAGTTGCTCAACCTAATCTTCAATGACTCGTATAACTGACTCCCAGACTTGAAGTTTGTCTTATGACTACACCTGAAGATGGCGATGGAGATTTATGTTGCCAGAATATTGTGTATAAATGATATTATTACTCGGTTTGTTTCCCGAGAAACATTCATAACTGTACAGTGCCAAGAAAAACTTCATTCACTTGTAAGATTTCCAGTGATCTTTATGTTGACTTATCCCCTGCACCCACACTTCCAGTCTGGTTGTAATGACCGAAACTATCATTAATGTGATTGTGTTGTCTACAAGTGCTCACATGAGCTAAGTCACATGGTTCTATCAAAGAACAGCATCTCCCAAAATATTGACATTTTAGCTTTCATTTTGATATTAATTAGTGTTTGGTTTTATGGGAAATAAAATGTGCCAATCAGTAATGTCATTACTGAACCGTAGCCTTGTTTCTATAGAAATTTGGTGATTATACTTATATCTAAATCTCTTGCATTCTGTCATATTTTACGCGGTAGGTACAATAAGTACTTAGCCTCTATTCCCGATGGCGCCACTGTCGCCAGAGAAATTTATTATCGTGTAGTACATTATCTTAGACGGCTATTGTTAAAATTTTAGCCAAATTGGACTCGTAGTTTTGTTTTGATCACTTGTGAAAGTGGGTGTGTCCGCGGATTTTAGAAAAATGGGAAAAGAGCAATATCGGACGGTGATGCGATTCTTGTTTTCGGAAGGAAAATCTCGCAGCGAAATCAAAGAGTGATTGGATGCTGGGTACGGTGACTCTTCTCCTTCGATGGCGACTGTCAAAAATTGTTTTAGGAGTTTCAATGTGGCCGCACGTTGGTTTTTGATGAGCCACACCCAGGTGCCCCGAAAATGGTTACCATGGAGGATAACGTGACAAAAATCTACGATCTCGTAATGGCAGACCGCCGATTGAAGGTACACAAGATTGCTGGGACAGTAGGCATCTCAAAAGACCACTTGGGCCATATCTTGCATGAAATTTTGGGTATGAGAAAGCTGTCGGAGCGATGGGTGCCGCGTTTTCTTACTCCAGACAAGAAGCGCAACCTTGAGACCACTTGACAGCAGTGTTTGACACTGTTTAAGTGCAATCCAAAGGAGTTTCTGCATCGTTACGTTACCATCAACAAAACATGGATCTGCTGGTACACACCAGAGACCAAGGAAAAGTCAAAACAGTGGACTTAATCCTGGCGAATGTGCTCCGAAAAAGGCGAAGACTCCCATGGCTGGAAAGATGATGGCCACTGTTTTCTGGGATTCACAAGGTATGATCTACACCAACTACCTGGAGAAGGGCACAGTAGGGGTGTCCACTTAGAAAATACATCAATGTTTTTTACAACTTCGAATACTTTTATGTTTTTCTTAGCTCAACAAATAAAAACCAACAATATTCGTGGGCAAATGTCATTTCATCTATCTTTTACCTGTTCCTTTAAAATCGCCCTGAGAAAATTGCATTTCCTGTTGAACACAGATAGTTCATTGTCTTTTGTTTGTTCCGTATGAACACTATACCAGCAGTGTAATGATGTGTTTAATTTTAGGCTTTTTTTGTTTATGGCTTTACGCCTCGTCGACATCAAGGTCATTAGAGGCGGGAAAGGACAGGGGGCAAGGAACGGGAAGGAATTCGGCAATGGCCCTTTTAAAGCATTCGCCTGGAGTGGTTTGGGAAAATAATGGAAAACGCAAATCTGGATGCCCGGATGAGGATTCTAACCCGCGTCCTCCCGAATGTGAAGCCAGAGTGTTACCTTAATTTTATGATCTTGTCTGTTGGTTCTGTAGTGTTGTATTAGTGAGGTATAGCTTTGTGAGTGAAACAGAAACTACAAATTAACAAATATTTTATTAAGATACCAGACCATTACTATAATAAACCAGACATTGAATACTAATGTCTAAATCTGCATAGAAATATTAATTTTAAGTGTTTTAATCTCTTAACACCAATGGTGTTTAGGCAAACTTTGCAGAAACAAAAGTTTACTCAATCGTTTTCCTTTCATTCTGTTCCTTTGCTGACTGACTATTTGAACAGCATTCTAAAATAAACGTTCGGATGTAACAGAAGTCGCAACAATATTTGATCATATGTTGCCCCAACCCGGCTTATATTTAAATACTAGTTGGTACCCAAGACATCGTTCGTGTTTGTAAAGAATTTGGATTGACGGCTACCGACATCTAACCACCATAGTGCACGATGGGAGACTCGATGCGATTACGACACACAAACGCCAGTCATCTGCGCTATGTAGTTCAGGCAGCAGACTAAAATATACAGACACACATGTCTTTGGTCGAAATAAGAAAATATCCTTCATCGACCAATTTCAACCACCATATCTCCCACACCGCCACAGTTATCAGAATTCGTCCAGCGTTGTTATTGACGGGTGACTCTGTGCTACTACCACACACAAACACCAGTGATCTGCGCTAGATAGTTTTGGTTGAAAAGTGATACACCATGACACATACACTTTAGGTAGAAATATGAAAGTGCCACAGGTCGACCAATTTCAACCACCGTATCTCCCACATCCCCATAGCTACCGACATCTAACCACCATAGTACACGATAGGAGACATGATACCACTACCACACACAAACACCATTGGTCTTTGCTATGTAGTTGTGGCAGCAGAGTGACATATACGGAGACTCATGTCTTTGGTCGAAATATAAAAAGGCCCTGCATCAACAACTTTTAACCATCATATCTCCCACATCCCCACAGCTATCGACATTCGGTCAACGTTGTGCACTACAGGAAACTCCATGCTACTTCCACACACAAAGGAATACACACGTCTATTTTTTATATATATGTAAGATTGAGTAGAATCATGTAACACTTAGTTGTTTTAGAGTAATAATATCTTTTTTCGATTCACAGCAAATACCGGCAAATAGTAGGAGTTAACCTAATGGATACGATGCATTGATGTTCAGTGAATACCCCTAGATCACAGGGCTTTACTATGCCGAATTATTGGACCGATTCAATGCCGAATTGCAGAAAAAATAGCCCCATTTGGCGAAGAAAAAAGTGCTCTTCCACCATGACAACGCACTGGCTCACACCTCCAGCGTTGCCACGGCCAAATTGTTCGAACTGGGCTACGAACTGCTGCCCCATCCACCATATTCTCCAGATTTGGCCCTGTGTGACTCCTTTTTGTTTCCAAACTTGAAGAAGAGACTTGCTGGGCAGAAATTTGAGTCGAATGATGAGGTTATCGCCGCCACGGAGGCCTCCTTTGCAGATTTCCAGAAAACGTATTTTGCAGACGGATTAAAGAAGTTGGAGCATCGCTGGGTCAAGTGTATTGAGCTAAAAGGAGACTATGTTGAGAAATAAATCGCCACTTTTCCCATATTTTTGAGTTTTCTTTTGTAGGCTGTGTACGTTTCGGACCGCCCTCGTATAAGCCTTGTTTTGTACGTGCCGAATAGTATTCACGCTTTTCGTCTCCTATAGAGCTAAGCAGCTATATTTGAAACTTACCGATTTATACTACCTTGTTTGAATTCAAAGATCTCTTATATTTCATCCTAAAAACTAGTTCTCATTCTTAATTAATATGAAAGTACCAGGTCACTGTATTTCTCAATGTATTGATTCCATCTATTAACTCTTGCTTATGAACTTGGAGGAGGATAATCAATAGCAACTGTACTATTATAAATCTGTAGCAGAGCTATGTCTGTTTATGCCAGCATTTCTGAAAAACTAAAGAACTGATTTTCATGGGGTTCTCACAGTTTGAAATCTTATGTTCTGGCTTAAAATGTGTGATTTATATCATGGGGACAGCAGGGAAAATTAAAATCTTATTGAAATATCAACAAAGAAATATGTGTGACATTATATCCTAACACCACCTATTGCTTCTTTCCTCATGTATCCTGTAATCAGCATCTGCACTCCAAAGAAGGCAGTAGTGTAGCATGTAACACAGAAATAAGCTTCACAGAGTCCATAGAAGGATATAACTAAAAGCTTCTAAGATTCTAAATTAATTACGCAGTCATAAACTTGATATTTTCTTTAAGTTACAATCAGACCAGTATCTTGTGAGTAAGTAAAAATTGAAGTCATGAAATTAAATCAGAGGGAAAACATCTCTAACATTTTCATAAGCAGTATAATTAAAAACAACCATTTTAAAATATTATTTTCATGGTCAGAAACTTTTATTAGAGAAGAAAATTAATTTGAAAATTTATTTACCATGTACTTTGAGGAAACAGCCAACAGCAAACAGTAAAATCTTTCATTTAAATAGATAAACAAAATTAAATAATGGCACTATATTGTTAGGAAGACTCTTTAATAGAAGTTAGAGACCGAGGGTAAATCCTAAGTATGTTTTAGAGAGGTAAAGAAATACAATTTTGTAAATCAGAAGGTGAAAATAGGAAAAAATGATAGTCAAAATTAAAGTAATGATGCAGTATCAGTCTGTAACTAAATTTAAGTTAAAGGGTTAAAATGGGATTTTTGTCTTTAACTTTTGTGGTGACTGAAGTGACATGTGTAAAAATAGAAGTTAAAAAATAGGAATTTGTTAAAAGCAAGATAAATATCAGAAAATAGAGCATTAAATTCTAAGAAGAATGGTATAAATTTAATTCAATTTCAATTCCATAAGAGAGTAGTAATTAGTAAAATAGGTGCGAGGTGCCAAAAGAATAATTTAATTTAACAGCTAAATAAAACTAGCCTCAGAATAAATCATTATACCACATTAAATAGGAAAGAAAATTGAAACTGTTCAGACATGTAACTCTATTGGGGAAGGAAAAAAATCATTTAAGTCACAGAGAAATAACATTTAATATTCATCAATCACACTTCACGAATTAATAACTGTTTGAACAAAGGGGTTTGGTAGGAAAGTTGTCATTAACTAAAGTTATTAAGATAAACCAATCTAAAAATTAGTAAAATTTCAGGAAATTTTGAATGAAAATAAGGACCGGGGATTAGGAAAATTTTACACTCCCACGTCACTAGCCATTTTGCCTATTCATCACCAGTCGGTCAAAGAAGCCCCTACATGTCACTTTGTTTCGTGACTGAAAGGCAGGCGGAACTTAGAACAATTCTCATAATGTAGCTCTCGGAACTTAGAAAACGTTAATAAGGTGAAGATGTCTGGCGATAGAAATTTGTGGCAGCCAACTGAAACTTGCAGAACTTCTCTGTATGTTGAACAGTTCTTTTATGGTCGCTCTAATGGGCTTACAATTTAGTTTAATATTGCAAGGGTGAATACTTCGTCAGTATATGTTTATGAGGCGGTTAATATTGCAAGGGTGAATACTTCGTCAGTATATGTTTATGAGGCGGTGCCACTACTACTAACAGACAGTAATTATCCACAAGGATACAGTGGGAAGTGTGTGGGAACATGGTTAGCAGTTCAAGCCTTGTTTAAACATTGGTTTATTACAATTATTAATGATAATGCTGAAACTTACAGAAAATGTTACAACTATAATATCAAATACCACCAATCCTGGTCTTGCAAACGAAGATATGAATAATCTTGTTATCACAGAATGATATATCGCATTCGGGAGGACGGCGGTTCGAATCCCCGTCCGGGCATCCAGATTTGGGTTTTCCATGGTTTTCCCCAAATCACTCCAGTTGAATCCTTCAAAAGGCCATGGCCGAATTCCTTCCCATTCCTTGCCCCCATCCTTTCCCGTCTCTAAAGAACACGTTGTTAAAAAGGGACGTTAAACTGTTAAAAAAAAAAAGAAAAAAAAAAAGAATGATATAATATTATGGACCAAACCTTGGTCTTGCAACTTATACCTTGAATAACCCTTATAATTACAAACTATCCTACTTATGCCAAATTATAGAAAATAACCAGACTGGCTCTTAATAATCTACTAGCCAAATACAATTTTATATTTGAGCCAGACCGCTAACGACAAGGTAGAAAGTGACACACTGGTAGTAGTAATTGACAGAGAAAATGACTAATATAATGTCAAATAACACCGGCTTCGATCTTTTAGATTACCGAATGAATAATCCTGTAATCACCGACAATTCCACGTAGATCAATAACAGAAATAACAAGACCGGCTCGTTCTCATCTACCAGCATCTAACACTCTGCCAGTAGGACCAAACACAATTTATGGCTGAGGCAGACCGCTAACGACGAGGCGGAAGGCGACACTTGTGGTTGCAGTTGACGGCCACTACCTCCAATACCCTCCTAGGGCGAGAAGGCAGGTTTCAGCTCGAAAGTACCACCCGGGTCGATCGCCACGGTGTTCCCGAATCTTTGGCACAGCACTCTCGGTGAAGAGTGTATCGGAGAAATTCCCTCTCTGCAGGTGGTTGAAGCACGGACGCGAGGGACCCACCAATTCACCAGAAGTATAATCCACGGGCAGCCCAGTCAAACCATCAAGCTGAGTCACGGCCACTGCGAGAAATACCAGGCATAACCAATCGACTGTTGACTGCCTCACTGACTGCTTCCTCCTTAGTCCCGCAACGCTATCACTCCGGGAAACATTAGCGGAATACCGATCGCGTGCCTCCAACCTCACGGCCACTCAGGGCCGACCGACTGACTGCCTCCCTGGCCGCCTGGTCCAACCCGGACCCCGCCGCCCCACCGGGCCTCCGGCGTCACGGCGACACAGGGAAGCACTCTGCTTCCACCTGACTGACTGGCTGGCTGCTTGACTGACTCACTCCGACTCCAACTGCCCGCTCGGTTCTGTGTCCCCACTTATATACCCGCTATCACCAGGAGCCCCAGCACTCTCTAGCGGGGGAACACCAAAGAGGAAACAATCGCAAGCGGAAGAAAAGAGAAGGCAAAGATACAAGAGCCGAGCACGGTTCAGTTTATTTGAAGGATGAGCTAGATTAGTAACCCATTAATTAACCTGTTTGTCTTGTGATCACTTTAAGATGATTTCCTTTAATTAGCTCATCCTCAAATTTTCATATTGCGCCTTGGTCACGAGGGGATTTTACCTTTTCCCAAAGGCTTCTGATTACCATTGTTGTTGACAGAATTAAATGGTTCTACCAAATGACAACACTGACAAATCACTTTTTTCAATTCAGTATTTATTTCTCTGTGTTGCTCTAGTGTGGCTTATGGCATCAGACTTCTTCAAAGACACCAAAGCACAAACATACAAATATTCCAGCCATTGAACTTTAAACAAAAAGTCTGACAACAACTGAGAACTGAACACTGATTACTAGCTTGCAACTAACTAATTCATCTCTGCTGCTCGTTTATATAGACGCCACAGGAAGATCCAGAATAACCTAAAGAAAGCTAATCAAGGTTTCTCGAGTGGTGACAATGCAGCCAACAATCAAAATCACATTAAAACAATCGGAATTAGTACAAAATCATTCTCAATCATCATGAAAAACAGAAATGAAAAACAAAGAAATTTACAGGTATTTACCCCAGAAATTAGCTACATAAACCAGACTGATCCATTGAGAATTGTCCTCCAGACATCATGGCTCACATCAACACTTACAATTTTGAACCTTTAATCAATGTTTCATGCATAATACTGTCCTTGAACATATTACATAGCATTTACATCATTTCTCTCCATAAAGCAATGTTCATTTACACAAATTCACAATTAATTACATGGAAAAATATACAAAACCATAATTAGTCAACTCCCAGCTTGCTATACATAATTCTTAAAATAACATTTCATTAAAGGGCTGGCGGGGTCTGAGGACTGTTATAAGCCGCAATCTTCAGTACAATTTCGAAGTCTGATTTAACATTCTACAAATGGCTATTGTGGTCTGATACCAGTTTAAATTCAACAATTTTGAATAATATATGGAATTATCTTTAGTAGTGAGTTTCATTTCTAAGTACAATTTTTTACCATTATCTCTTGGGATGTAATAATAAAAGCAGATTGGCAACCAATTTAAGAACCATGCATAACTTTTTAACTGGGCAAGGACGTTAATTACTCACCCACCACTCTCGGTTATGATGCCTATTATTATTATTACTAAAAACAATAACCGAGAGTGGTTAATGCTCTGGCCTCGCATTCGAGAGGATAGCAGTTCGGATCCCTGTCCGGGCATTCTGATTTGGGTTTTCCATGGTTTCCCCAAATCACTCCAGGGGAATGATAGGATAGTTCCTTCAAAAGGCCTTGAGCAAAATCCTTCCCATTTCTTGTCCCCAGTGCCATCCCACCTCTAATGAACTCAAGGTTGATGAGACATAAGCCATAAGGGTGTGTGTGTGTATATATATATGTATATATATATATATATATATATATAATAACGGTAAGCTTTAAAATGCTTTAAGGCAATAAAATTAAGGAAGGATAGGGAAATATGACCCAGCACTTACCACAGATGAAGGCGGCTGGGACGACGAACAAAAAACAAACACAAGAGAAGTGCAATATTTCGGCCTACAGCAGCCTTAAACGTGCAGAAGGTGAAGCCCCAGGCGGCGTCACATGTGTACACATAGACAGCCGACTGGTGAAACCAGTCGGTCTGTCTATGTGTACACATGTGACGCCGCCTGGGGCTTCACCTTCTGCACGTTTAAGGCTGCTGTAGGCCGAAATATTGCACTTCTCTTGTGTTTGTTTTTTGTTCGTCGTCCCAGCCGCCTTCATCTGTGGTAAGTGCTGGGTCATATTTCCCTATCCTTCCTTACGGTGAGCAGGAAAATGCTTTAAGGCAATAAAACTAAGGAAGAATAGGGACATACGACCCAAAACTTAACACAGATGAAAGTGCCTGGGAATGATGAATATAAAAAAGAACAAACACAAGAAATTAATATTTCAGTGATTATCCTTATTCTTACTAAAAGTGAGGCACTAGGCGGAACCAGACGAGCACACTAAGACTACTGCCTGGTGAATAGCATGGCCGGCATAGATAGTAGTATAGGAGAGGGGAAAAGCACAAATACTTAATCGATAATGCTGAAGCTATATTATCATTGAAAGTGGGAAATCAACATAATAACCAAGTGACAATATACATGTAAATCATATTTTGAAAAACTTTAAGTAAGAAAAATAAAATTTAAGTAATATAAATAGTAGTGATAATAAGTGCTAAGTCTGGTGGGAGGGATTTATTTATTACAGATTGAGTCCTGGAGGATGTCTGGTGTCCAGGATATTCTGGTAGGCTAGTTCCCATCCATGCAGTTCAGAGCAGATTGTGTTGTAAGGGAAAACTCTTATTGCCTTATCTGAGAAACGATTGTTGATATTATTCAGATTGTGGGAACTGGTAGGTTTTTCCACTGGGTGGGCTTGATTGTTAGTAAACACTGTCTGCCTGTGGCCATTCATTCTGATTGAAAGTGGGTTAGTAGTGAGGCCTATATATGAGCTGGAGCAATGGGGGGCATGCAAGTTGATATATGAGGTGTGTTGTAATGCAAGTAGAATGATCAGTGATTGGAAATGTTTCACCTGTTGTAGGATTGGAGTAAGTGGTAGTAGCTGAAGGCATGCTGCATGTTTTACAGTGGGGTCTGTTGCATGGGAATGATCGCTTTGGTAGTTTGGGGTAGTTAGATTTTCTGGTCTAAAACATGTGCATGAGGTCTTGGGTAGGATTTTACGGTGAATGGTACACATCCCAGGGGAGGAAAGTAGGAAGTCATAGGATTAGGTTAATAGACTTAAGACCAGGGAAGAACTGAGTGATGAAAGTGGGGCTGCAATTAGTTTTAAGGGGTACAGCCTTGGAGTGGCTGTGCACAGGAAGGGCTGTAGCATGAGAGATTTGTTTGTGTACTTATTCAGAGGGGTAGCTGCAGGAGATAAAAGCTCCAGATAGGTTTTGTGTGTATTGGAAAAAAGATTCTTCATTGGAGCAGATGTGTCTGCCATGGATGGCCATATTGTACGGAAGGGAACGTTTGTTGTGTGAGGAATGACAACTGTTAAAGTGAAGATAATGCTGTAAGTTTGATATGAACAGAAGTATGGAGGTGCCCATTATGTAAGGAAACGCCAACAAGAGAGGTAACATGGCTGAGGGGAGGGGGGGGGGGGCGGGTATACGTCCAGTTAAAGTTGATAAAGTGGTTGTTTAGGCAGTTGAGGAAGTCTATTAGATGAGTCTCTGTGTGGGTCCAGATCATAAAAATATCACCTATATATCTGAACCACACAAGTGGCTTAATGGAAAGATGGTTTAGGAATTGTTGTTCCAGACAGCCCGGAACAGGTTTGCATAGGATGGTGCCTATACAGTGCTGCGTATCTGGTGGTAAATTTCAGAGTTGAATGAAAAGTAGTTGTTACACAGATTGAGGTTTTTTTTTATTATTATTTAATTTAATTGCAGAGGTTTGCCAAGGAAATGAGGAAGGATATGTTGGGGAGGCTGTCTGGAGGTTGCATTTCCAGGAAGTGTTCCATGGCACTGAGGCTCTGACTGTGAGGGATGTTAATGTAAAGGCAAGAGTCATTTATGGAGACATGAAAGGAGTCAGGTGGTAGAGGAATGGGAACTGTGGAAATTCGTCTGAGGAAATGTAGGGTATGTTTTATGAATGAAGGGAGGTTCTGTTCAAAAGGCTGGAGATGCTGATCCACAAGAGCTGAAACATGTTCAGAAGGTGACCAATATGCCACAACTGTAGGTCACCCCAGATTTCCAGTTTTGTGGATCTTGGTAAGATGGTATAAGGTGGGGGTATGGGGGTTCTGCAGAGTAAGGAGGGAGAAAGAGTTGGGAGAGTCACTGTAAGGGGCTCTTGAGGTCAAAGAGAGTGCATACTTCTTGGCATATTGAAGTTGCAGAATCTGTAGGATGTGGAAGGTATGTAGTGGCGTCAGAGAGCTTCTCAAACCTTTGGCCTCATCACTGCTGTCCATGACTACGGTCGTCGAGCCTTTGCCAGCTTGGAGAATGATGATGTTCCTAATTCTTTGACAGTTGTCTCATGCCACAGGTTTCAATAGAACTGAGTTTGCTGGAGTGGGGAAAGAAGTTGAGGAAGGATATTGAGGACAGGTTGGATGTGAGGAATTCATGGAACATAAGGAGCGGGTGATGCTGAGGAAGGAGAGGTGGGTCTATTTTGGATGGAGGTTTGAAATGCTCTAGGAAGGGTTCAGTTTCATACTGAATATCACTACCATCCCGGGTGGCAATGTGGTAATGCCACTGGAGAGTTTTCCCTGATAACACAACCTCCTCCTGAACTACGTAGCCTATCAGAATATCCTGGACACCAGACATGCTCCAGGCCTCAATCTCCAATAAATCCTTCCTACTAGACCCAGCACTTATTAGCACTACTTTTTATATTGCTTATATTTTATTTTTGTACTTTAAGTTTTTCAAAATATGATTTATATGTCGTCACCACTCAGTTATTATGTTGGTATACCATTTTCAATGATAATATACCTTCAACATTATTGATCTAGTTTTTGTGTTCCTGCACCTCCCCCCCCCCCCCCCTCCTCTTACACATTACCATCTATGCTGGCCATGCCATTCACCAGATGGCCATCATCATGTACATGTCTGGCTCCACCTGGTGTCTCACTTCTGCAAGAATAAGGCTATACACCGAAATATTGCGCATTTCTTGTTTTTGTTCTTTTTTGTGTTTATCGTTGCCAGCTGCCTTCATCTATGGTAAGTGTCGGATCATATTTCCCTATCCTCCCCTAATTATATATATATATATGAGTCTCCCACATCACCCACCTCCTATAATGTTCTGTTGACAAAGAGCTCATTCCAAATATTTCTGCTTCATTTGTATTTATTTCTTCTCTTTGTTTTTGCACCCCACATCCATCATCTATGGCTGTGTATGAGTGTGCCTCTACTGTTCTGTAGCCTTCTTACGTTTTGGTTCGCCCAATAATTTTCCTGATGATTCTTTGCTCTTCTTTCTGGTGTTCACATTGGAGCGGTTGCCTTTTTTTTTATGAAGGGGAAATATGAGAGTGCACTTCCAATCTTTTGTGACTTCGTTTGCCTACCAACAATTTCCTTCTTAGACTTTAGTGCGAGTGTTTCTGTGGCATAGAGAGCGGTGGTTTAATAACTGTATTGTAATGCATAATTTTTGATTGGATTCCTATGTTCTTTTTGTTGTAGACATTGCAGTTCTGACCGAAGGCCTTTTTCATCTTGTTGAGTCTTGTTTTGTTGTGCCTGCTTTTCGAGTCCCATTGGACTGATAATTTTGCCTAAGTATTTAACCTCAGTGACTCTTTTGATTTTCCCATATTTTATATCAAGTGTTTTATGTTCAGTTTTGTGACAAAAAAAACTAACTTTTTCTCAAAGGAAATTTTTAGTCCATTTTTTTCTGCTAATTTTTTTGAGGGATTCTATTTGTTTGATGGCATGTTGCTCACTTTCTGACATAATAGCCAGATCATCTGCGAAAGTGTAGCCAAGGATATTTAGTCGGTTTCCTCCTAGTTTTACTGGGTGTTCGTTGTTCCTATTCTCTAATGACTTTGTCCATGGCTATATTAAATAGGATTGGTGAGGAACCATCACCCTGTCTAACTTCAGTTTTTGTTTCGAATTCTTTGGAGAGTTGTCCCATGAATTTTACATTATTTGTGATGTTGGCGAGTGTCTGATTAATTCTCTTGATTTATTGCCTAGTCTATATTCCCTTAGGATGTTCATTAGGCTTTTCCTGTCGATGGAGTCATATGCCGTCTTGAAGTCTACGAAGATGCGTATGGTTTTATTTTGCCCGACTTATATGTATTTTAGGATGGTTTTGAGGTTAGTTTTTGCTCTGCACAGATCTGTTGGGTCTAAAGCCTGCTTGGTATTTGCTTATTTTGTGTTTGATTTGTTCTTGTACTATTTTATGGAGACAAGCAGAAGAATTTTGTAGGCAACTGATATTAGATTTCACATTGGTGTGGTCACCTTTTTTGTGAAGGGGAAGTATCAGAGTACACTTCCAGTCTTTTGGGACTTCATTTGTATCCCAAAAATGTCCAATGATTTTGGTTAGTTCTAGGAGTGAACTCTGGCCTAGATTTTTCAGGAATTCTGCCACTATGCCATGTTCTCCTGGTGCTCTTCCATTTTTGAGTTTCTGAATATGCTTTCTGATTTCTTCTAGTTTTGGTGAATGTTGGTGCTGGTGAATCTGGATTGATTTCTCCTAATTGTTCTGAGAACCCTAGAATTGGTTCTGGACAATTTAAAGTTGCTCAAAGTAGTAATGTATAAATATTAAACTAAGGAAGGATATAATATAGCTCATTGATATATATATATATATATATATATTAGACATTGGGATAGGAGAAAAACCACCGCTTACCAAAGATGAGGGCTCCAGCGGCGTCAAAACACGAAAAAACACACAAACACAAACATAATACAAATTTTCGAGCTTAGCTCTTCATCAGGTTGTAGGATGAGGTGGCTGCCCCGCGGAAGCTAGCAGCCAACTGAGGAGACCACACGGGGTGCACATGGTCGGCTGGTCGGGGTGGAGATGGAGGGGGGAGAAACAACATGGCGGGAGGCGGGGGTGGGGGTGGAAGGACCTAAGCCCGAAAATGATAATTAGACTGCACAGTGGAAACGCGGTTGCGGTCATAAGGTCACTGGCATAAAACAAACCAAGGAAAACACAGGGGGGGGGGGGGGGGGGGGGAATCTACTGAAAACGAACTATAAGTGCCCCCATAAAAAATTATTCCACACGCAAAATTATTGAAAATATTACACACGAAAAAATACTGCACACGGAAAAATTATCTTAATATAAAACACACGAGAGAAAATTTTTTATCAATAGATCTAAGTACAAAAAGAGAAAGCTCTGGTGAGCGATGGTTTTGTGGGAAATGATGGCAGGTAAGGGGCAAAGGTCGGAGGGGAGAGGAAAATTGGAGCTATCTTAAATTTAGTCCAGGTGGTTGTCTGGTCCCCAGTTGGTACTGAAAGGCCAGTTCCCACCTCCTCAGCTCTGAGATGCTGCTTTTGTCTGGGAGTACTTTGATGGCGCGGACTGTGAAGCAGGTGTTGAAATTGTTGGTGTTATGAGTGGTGGCATGAAAAGAAACAGGGTGGTCAGGGTTCTCAGTCCAGACCGATTGTCTGTGTCCATTCATCCGGATGGCCAGTGGATTTGTGGTCAGACCAATGTAGGAGGCTGGGCAGTGGTTGCAGGTAAGTTGATAGATCAGGTGAGAAGTTACGCAGGTGGCCGATCCAGTGATGTAGAAGCTTTCCCCTGTTACGGGATTGGTGAAGGTGGTAGAAGGCGGGTGCATCATGCAAAGTTTGCAACGGGGCCTGTTACACGGAAAGGATCCTTGGGGCTGTCTTGTGGGCTGAGGGGTTCCATGTTTATGGACCAAGAGTTGGTTCAAGTTGGGGGGTCTACTGAAACAGGTTCTGGGGGGCTGGGGAAGGATTTGTGGTAGGAGTGTTTTCATTTCCGGGCAGGCTCGGAGGAGATCATATCCTTGTCTTAGGATTCGGTTGATGGATTCTAAGCCAGGGAAGTAGCGGGTGACCAAAACTGGGCTTTGGTTGGTTCTTGATGGTTGTGGGGTGTTGCTGGATTTTGTCGGTACTGATGTGGCTCGTGTAACTTGTTTATGAACTAAATCAGGGGGATAATTGCGGGATATTAGGGCTTCAGAAATGTTATTAGTGTACTGCTTAAGGGACTGTTCGTTGGAGCAAATGTGCCTGCCCCGGATTCCCAGGCTGTATGGGAGGGCGCGTTTGATGTGATTAGGATGGCAACTGTCGTAGTGGAGGTATTGTTGTAGATTGGTGGGTTTTATATGTACCGAAGAATTGATGCCGCCATCAGAGAGGGAAAGGTCGACATCCAGGAAAGTGGCCTGGGTGTGGGAGTAATTCCATGTAAATTTCAAAGTGCTGGCATTATTGAGGTTATTGAGGAAAAGGAGAAGGTTGTCTTCCCCGTGGGTCCAGACCATGAAAATATCGTCAATGAATCTGACCCATACCAGGGGTTTCAAAAGGGCTGCAGCTAAGAAGGACATTTCTAGGCGGCCTAAGTATAAGTTGGCGTAGGAGGGAGCCATGCGGGTGCCCATGGCAGTGCCGCTGACTTGTCGGTAGATTTTGCCATCAAAGGTGAAAACGTTGTTAGTTAAAATTAGTTCGGCCAGGTAGACTAGGAATGATCTGGACGGGAGGCTATTAGGGGGACGCTGGTCAAGAAAATGTTCCATGGCGCTGAGGCCATGGCAGTGGGGAATATTGGTGTATAGGGAGGTCACGTCAATCGTAACCAGAAGGGAGTCAGGTGGAAGAGGGACGGGAACTGTGGATAAACGGGAAAGAAAATGCCGGGTGTCTTTGATGTGGGAGGGGAGCTGGCTTACAATAGGCTGTAGGTGTTGGTCTACCAGGGCGGAAATGCGTTCGGTCGGAGAACCATAAGCAGCAACTATGGGGCGTCCAGGGTTGCCCGATTTGCTCCAACGAACAGTCCCTTAAGCAGTACACTAATAACATTTCTGAAGCCCTAATATCCCGCAATTATCCCCCTGATTTAGTTCATAAACAAGTTACACGAGCCACATCAGTACCGACAAAATCCAGCAACACCCCACAACCATCAAGAACCAACCAAAGCCCAGTTTTGGTCACCCGCTACTTCCCTGGCTTAGAATCCATCAACCGAATCCTAAGACAAGGATATGATCTCCTCCGAGCCTGCCCGGAAATGAAAACACTCCTACCACAAATCCTTCCCCAGCCCCCCAGAACCTGTTTCAGTAGACCCCCCAACTTGAACCAACTCTTGGTCCATAAACATGGAACCCCTCAGCCCACAAGACAGCCCCAAGGATCCTTTCCGTGTAACAGGCCCCGTTGCAAACTTTGCATGATGCACCCGCCTTCTACCACCTTCACCAATCCCGTAACAGGGGAAAGCTTCTACATCACTGGATCGGCCACCTGCGTAACTTCTCACCTGATCTATCAACTTACCTGCAACCACTGCCCAGCCTCCTACATTGGTCTGACCACAAATCCACTGGCCATCCGGATGAATGGACACAGACAATCGGTCTGGACTGAGAACCCTGACCACCCTGTTTCTTTTCATGCCACCACTCATAACACCAACAATTTCAACACCTGCTTCACAGTCCGCGCCATCAAAGTACTCCCAGACAAAAGCAGCATCTCAGAGCTGAGGAGGTGGGAACTGGCCTTTCAGTACCAACTGGGGACCAGACAACCACCTGGACTAAATTTAAGATAGCTCCAATTTTCCTCTCCCCTCCGACCTTTGCCCCTTACCTGCCATCATTTCCCACAAAACCATCGCTCACCAGAGCTTTCTCTTTTTGTACTTAGATCTATTGATAAAAAAATTTCTCTCGTGTGTTTTATATTAAGATAATTTTTCCGTGTGCAGTATTTTTTCGTGTGTAATATTTTCAATAATTTTGCGTGTGGAATAATTTTTTATGGGGGCACTTATAGTTCGTTTTCAGTAGATTCCCCCCCCCCCCCCGTGTTTTCCTTGGTTTGTTTTATGCCAGTGACCTTATGACCGCAACCGCGTTTCCACTGTGCAGTCTAATTATCATTTTCGGGCTTAGGTCCTTCCACCCCCACCCCCGCCTCCCGCCATGTTGTTTCTCCCCCCTCCATCTCCACCCCGACCAGCCGACCATGTGCACCCCATGTGGTCTCCTCAGTTGGCTGCTAGCTTCCGCGGGGCAGCCACCTCATCCTACAACCTGATGAAGAGCTAAGCTCGAAAATTTGTATTATGTTTGTGTTTGTGTGTTTTTTCGTGTTTTGACGCCGCTGGAGCCCTCATCTTTGGTAAGCGGTGGTTTTTCTCCTATCCCAATGTCTAATATATCCGCTCTCAGCGCCTTTGTTTCGAAACAATCTATATATATATATATATATATATATATATATATATATATATATATAGGATAGGGAAAAATAAATAGGAACTCGTCAGTTACCACGGAAAACGCACGGTGGTGGTAGAATTACCAGGAGGGGGTTGGGGGGGGGATAAGCTAGACCAGCAATAATTAAATGGCATGTGAATGTTGTGGAAAAATGTACATTACAATGAGGTTATAAAGAAGGAATTCAGATAGAAAGAATGCTTCGCAAACACGAGTACACAAAGAGCAAAGGATGGAAATAAAAAGATGGTGAACACCGAGATAGGAACAAAAAAGGACAAAACAAGAAGGAAGCCATAAGGCAACAATTGGATAGTGGAAACAAAGAAACTGCTGTGAGGCACTGAAAATAAGATAGGATAGGGAAAAATAAATAGGAACCCGTCACTTACCACAGATGAGGCAGGAGAGCGAGACGAACACGTAAAAAAACAAAAAGATAAACAAATAATATTTCGACATGAGTCTTAATCATGTTAGAGACGAGACATATGGCAGGGGGAAAGATGTGGTCACATCCCAACCCGCCACATTAATGAAGCTTAGGCGGAAAACATGCGGTGGTGGTAGAATTGCCGGGAGGGGTGGGGGGGGGGATACGCTTGACCAGCGATAACTAAATGGCATGTGAATGTTGTGGAAAAATGTACATTAAAATGAAGTTATAAAGAAGGAATTCAGATAGAAAGCACGCCACTCAAACACAAGTACACAAAGAGCAAAGGATGGAAATAAAAAGACGGAGAACACCGAGATAGGAACAAAAAAGGACAAAACAAGAAGGAAGCCATAAGGCAACAATTGGATAATGGAAACTAAGAACTGCTGTTAGGTACATCTGAATTCCTTCTTTATAACTTCCTTTTAATGTACATTTTTCCACAACATTCACATGCCGTTTAATTATCGCTTGTCAAGCTTACATTGAGAACACACACACAAGTTACATGTTTCAAAGGCAGATGACAACAGAAACATTCCACCAGTAGGTTAACGCTCCAGATCTCACAAATCTGGTTCTAAATACAGGGAGGTCCCATTTCCCTGCACCTCTTGATTCACACTGGCCGACTGTATAAACAGGTGTTCACCATCCTATCATTTCCTGAAATTACTCCAGGCAAATGCTGAGTTGATTCATTCTTGTACCTTCCCCTCAGTTATTTCTCCATCTCTAATGATATTTTCAAGGGTGTAAAGCCAAAAAATTACAGTTTGCAATCTGAGCCAAGTTGACAGGAAAAAAAAAATACAAAAGAATGATTTGGATTTTTAATTACTGAAAAGTAAAATCAATATCCATGAAAAAATTTTGTTATAATTTCTAGGAGAGTAATCAAAGGTGGAAAGGAATTTCATGGAATGGAAGACCCTGAAGACCCAATGTGAAAGGTTTTATTGTGATTGTAAAATAGTAACAGGTTTGATGGCTGTTTATAGCTGTGTATAGCAAAACCATTGCACAAAGTAATATTGCATTGTCAGGGAATCTAACTGGATAATGATGAAATGACAGATGCTGATTAGATGATGAAAGTTACATACTGTGATTCTTGGAACTTTCAGATGTTAAAAATTGAACTGTGGCCACTTTGAAATTTTTTAAAAATATGTTGGCTACTGTTCAGAATAATTTACTTGTGCACTCCTAAGTATAGTCCGTTTGTAGAAGATGAATGCTGAAACCATCATTTCTGTCTCGTAATTACTTGCCCTGCAAATTTAGTAATATTACATCAAGTTAAGACTTATTGACACAACTGATTTCATCTGTGTTGAATTATTCACTAAAGTTGAGATGTGGAATATATTTGGGAATGTAGGATAAGGGTTATATAAAGGAACAATTAAGATATTGGGGGGGGGGGGGGGGAGGATGCTGAAGGGAAAGAGAATGTTTAGCCACATGTTGAGGAATCTGTATCACCATTACAGGATTTGTTGCTCTTCTTATTAATCTTTCCTTATTCCTAAATCTGTTAAACATATCCTTTTGTTTTTCAGAATACGCCTTTGCACAACAGCAAAAAAAATCACTGGCAGTTCATGTTGTATAATATCTGCACTAAGAGATTTTTGGTTCTTTTCTTGGACAAGGATATTTATCATCAGGTATTGAGTTTTTATGTGCAAGTTAAAAATCGCAATACCCTATTCTATGCTGAATTTTGTTAAGTTTACAGATCACTGATTTTCGATTTCTAAGTCTTTACACTTAAATTATCTTGAACCTCTTAATCACTCCTAATAGAGATTTTATTTTACCTTCGTAGTAATAGTGAATACTTTTTTAATATGCTTGTTTTTCAGTGGGATGTTTCTCATTAAACCAGGATAGTTTATACCATTTTCTGATTTATTTTTTTATTCTAGGCATTCATTTATTACAATCTATATTCTTATATTGCTTATAGCCTTTACTGCTATATGTATCTACAATAAATCATCCAGGATGGATAATCTTTGTTTTTTTTTCTTTCTGAATTTGAAGCATTTGCTTTTGAGGTTCAGTTTCTCTATTTCGTAGTTGAATTTTGTGAGCACCCCTCCTTTTTTCATTTTTAAATGGGCATTTATACCTGTGGTATTTACTTTTTATGATAGCTTCATGTTTCTCTATGTTTTTACTCAACCTTTCCTGTCTAATGTTGATAAGTTGTGTTAATCTTTTGCGTGTAATTAGTGTAGTAGGCAGATATACCAATTCAAATCATGCTTTAACATTTTGTGGAGCTGAAGAGAGAGACTAATCGTATAGTATCTTATATATAAATCTGTAGCAGGCTGTATTCTATCACATCATGAAGAAACTACTGAACATATTTTAATGGGATATTCGCAGATTGAAATCGTGTTATGTTTTATGTATGTGTCAGGGTGTCTGAGCGGGAAATAACAATAATCTGTTCTTAACCTCTAAAGCTACTCACTAAAGATACAATCCTATCCAGAGGTTGCACAGTCCATCTGAGACAGCCACTCCAGTAAACCTACAAAATTTTTAACAATATTGTTAAAGTTCTTTCCTTATACTATTAACTGCTTGAAGCATCAAAGATTTTAGTTTTACAATAATTTATCACATTAAACTTTTGTTTTTTTGTGAGCATGACATCTGATTTTGCTGTTTGAATTCAATAAATTTTGTTGACATTGTGTTTCTTGTATTGGTTTGTTTAACTTACACATACTTTTATGTAACTTTGATTATTTATTTCTTCAATTTTCTGAACATGCTGAAGATACATGATTTAAATGTACTCGCATTGTAACAATGCACAAAAGCAATAGATTAACTGATCAGACAAAATTTGTGTATAAATATTGGTGTAGTTTCAAATTCTGACACCAGTGTGTAGGCAAAACAATTAATGTTTACAGACATAAATATCTAAGTCCAGATACGGTGATTGAAAATTATTGCCTCAAAATTACTCGGTTGAAGTAGAGAACTAAGCAAAACACAAAACGAAACATTCACATGGTTCACTGGCAGATTGGTGGTATCACTTGACTGAATAGTATTTTAATGTATGTGATTGTTGTGTTTTTTTTTTTTCTTTAGGACTGCAAAATGTTAGGCCTGAATAGATACATAGCAAAGAATTGACAGAACTAAAATTCCCAAGGAACAATAGGTGATGAGTACTTGACCTCAGATGAAAAAACTGTTGGGAAGTTTTCCCTTGAAAAATACTAGGAGATGTAATGAACTCTGTTATATGGGAAGCATGAATTGAACTTTTCACAGAGGTGGAGGAACACTTGACATAAGAAAGTAACTTGGACCTATGCGACTTCTTATATTACATTTAGGGTTTTTAGATTTATTTTTTACATGTTTCGTATTTATTTTCTGCTGCTCTATGTTAATAATACAGTTATGTTTCTAATAAAATAATAATATTGATTAAATAAGTCTTTTATTAGGAATAAAATATTTCATACAAGAATAGGAAATAGGGGGAATGCATCAATATGAGTATCATCGCAGAACCAGCCCAAAACTTGTATTGATTTTTACAAATTGTCCTATATGATTCATACGAAACTAGATTATGCAAAAGCAGTATAGTTATTTTTCCCTCTATGTATGTTCGTTGGTATTATATTGGTATAATGACATTCTTGTTTTTCTATGTTAAGTATATTTTTTTCATGAAGTGGGTGCCAGACTTCCGCGGCCGTTGTCGGTGTTATCTTGATGGACGGGTGGAACTGCCTCACTTTGTCGAAACCTAACATTTTAGCCATCATTTTGTTGCTTTCTTTGTAGGACTGTCATGGCTGGAATTGCTGTGGCATATATATAGCTTCCAAAGAGTGCACTAATCCTTGGGAATGGCATCACTGAAGCTGCCGCCACCAGCATGAACAGTTTTTTTTGGGGGGGGGGGAGGCTTGCGTCCCACTTTTTACTAAGCAGGCATGATCATAATTGGTCTAGTTGTAGCTCACTGTACGTGTTCATGTTATCAGGTCCTTTTTTTTATTTCCAATGATTCCCTGAATCACCTGGGCCAAAATTTACTTTCCTGAACTAGTACACTTGTGTCACCAAATGAAATAGCGTTCCCACTGTCAGCAGAATGTTGCTGCAGTTGATTTGCTGATGTCGCTATTTTTAAAATGTCTTATGTGTTCACTCAGCCTCTCCTTGACCATTTAGGAGGGACAAATTGCAGACTGAGCGTACACCAAATACCCAGTAGCTGCGGCCAGGTGTATATCAGCGAGACTGGATGAACGGTTGAGAAGAGGCTGAGTGAACACACAAGACATGTCAGCAAATCAACTGTAGGACAACATTCTGCTGATGGTTGGTGTGCTATTTTATTCGGTGACACGAGTGTACTGGTTCAGGAAAGCAGATTGTGGCCCAGGAGAGTCAGGGAAGTGTGGAAATAAAAATAAGACCAAATAATATGAACACAGACAGTGGGTTATTTCTTGACCAAATATGGTCATGCTTGCTTAGGAAAACACGGAACGCAAACCCCCAATGGACCGACCACCCTGAGATTGTGACGTCATTCTGAATGGTTGGTGCGCTTTTCGGGAGCTATATATAGGCGGTAGCAATTCCAGGCATGCCAGTCCTCTGAAGAAAGCCATACAATGATGGCTGAAATGATAGGCTTCGATAAAGTGGCATGGTTCCACCCGGACAACCAAGATAACATATTTTTTGTATGAATTTTAATTGAAAATGTGAAATCCAGCACTCTCCCTTCAGCACTGCTCTTGCTGCAGACACCAAAAGGACTGTCAGATCTATTAACAACCTCATCAAATGCACAAATCACCATCAACATTGTCGTCTGGTCTAATGTTCTATATATACTACTAGAGATGTACAAAATAGTTTTTTAAAAAGCGTTTAAATACAAAATGCAAATACTTTCTTGTTTTTCTATTTCAAATACAAAATATAAAATGGTTTGGAATGTTAGTATTTAAATGCAAAATAGGTATTTAAAAAATACTTTTATTAAAATAAAATACTTTTTCGTTCATTTATTATGTATGTAATTTATTCCACTTAATTCATAGATTTTAATACCACTACTTATTCAGACAAGACATCATTCATGTACAGTCTATGAGGCCTCAATATAACCCCAGTTTCTACTGGAGCAGAACTTACCAAACATGTATAATTTTTAGGAGCACCTTTTTTACTGTTGGATTTTTATTTCACAATTTTCGGTAATTTGAAATCTAGCTTATAATGTATGTCAGCAATCAGTTCACTCAGGGCCAGCGCTAGGATTCTCGGGCCCCGGATAAGAGTTATAAGGGCCTCCTCCCCCTGACAAATTTTTTTCTTTAAAGTTTGGTTTTTTGATAAAGTCGGATAATTTTAATGCAGTAAAATTAAATAACGCCTTTTTTTTAAGAAAGTTTCTTAAAGTTTATTTCTGTTTAGTTAGTCACCCTGGACGGAGGGCCCCCTTCAGAGTCTTGGGCCCGGGGTACTTTTACCCCGCTTACCCCTCCCTAACGCCGGCCCTGAGTTCACTACTTTATTAAATGTACGAAATCCTTTTAAATGTCCAGCAATAAAGTGTAGGAACCTTTTCTTTCAAACATGTTTCAATCAGTCCATTAAACGGACACACCCAGATAGGATCCCTTGGATAAATACCAAATATCTTCCGTGGTGCATACAAAATCAGTCACTTTTACAGCTAGTTTTGTATTTTACTTGTATTCCACAGATTCTTCAGCATTATTTTTTATTGCAAGTGTGATGGCACATAATTTTTGGTGGCCTTGCTGAATAACACCTGCAATTAGAGACCTAAATGCAGGGGTGGCCAACCCGCGGGCCGCATGTGGCCCACCTTGAACACTTTTACGGCCCGCGACATTCATCACACTTATACAAAATGTTTTTTATATTTCGTTTTTAGTGTTATATATTTCTTTAAAATGTGTGTTTAGTATCATTGTTATTACATTACCTATGTTTACATGTAGGAATAGTAGTAAACGTAATAATAACTCATGTTTCAATTTTTCATTCCAAAAAAATGTCCCTAGTGGGGATATATAATTTTATACGCGGCCCGCAGAGTTATGATGCACTTCCAAAGTGGCCCGCGAGATCATTTGGGTTGGCCACCCCTGCCTAAATGAATCATTTCCACAGTGCATCTAGGTCACAGAGTATCAGCAACAAAATTCGTAACTAACTTGTAAAAATCAACTTAATTTGGTAAGAATTGCAAGAGTGGTATGTTTCATTTCTTCAAAATGCCAACAATACAATTTCTCTTCTTTGTATGTTGAGATTTGATTTTATCATACTCTTCTGAAATGTTAGCAAGATCTTTCCAACGAAAATAAATGCACAATTTGTACTTTCCTGCCTCACTTGTTTTACTACCAACACAACGGAATTAAATATAAACAAATATTTTTTAAAAAAATGTTTGGCACTTAGTTCTCAGACCTGAATAACTTTTAGTACTGGTACCACAAAGCAAGAATAACTAATTAATATAACCTATCGAATTACTATTATATTATTCAAGAAGTTTCTATTAGCACTAACACTTCCCTTAAGAGTTTTTCTACATATCTTGCAAAATGCAGATAAGTAAATCAAAGTATTTTAAATACAAAATAAAAATATGTATTTTGCATTTGCATTTGAAATATATGTGTTTCAAATAATGCCCATCTCTATATACTACAGAGTGGTTTTGGATTTAAACAAGGCCTTTGGTGCATAATCTGGTGATGAAGATTTGTGCACCATCACTTCTCGTACCTCATTTGTGAAGTAAAGAATGATGGAATCTTCTTCCACTACTGGGACTCAAACCAATTAACCTTATTTCAAGTGAGAGGAACAATTGCTGTGACTAATTTACAAAGATACAAAGCTGATACTAACATATTTTATTTTATTTTACAAAGATATAATCAAACAAATTTTAGGCATTTACTTCAAATCTAGGGTAAACTGCAATGTTCTAGGCTAACATAATTTTATTTATAACACGTGGGACGGAGTCAACACTTCGTGTTGCTTTTAAAGGATGTGGGCTTTCATTAGAGGTGTCACCACTAGTGTTGCAAACTGAAAAAAAAAAATTTTTTTTTTCAGCTTTGTGAAAAAAAACATGAAAAAAAACCTAGCACCCGTGTTTTTTTTCTAAATTTTTTTTTTTTCAGAAAACAATATATTTGATAAATTATAGTTTTATTTAAGGAACTTCCATTTTACAAGTGTGTTTTAAGTCTTACTGAACTATATAACGTCTCACATAATGTTTCATAAGTATATCTATATAGGTAACATAATTTTATTCGTCCTCTATGTCAGTACCACATTCACTAGTATCAGCACTACCAACACTAGTTCGGTCGGTGTCAGAATTTTCTGTTTCTTCTTCTGTCTCCTCTAGATCCATAACTTCAGAAATAGTTAAATTTTCTTTTACTGGTTGTTCATGTATTGTACGCAAAAGATTTTGAGATTGCAATTTTAAATTGTGAGCAAAGTACACACTGTGCATAAAGACTGCACCGATAGTTCTGTATTACGGTCTTTTAAGTTTGAATTAAAATCTATTATCATACAAAATAGGAGCTTTACTTCTTTTCAATCGTTTGTTTACACCAATGGTTGCAAGGAAACGATTCATAATTAGGGACCGTGCACAAACTACGTGGCTCGGTCCAGAGGGAGGAGGGGTTAGCTGGAAGGCTACGCTGGGCTACATGGGGAGAGGGGGGGGGGGGGCTTCCGAGCCAGGTCACGTAACTTTCCTTTCGTAACATTTTTCACAGTTAAAATGAGGAACTGAACTCACAACAGCATGTGAGTATTTATTTCCCTCAGTTAATTATATCCGTATGTAATTTACAATAGTCTGACAAGAGAAAACAGCACAAAATGTGTTAATGAAAGAAAGCTACGTGCTTCGTGAGCGGGGGGGGGGGGGGGGGGGGTAGGCAAAAGCCACGTAGGGCTACGTGGGGGTTCACAGGAGGCCAAAATGGAGCTATGTGGTTTATGCACGCTCCCTTACTGACAATTTAATGAGTCAGTACCACTATACTCTGAGGGTTAACAAGTATACGAATATAAGGAAAGCCCAATAAGGCAAAAAACCGTGGATAAATTTTAAATTCCTAATTTTTTTAAATGATCTGTAGGTAATTTTGTAGGGCTGGCAGCACTATTTTAAATAGCATGTATCAATCCAAATAATGGGGATTCCTTCTCGCGCAACCTAGTCTCTTCGGGAAATCCCCGTTCATAAAGAAAATTTCAGTCAATTTCGCCAATATTTTCGTAATTTTTTTTCCTACTGAACCAGAAAAATGTAGTAGATTTTAAACTAAGATAAGTACTTAGAATAAACTCTAAAACAGTCATTTTAAACGATAACTGCCTTACAAATTTGAGATTTAGTAGTTGTGAAAAAAAAACGTGTTCCAGAAAAAAAAGTGTTTTTTTTTTTCAAAGTTTTTTTTCATGTTTTTTTTTCAAGCCAGAAAAAAAACCGTTTTTTTACAACACTAGTCACCACCTGAGAATGTTTTGAGTTAGAAGTGTCTGTATAGCAAAAATATCAGTGCTCACATTCCAAAAGAGCATGTAATGTTACATTTTCCACATGCTTTAAATGATAACCATCAAAATTTCATTACAAGTTTGATTGAACGATGCAAAAAAGTGCCATGGATGAAAAAAAACTTGATTTTTTTGGGTGCACCACCTCAAAGAAATGTGTGCCTATTATGAACAAGCTGACATAACCATTGCCACACGTCAGCTGTCAACATTGTGATGCCTGTGTGGAGCAAGTGGTCATTGAGAGCTGCTTACTGATTGTTGAAGAGGTTGTCAGCAAACTTGGATTTTTCACATCATCTGTGCTAACCACTCTGTACGAAGTCTTGAAGGCAGGGATGTTTCTTCAGTTTAGGTGCTTTTTTAGGGCTGGGAGTGTACAAGGCATATGTTGCTGATTGGGCTAGGAATGATTGGTTGAAGAATTAGGAGAATTTGAAGGAGAAAGGTGAATATGGGCACAAGCTGGCATTCTATGTTATGGGAAAGGGTGTGAGAAAAGTTTCTTGGGAGCCAGAGATTGTAATAAGTTACCGAGGAAAATGATGAATAATTTACCAAAACCCTAAAGGAGTTTAAAATTAGAATTCATAAATTTCAAAACTAGATGGGAGAAGAATTTAACACTGAAAGTATATATGATAACAAAATAATACTGTCTAGGGAAATTGCCATCAGAGTGTGTGCTCCATCACAGTTAAAATTCAAATCAATTCAAATACAAATACGTGTTATTAATAACATACCACCTCCAGAGGTAAGACATCAAGAAGCCACTGCATGTGAGTGGAGAAAGTTACAACATCCCGACCATTCACAGGATCTCCAAATCCATGAGGTCCTTAATGACCTGCTCCCCCCCCCCCCCCCCCACTCACCTTAAATTGATGAATTCATTATTGCATCATGTATCTGACTTCAGTGCAAGGAAAATTGTGACAAAGCTGGAGCTCTGTGCCTGTGAAACACAAAGATATTCAAGATCCTACAACTGATCTTGTGGGATTCCATCTGAAGAGTGACCAGTGGGTTAATTAAACTAAACCACCTAAGAACAGGTCACACCAGCACAGTGCTCTAATAAGTGAAGATTTTGGGATTCTTCTGTCTGTTACTGAAGAGCTCCTTCCCGGATTGTGGTCTCATCATTGAAGAATGCTCTGTAAGGAAGTACAATGGTCCATCTCAAGATGTTCTCAATGCTACACTTTCCTCCTTAGAATGGCTGTGCAACAACTGGACATCGGTGTGTGTATGTAATTGTTGTTTACTTGCTTAGCCATGCAATAAATGAATAACAGTGATTCTCAACTAGTGAAAGAAATGATGGTGCCTATGTTTCAGGCCAGCAAATGCAAATCTTCATTGCATTCCAGAGTCTACTAAAGGTGTCTTGTTAGAACCTATAAAGAGGCTTTGTAGAAGATGGGAAAAATGGCAGGAAAAGGTTCTGTCAAGACTGATCTTTTATTCAGGATATAAAAAATGATTTGTTAGTGGTTTCTCACATTCCCTAATTTCTTAATTTTGTGCCTACGTATTTTTTGCTTGCCTCAGTGTGGGACAGTCACTGTGGTTATCATGTTTTACAGTAATTCCTTAGAGAAGCAACAGCAGAAACCATTCAATGTTTGCATCAGCATTGTGACAAATGTGTAAATCTGGAGGAAGAGGGTTGAATAGTGAATTAGGTTTCTGTACAGTTAGATTTTCATAGTTGTAGGGAAATGGAGCACCATCACTGTCATTCCACTGTCTGTCCATCTGTCACATGCCTCTAGTTCATTATTACATACGTAATGCCATAAGCGGGATTCCTTTGTTAAAGTATCATTTGAAAACTACCAAACTGATTTTGATGAAGTTTCACAGTTGAAAGCTTAGGATCTATCTTAAAAACTGTGCTATGTGAACGGTAGACTGAACAATAAATGATGATCTGTTTGTAACCTAATCAGATAGGCATCATAGATCACATTACATCAATTATAAACAGTCTTTTTTTCCCTATACTTCAACCAGTAAGAATGTTTGCTTTGCCACATTTGTATGAAAATCAAAATACTTTACAGAGATGTCACTTGAAGTGATCAATTTCTTACCAATCAATCAAGGGTAAGTTGAAATTTACTTTTCTAATGAATCTTTACTCCATTTCTAGTAAATTGTAAACAAAACTGTGATAAGCAATTACAAATAATATTAACCTCAGGACAGTTCAGTTTGCATATCCATGCCTCCTTATTTCGTTTTTCATTTTAAAATACTGGTATTTTCATACTACATACTGGTTTTTCTTTTCATTGTGCAATTTTAAACCTATTTCACTTTAGATTGTAATCTCTTCCAACACCAGAGAACTCTGTGGTAACAAGTTGGGCAATGTAGTATAAGACATTGACAATCTTGATATATTTCATTTTCGTTTCATATAAAAAAAGTAATGTGCTCTTCTTCCCCTCTTTGTCATAGAAGGGTTGTATATGTTGATTAAAAATTCAGTGTTTAGTTATGATGTATTGTTGTATATAAGATTGGAGATTTTATTTATGTATTATTTATGTATTGTTGTGTTTCATACATTTAATTTCTAGAGAAGAAAATTGATGTTCAGAAAATGTCTGCCCAAAGATTAAAGAAATGCAAACACTGAATTGTGTATTAAAAAGACAAAAATTTCAGATTTTTTGCTTTAATCAAATTTGTAGTTAAAATTTTCTTAGTTGTTTCATGGCATACCCATTATTTATTTATTTATTAGTTTTTTTTCATAAATGAACAAAGGATTGCTAAAAAAAAATACATGAATAGACCAATGAAATTTTCAGCTGAACATAACAACAGGCCATATACTGGAAGTTGGGAGGGACTAATAACTAACTGCTATCTGGGAATAGTGCATTTTAATAGAAGAGGTTTAAAATTAGTAACAATAGAAAAGAAAGAAAATAAGGTGAGATAGATATAAAGTAGAATATACCAAATGAAATTAGTGAAGCTTATAATCTTTTTATGATATTTTGCTCTGCTCTTGCCACGTATCTTTCTTCAGCATAACAACTCAAAAATCTTTAGTAATAATTATTACTGAATTTGAGTTTGCCAATCTTTTTGCTACATTAATTCATTTCACATTGGTTTTATGTTTCCACAGATGAACAAGGAGAGAGTCAAGTAAAGGATGATGCAGAAAATGATAGTTCAGCATTAACAGACAATGCCTCTGATAGTGGAGAACATATGGACAAAGAAGAAAGAAATGTAGAAGTAGAGGTGAGTGGATTGGCATTCTTCTGTCATAGTCTCTCCTCTGATTTGTTTAAATATGTCTGGTGTTTGTTGAATATTTCATCTGTGAGGATCATGTTACATTGATTAATGTTTTGATTCAGATATAGCCCACATCCTTAAAAGGTTTATAAACATTTTTGAAAAATCTTTTTGTGGTTTATAATATCAATTTAAAAAAACAAAATTGCATTCCTGATGTGCAGTTAAAACATCTTTTTTCAATCATGAGTAAGCTTAGTGCTATCAACAGCTTTTTTAATATTAATATCCATTGTTAGATTTTGTTTTAGTTGGATATTAGTTAAATAAAAGTAGATGTGTTCCTAAAATCCAAGGTAAAAATTTGCCCTTGGAACCTTATATTTTAATTATTTTTATGACTTTTAGCAGAATACTTTTAGAGTTGGGTGAGCTTTACCCTAGAGGATCCTAATAGACCATCTTTAAGAGTTATGGTTATCAAGCAAACAAGACAATTGATTACAAGCCTAGAGTGTAAACTGTGTGTTAAAATAAATAAAATCAGTTTATTTGATTAATTACTGCATGTATAATGTTCATAGTGCTGTGAGTTGTGCTAAGTCATTTTAATTTCCGTTGTTTATTACAGCGTCTTTAAATCTTCTTTGTGCTTACAGAATAATAAATTATAAACTGCACTCAAATTTCAGGATGGAAATTTTTTAAAAATCAATTTAATATTTAGGCCATTTACCTCTCCCCTTCCCCCCAACCCGATACTTTGGCTTAGTAAATTGAAGTGCTGACCTACTTGGCAAAGAAAGCCAATCTTTGGATTGATGTACCAGCTGTCATTATTACAGTTGCAGGCAGTTTTCCATAGTGTGTAAGATGATAATTAGTTGACTTGATGGGGAAAGAGTGAAAAACTATGGACAAAATAAAAAAAAAATGAGAAAGGAAACATTAGTTGAATAAAGGCAGTTGTGCTTGGACTGCCAGAAATAGCTTCAATTGTGATATGGGTCACCAACTGAATACATCTCTGTCTTGGTAAACCAACATCTACAACCCATAGTCAGCCATCTTCCCTCCATCAAAGACACAACACTTCCTTGTCCCTCTTTCTACAGTGCCCACACCTCTTCCCCTCTCCCCTCCCCCCAACACCATCTTTGTAACAATTGACATAATAACTCTGTATGCTAACATGCACTGCAATGGGTTGAGTGCAGTGTAACATTTTCTAGACCAGTGTCCTCCCAAGCACATCTTTCTTCACCACCTGGCACACTTGATACTAAACAACAATTTTTTTAATTTGAAGTCAAAGTTTACCATCAAATTTTTTTGCATTACCATGCCCCCTCTTGTGCAAATCTCAGGTCACCTGGAACAGCCATTTCTGGATAGGGTCCATCAGAAACCCCTCTTGTGGCTCATTCATACACATTTTTTTCTGAACCCAAGGGGAAAATGACCTCAGTTTTCTTAAGTCTCAATACCACTGACACCATGAAATTCATACCCATGCTACTTTCTAGATGTTGATGTGTCCCTCTCTAATCACCCCCACAGCTCATCTATCCACACCAAACTTGCCACCTACAACAGTATCGTCATTTTGACAGCTGCCATCCTTATCAGACTAAATGTTCCCTTTCTTTCAGCCTTGGCATTCGCTGGAGTCATCTATGCTGTAATCAGCAGGCTTTCGCACTGTATTCCAATAACATCTCCCAAACTCTTATGTCCTGCAACTACCCACCAAATTTTTCAATTTCTTTTGCCTGCTGTATCGCAACTACTCAGCCTATCAACCACACTGAAATCTCAAAAATCAACCACAGTCCAGTCATAAATCACTCATTACTTACCTATGTTCTTGGGCAAGGTTGTGATTTCTTTCAAGCCTGCTTCCTCCCTGGCCCTCCTAGGACATGCTTCAATATACCTGATAATCTCAGCCAACTCATAGTCCACAAATATGGTCTTCTCCATCATACTAGACAGTCTTAATGCTCTTTTCCATTCATCATATATCTAACTGCAAAATGTTCAGTATACACCATGCTGCCACCTTCACCAACACAGTAACTGAGGAAAGCTTCCCCATCATAAGACATGCCACCTGTGAAACCTTTCACATAATACACCAATTGACCTGTAGCCATTGTCTGGACTCCTACATTGGTCTGACCATGAATCCACTGGCCATTAGAATGAATGGCTACGGACAAGCAGTATTCATCCAGAACCCAAGCCTCCTTGCATGAGACCAACAATATGAACTCTTGCTTCACTGCCCATGCTATCAGAGCCCTCCATAACAGAAGCAGCTTCTCTCAACTGGGAACTGGTTTACCAGTACAAATTAGGGCAGGCGATGGTTTTCAACTTAAGGTATCTGCTGTTTACCACTTATCCCCTCCCCCACATTATCTTACCAGTATGGACCACCACTCACCAGTACTGTTATTTAAATTAGTGTATTATACCTTTAAATTTCTGTTCTTTTAATCCAATTAATTTCGGAACAATGTTTACTGCCATTTCCTCCACCTTCCCATGCCGTTTTTTGTTATATAGTTTCCATTTTTATAATGGATTCGTGATTTTGAATCCTTGCTCCACACTCCCAGCCACATTATTTTTTTTTGCCACCTTGAGGTATCAACCGCAAGGGTGAGCCTCCTGTTAGCTGCTAACTGCTATACAGCATCCATCTGTTTCTATTGTTGATGAAGAGATGTAAGCCTGAAAATTTTGACGCTCAATGTGTGTACATGTCTATCAATGTTTCGAGGGCATTCCAGCATGCAACTTTGGTAAGCAGTGGTTAGTCTCTTGTTCAGACGTTTAATTTATCTCACTTTATTACACCGATGTTTCCTTACAATCAACACATATTGGGTGATATTACTTGCCATTGCTATGGGGAAGGAATATCATCTTGCTAAAATCTGTTGATCCTTTCTGCCAGTGCCATATGTTTGTGGAGAATGATAATAATATTTAACAAAAAATGATGATAAACTAATTCTATTGAATTTCTATCAAAAAAAATCGTCCTGGCATGATTTTCCCAAATCACTCCAGGTGAATGCCAGTATGTTTCCTTTGAAAGGCCATGGCCAAATTCAAAAGATATTGCAATAGGTATGAAAAGTATTGCATGGAAGGAAAAGATGACCATGACCACAAGCTGGCACTCGATTTCAGGTACAAGGGTGTGGGAAGATTCACATTTTTAGGTAAGGGTGTCAGGGATTGAAATGAGTTACTAGAGAAATGATGAATAATTTACCGAAAACGTTGAAAAAATTTAAAGATAAAATTTGTAGAGGGCAAATGTAGGTGGGTGCAGAATTGGGGGAAGATGAGGGTGTAGTGAAATTGCCACTGGAGCCTGAGCTCCATTGCAATTAAATTAAATTCTTTCCCATTCATTGCCCCCCCTACCCTACCCCCCAATCCTTTCCAGTCTCTAATAATCTCGATGTTTATAATTCTAGTAATAGTAAACTTTAAGCCATTTTTCTTTGTAAAATTGTTTTGTGTGATATTTAAACAGTGTACACCAATCGTTCTAAAGGTGTACAAATGGGCTCCAAAAGTCCGTAAACAAGTAAATAAATCTGTCTATAAAACGAAAACCAGATAATATTTGTGCTAGAAAATCTCAGAAACTACTGTGAAGATTTCGATGGGGTTTTCACTGTTTTAAAGATTAGAATCTCAGTTGAGTTGTTTGATATGTCTTATGTTTCAACGTCACATTAAACCCTACCATTAAATGGAATTCTGAATGTATGGTGACAAATGCCAAAGATGGAACGACTAGATGTTGCATACTGCGTCATGAACACACAACTACAATGTCTCTGACCATAGTTTTTAAAGAAAGCAATAAAAGCAGTTTACTGTTATGACTATTTTGCACTCTAAACAAAACTTGAAATATTATTTCCTTTAATTGGGGATATTCAGTTTTTAAATGTCATAGATGGCCATATTGAATGCGAGAAACTAATACCAAGAAAACAACAGATTTTCTTTGATCACAATCTCTATCAGCACAACTAAAATGCTCTGGCGATAATTACAATCAAATGGTGCCACAGTTTGCTTGGTTCTGAATATGTCATATACAATTCTGAATAGCTGATATTCAACAGTACAGGTGAGCTCCAGTGGCAGATGAAATAGCATAATGAGAAAATGTTTAGATCCTGTGGCAGATTAATCAGCTTAATGAGACATTTCTAATGTTTGATACTGTGAAAATTTGGTCAACATCGATTCAGTAGTTTTCAGGTAATGCTAGATTATTTGTAAAATAAGTGTGTCATAACGTCTTAAGAATATGTTAAATTTTAACCTTCAAAATCTGAAAATTCATTCAACATCTGTATTTTCTGTGTGATGCCAGAATAAACAGACACAAACCAGATACAATTTTATGTATGGTATGTGGTATGTATTAATGCGCTTATGGTCTATGTTTTGATTTTCGAGCAGCATATGTAATTAGGTTTAAATGTAACCTGGACAAAAATGAAAACTGACATTCCGTATCAAAGCATCCAAACCATCCCATTCTTAGAGCTGTGCTGCTAAATCACCATTTAGTTTCGTACCACAAGTATGTATCTTTTCGAACGAAAAAAAATAGTGAATTTCAACCCACACCTTTTTTTGGTAGGGTGCAGGTGAATCTAGATTTGCTTTAATTCCTGAAATGGATGGCATGAATTGTATGAAGCTTGGTACATGTTTCTCAGTGCATGAAGAATAATAGTGAATGGGTAAATCAATGCCAACTAGACCAGGCAACGCCAGGAACTCTGGTAGTAAATGCTCTTTTTGTGTGTTTTTTTTGTTTTTCCACGCCACAGCAATCTTAAACTTTGGTGAGTGGTTATTATTCTCCAATCCAACAGTTTCGTGTATCCGCTTTATAGCTCCTTTGTTTCCCGTATCTGTCACTTTGTTATCGCATCACACAAAAGCTACTGAGTCAATATAGAGGTTTTCATGATTTTAAAGCTTATGGTCTGGCAGTGGTATATCTACCTCTCTGTATGACTGGAGGATGAAGCAAGGTATGATGATCTGTTTGTAACCAGAACAGATAGGTGCCATCTAAGATAAAAATTTCTCTCTTAACCTCAGAAGATAAGGGGGGAAAAATAATACATTAATCTCAGATAAACATGCCTCTCCTTGGACTCTGTTAATATTGACTATGTAACTTTGGTTATTAAATTCTTCTGTTTTCTGAAATATATTATGTTAGAATACACGACATCAAAGATGAACACTTTCAGTATAATGTGATATTTGCTTTATTATAAAGGTTACAACAATACTAAAATTACAAATCTCAAGTAGAATTATAACCATTGTTTCTGCTTAATGTTGATATTAGAGCTTGATTGCATTATTATTATTTTTTTTATTTTTGGTCATTTCACTATGCCATTTAGAAAGAGATTCAACCTGTTGGCATCAACATCAAAAGCTAAAAAACTGCACCTTTGTGCGTTAAGTGGTAGCCAATCAGACCGGCAACTTCAAATAAGGTATCTAGAGATAAAGAATTTCTATTATGGTCTGTGAGTTAGGATGGTATTTATGTAGAATATTTAGTCTCCGTATTAAAAATGCCCAATTTTCACGTAGCGTTGAGGTCATTTAATTAGTTAATTTCTTAATTTTTCTAAATTAAATTATGTTAAAATATACAGAAAATGATAATCAAAACTTTCTGGTAGCTGGAGGAACACTGGAAATAAGAAAGTAGCTAAAGGAAATAAAACTTCTTACATGGCATTTAGATGTTTCCTTCTCTGCGATAATTGTTTCTTGAAGAAAAAAGTAAATCCAACTCCATGTACTTATGTCCATGCAGGTGAAGTAGTGGGAAATGCTGGTAGATTGTACATTTGTGATATGGATTTTTAGTGGAAATCATTCTTAGAATTCTATTCCCCGATTGTAGCTATTTCATCAACTTCAACTGAACTTACTCCGACACACACACACACACACACACACACACACACACAAACACACAAACACACACTTGTCCTGCACCTCCGAAAACCAACCAGCTAGTTCTCTTTTTGTCTGGCAACCAGATCCTCTAATGTGGCCATGATTTTCTATAGTCCTTCCCTGAAATCCAATCCCTTCTTTCCAAAATTCTCTCCACTGTCCATCCATGTGCTTCATAAGACCACCCAATCTCAAGAACATATTGGTTCACAAAATCTCCCTTTTAGATTCTCCCAAGTTCCCATGTAGATCCTTTCACTGCAACATACCTATTCGACCATGATCTATTACAGTCCGATCACAAGGGAAACCCTTTCCCATTGTTGCACAAGCTACATTCATCACAACACCTAACATACCAATTTACCAGCCACCACTGCACTAGTTCTTATATTGGCCCAATCACCATCTTTCAAGAGAATGAAACTACCTAAAGATGCAATCCAGACCATCCAGTGGCTGTTCATACCAATTCCCATAACTTCAACAACATCAAGAACTGTTTTACTTGAGAGCTGTCAGAGTTTCCCTGTAACTGTCACTGCTTCAGAGCTCCATAGATGGGAATTAGCTCACCAACATATCCAGGACAACAAACATCCACATGATCTCAACCCTTCTAATAAACACATCACTTAATGATTATTTGTTCTTTGTGTTTTTGCCATTATTGTTCCCTTATTTATTTATTTATCATAATTATATGTATATTCATCTATTTGTGTGTTCTGCCTCTGTCAGCATTATTCATTGTTATTAATAATTTACTTGGTATTGCTTAACCCCCTCACCCAGTCCCCCATACTCCCACCCTGATCGGCATGACCTACCTTAGGTCCAGTTTACACACCTCGCTTGCCAAATTGATCATCTCTTTTTATATGAAGAAGATTTTAAATCAAAATGTTTTAAAATTGTTTCTCTTTTTTTGTGCCTGTTCATGTTGGGCTTTGGTGATGTGTACACATATAGTCCCCTTGATGTACTTCTCACTATTATAAATGTTTAAGGTTTAAACCAAAATGTTGTAAAGTTCGTTCATGTTTGTGTGTTCCTCACAGTTCTGCTTTCATCTATGGTGCGTGATGGGTTTATAGAACAGAGTGGACATGTAAAATGGAGTAGAACACATGAAACATGGCCATTATTGGGACTTTTGACCTTCTTCAGTGGTAGAACATGTCAGAGGATGGCTTTTGTAGTCCACAGCTCCAAATTATATGGTGGGGATTAGTTCAAACACTAAGTAGACAATGGAGTTATGGAATTGAAGACAATACCTGAGCATTGCAAAACTGGTTAATATATAATCAAAACTAGTGGACAAAAGGGGTCAATTGTAAAATGATAAATACTAAAAAATATAAGTATAAAAAAAATGGAGGGACGTGAACAGTAAAATAGAAATTAACTCTACTTTTGGTAAGCTTTGAGTCAGGTTAGATGGTGAGGGTAGAAGATAGGAGAGGAGAGAAGAAAGAAAAGTTGAAGCGATTACTTGATGTGATCTTAGGTTGAGAATGGAAGCTTGCTTGATGCCTAGTTTATACTAGTAAGCAAGTTTTTGCTTCTGAGTTCAGAAGGGCTGTTATTGTTAGGGAGAACTCTTGATAGCTCAGGCAGAGAAGCAAGAAATAAAATTATTGATGTGGTGGCAGGAGGCATGAGCTTCTACTTGGTGGTCTGGATTCTGGGTGAATGCCGCTTGTCTGTGGCTATTCATTCTAGTGAACAGTAGATTGTTTTTCAAACCTTATGTAGGACGCTGGACAGCAGTTACAGGTTAACTGATATGATATGTGGGAGATTTTATAGATGATATGTTCTATAATGGGAAATCTGTGCTCAGTGACATTGTTGGTGAAGGTGATGTAAGCTTGGTGCAGTTTTAATGTAATATGTTGCGTGAAAAGGATCCATGGAACTGTCTAGTGAGTTGTGGATTAAGGAGTTGGTTGAGGTTACGAGGCCATCTGAAGCATGTTCTGGGAGGAGCAGGGTGGATTTTGAGGATAATGGATCTCATTTCAGGGCAGGCTTGAAGAAAATCATAGCCTTGTTATAAGAATGGCTGATGGATTCAAGGTCTGGAAAAGGAAAAAGGTAATGAAGTCCTGAAATGGCAGTAATAGAATTATTCAGCAGAAGATAGTACACACATTATGGATCAGTGTTTGACACATTCTTTTCAGAAAAAGTATAGCACTGTAAAGAATATATAAAGACTGTCATTGCATATATATTCTATAAAAAAATTAAAGAAGCAGGTATGTTAACAACTGATAGTAACTAACCAAATAAGTTTGAAAAAAGGAATATTTACAAAATTGGAGCCAGACACACAGGAAACTCAGTACAACTTTCTTTGGACGTCATTAACATGTGCAGATTGTCTTTTACTGTAATACTTAGATACAGAAATCACTAATGCTGTTAATTTTTCCACTTGCTGGTATTGTTTTGCATGCAGAGGAGTTTTAATTTTCTCATTTCTATATTTTTAAAACTTTTTAATTGTTTGTGATTTTGTTGTTCGTTCATGAAAAACAATTACTACATATTTCTTCAAAGAAAGTTCAATGTTTTCTGTGATCATCATTCCGTCCCATTGAACAATAACAATTACAAGGTTTTCAGATGTTTAGATGTTTTTACATCCTTTTTCATATAGTTAAAAAAACTCTGATCTTGTTGACCACATTTCTGCTAATACTGTTGTAATAGTCGAAGATAATCTTGAGAACAAACACATGGGTTCAGAATATACTTATTAGAAAATGTAGCATGGCAGATTTTAGACCAAATACAATAATCATTCACAATGCTGAACAGCTAGTTGAGTAAAAGAATAGAGCACTGAATAGTAAATAATAATACTCTTTGTTGACAAAAGGAATTGGACTTTCTAAAATCACTGCAGCCAAATGGAGGGATGGTTCCTTCAAACAGTTCTAATGATCCTGATGTTGGAAAGGTGTTAAAAAAAAGAAAGTCAGTAATAATAAAACTGTTTTTTAATCTCGATAGAGACCATGTTTTAGCTCCCCAGTTATTGAGTTAACACAGTTGTAGTGACATTTTATCTATTTATTTTCGAGAATCTGGGTGTAACTTCCAATCAAATCATCCGGGTATCCAAAATTAATTATCTAGGCAGATGAGTGAGTGGTTAACGCCTGGTACTTGCTTTTAGGTGGGTGTGTGTTCGAACCCTGTCCAGTCATCAAGAGTTTAGTTTTATGTAGTTTCCCAAAATCACTCCACATGAATGCTAGGTTGGTTCCCTATTTAGAAACATTTTATAGATCGATATAAATTGCCCACATTTGTATATTGTCAATAAACCCTTGGTGTGGAGGTGAGAGGGGATTTGGTGGAAGGATGTTAGTATTTTGTGGAAGGGAAGAGAGGACAATGGATTTAAATTAGTGTTGATTTTAGGCATAAATCTATAAGTTTTCCTTTGCATGAAGAATTTGTAAGTGTGTATAATTTCCACCTGAGCATAAGCTGCATCATAATTAACAGCACATATATGTAGGGAATAATAAAAAAAGGGGACATGTCTTCTGATTTTCGGCTTTATGATTCAAGTCTAAGGAGGAAGTTTTTGCACATCATAATGTTGCTTTCTGTAAAGCATTAAATTTGACTAATCTATCATGTGACTTTTTTGTTTTGATACCTTGCTCACTTTAGTATCTTGTGTTTTTGTTCGTGTTGAATGTTTTTATTCAGTGTGTACTTTTAATTGTGTTTTTACTAATATATTAACCAATGCATGTTTCCTTTGATTAGGTGCAAAACAGACCACATCTACAAGAAAGAAAACCATTAGGAACTGCAGCTACCTATAAACCTGAATTGAATATGAAAAGTAGAAATATGGAATCAGAAATTACAAATAAACACCAATTGTCATCTGAGGATTCCAAAAGCCAAGATTTAGAAGGTGCCTCCCATACAACAAAAATTGTTGAACAGCAACGTTCCGCTAAATATGAAAGCAAAGCACAGGTAAATTCAAATAAAATAATTGGTGAGGCACCTTCAATAGAAATTAATCAGAACATTGTGAAGTCTGCACCAGCCACTGAGCAGTTTCAGAAATTGTCAGAAAAGATGGGTAATTTTGCTGGTGAAAATCAAGAAGACACTGGTATAAAAGGAATGAGATTGATTGATATTCGTTCTGGAGAAAGAGAATTAAAAAAGGTTACTGCATCAAAATTATCAGCTGAAACTAATGAAAAATTAAAAACAATCCAGAATGGTGTGAAGCAGAAAGTTCTGAATCATGATAAACTATCGAACACACCATCAAGTACTGATGAAGAGAAGCAGTATATTGTGAAATCTGACCCATCCTCAAAGTCTCGTCAACAGCAGGAAGACAGTGGCTTGAGAAATACTAAGGTCACAAATGTGCCGATACAATATAGTAGTAAATCAAGTGACAAGCTTCTCAATGTTGAAAAATCTAACAACCACCTTAAAGCATCAGCAAAAGAAAATTTGGATGTTGGTGACAAGTCTGGAGCAAACGACAATAAAGTTAGCATTGATACTGGAATGGATACTTCTGTTGCGAATAGCAGCTACATTACTGAACAGGAGTTTCCAAGGGAGAATGGAAATAAATATAAAACTGAAAATAAAAAAGTATCCACAACTTTTAATAGAGAAGCCAAAATAAATGTTGAGAAGACAGTGCAAAATGAACCAAAACCACTAAAAAAAGAAAAACATCAGACAAGCCATAAAAATAAGCAGAACAAAGACGATGACAGAATTTTAACCAAAAAAACAGAAGGCTCATCTATTGTCCAGTCAGCAGAAAGAATCACTCCTGGAAGTGACTCAGATTCAAAGAGGGTAAAGTAAAAATGTGTAAATTTATATTCTTAATTAAAAATGGAGCTGTGATATTGTTGTAATTTTCCATGACTGATAAAAGGCTGTGATTGTTGAGGTCTGTCATATTTTAGAACTGGAACTATCTGTTGTGTATTTTATTGATCTGTATTTTTGTATTTGCCACTCAATCGAAAAAATTAGCATTGTTGTGTAATTTGTAAAGAGTTTAATAAAAGTCATATAATCAAATTTCTCTTAAATTTGTAACTTATTGATGTAGGTATGATTTTCAGCTGAAAATCATTTTTCACATAAACTCACAAATATTAACAAAGAATTCATCATTAATTTATTTCTCCCTCTGAGGATATTGGAATTTATTGGTGAACAATATAAGCATTATTGATGGATAGCAAAAGCACTTAATGATATCTAGGAATCAGTCTGATACATATTTACTGTGAAGGTAATTTGAGCAAGATTTGTGTGTAATACTGAAATTCTCTGCATTTGTTTAGTTGCTGCTAACATTTTGCTTGTAAATACTGAAATGGAAATATTGATTTTATTTTTTATAAATTATAATTATTTACACTTCCGTTGCTCTCTTGAAGGATTCAGTTGCATGCTGTTTAATATTCTTAACTAACTAGTTAGATTTTTTCGAATTGGACTAATTTGTTTTGTGTGTATAATGAATAATTATTTCTTTAGCCCTTTGTAAATGATGGTTATTTACTTAATATTTGTGATAAGTGTTCAATAAGGGTAGTTTCTGTACAATTTTCGTTATATGTACTTTTCAAAAGGTTTTTACATAAACTCCCAAATAATAACAAAGGATTCATCATTGATTTATTTTGCCCTCTGATGGTATTGGAATTTTTTGGTTGACGCCATAGGCACTTAATAATATTAATTACTACAAAACCATGTTGTCAAATATTATTCTTCCATGGTGTAAAAGGTTGTCAAATTAGGGAAAGAAAGAAACCAGTGGTTTTGAAAGCATTAATCATTATTAGAATTTTCCACTTTTGCAGTTCGTCTGGCACGTCCTTTTCCATTTCTAATGGTCACTCCGAGATTTTTTTATCATCATTTTTCTCCAAACAACTCCCTTCACCTCAATGTCTTTCTTTGCTTGGTCCATCCATTTTGACCAAGGTACTCCAATTGGCCTGCTTCCCCTCCCAATGAATTTTCTCTGTCCCCCTAAGAAACCTCATCTCAGCTTCCTGTAATGTGTTAATATCTCTCTTTGTCGATGTTTCAGAGCCATACATAAGTATTCATTGTTAATATACTTAATAGAGCAAGATTTTGGTTTCCTTCTCTAAGTTCCACTTCCAGATTACACCCTTTAACTGATAATACAATTGCCCACTCTTCTTATTCTCTACTCCATTTGTTCCTCCAGCTTTCCATTGATAGTTACCTTGCATCCCAAATACACAAACTACTCTACCCATTCCAATTTCTTGTCATTGAGTAACACATCCTTTGATGGTCCAGTGTTTCTTATCTCCATTATTCCTCCCCCCCCCCCCCACACTTTTTTTTCATCCTACACTTATTGGCAGGTCATGTTTCCCCATTGCAGTTTACCATTTTCCCAATTCTCTTTCCAGATTTTGCTCTGTCTCCTCCCGTACAGTTATGTCATCATTGTCTGTCATCCACTTTAACTCTGGGTCAGAACTAGTCAGAAATTAGATTGTTTGCAGATGACATAATGCTATCCCTGAACTTCTCCGATGACTCTTTAAATCAATTATTTGTCTGAGTATAAAAATTATATCTACAATTGCTCTTCCTTGCTTCTCTAGCTATTTCCTCTATTCTTTGTTGGATTTTACTTGGTATATTTTTTTCCATATATTTTCAGGCAATGGCTTAGCAATGTAATACCACTGGAGTTCTCATATTTTGTTTTGCTCCCTGTTTTAGAATGGGTACTATGACTCCCTTCCTCCAGTCCTCTGGTATTTTCCTTCCTTTCCAAAATGTCCCCATAACTCTATACAATTATTGCATTCCCATTACTTTTGCTGCTTTTATCATTTTTGCTGTCAGTTCATGGCGATTTCCGGTGTGATATTTTGTTCACTGTTATTTCTAACTCCAGCATGCTTAAGTCTTCCATTTCCTTTTTTAAAGCTGTTATTTCACTCCCTTGTTCATTCGTACTTTCTTTGGTTCTTTCTGGATTTCCTCCCATTCCTTCCAACAAGTCTTTGTAGTATTTTTTCCATGTTCTCAGTATTTCTTCCTCTTTCTATTGCACTTCACCAGATGCATCCAGTGCAACATGGCTTTAGGCAAGGATATTCATGTGAATCTCAGTTGGTAGGATATATGCAAGATATTTCAGATGAAGTGGACAAGGGAGGTCAAATTGATAGTGTAGCACTAGATCATTCAAAGGCTTTTGACAGAGTGAGCCATAAAATGGTAGTAAATAAGGTAAAATCTATTGGAGTAGATCAGAAAGTGAATTGCTGGATAGAAGAATTTTTGAAAGGTTGAAAAAAGAAAGTTAGGATAGGAAAGGTGGTATCAAAAGAAGTGGAAGTAAAAATGGGAGAGCCACAGGGTATTGTATTAGGACCATTGCTTTTTATTATTCTGATGAATAATTGTGTTGATTGTTTACTATCAGAAATTAGATTGTTTGCAGATGACATAATGCTATATGAAAGGATCAAAATGGTTGAGGATTGTAAACAGTTGCAGGGTGATCTGCTCTGATGAAGAATCTCTTTCCCAATACACAGTAAACCTGTCTGGAGTTCTCATCTCCCGCAGCTACCCTCCTGACTTAGTACACAAACAAATCTCTCGTGCCACAGCCCTTCCTGTACACAGCCTCTCTAAGGCCGTACCCCTTGAAACTAACCTCAGCCCCGCTTTCATCACTCAGTTCTTCCCTGGTATCGATTCTATTAACCTAATCCTCCACCATGGGCATGACTTCCTACGTTCCTTCCCCTGGATGCACACCATTCTCCATAAAACCCTATCTACTGCCCCACACACATGTTTTAGCAGACCAGAAAATCTAAAAAAAATATCTTGGTTCACAAGTACTCACCCAGTAATTCCCCCGAACTAACACAGGGATCATTTCCGTGCAACAGATCCCGTTGTAAAACATGCAGTATGCATCCTGCCATTACCACTTACTCCAATCCTACCACAGATGAAACATTCCCCATCATTGGCCATGCTAATTGCATGACAACACACCTCATATAACAATTTACATGCCTCCATTGCTCCAGCTCATGTAGGCCTCACCACTAACTCCCTAGCTATCAGAATGAATGGCCACAGACAGACAGTATATACTAACAATGAGGCTCATCCAGTTGCAAAACATGCCAGTTCCCACAAACTGAATAATTTTAACATCTGTTTCTCAGTTAGGGCGATCAGAGTTTTCCCTGACAACACAACCTCCTCTGAATTATGTAGATGGGAACTACCCTATCAGAATATCCTGGACACCAGATATCCTCCTGCCCTCAATCTCAAATAAATTCAGACCCAGCACTTATTATCTCTACTATTTACATTTCTTATATTTTAGTTTTCACTAATAGTTTTTCAAAATTCGATTTTTATATATGTATCCTCACTCAGTTATGTTGGACTATCACCTTCAATGATAATATACCATCAACAGTATCGATTATCTAGCCAATACTTGAGCTTCTCCCCCCCCCCCCTTTTTACACTACCATCCGTTCTGGCAACGCCATTAACCAGAGGGCAGCTTCCGTATACACAGCTGACTCCGCCTGATGTCTCACTTCTGCACGAATAAGGCTGTGTGCTGAAATATTGCACTTCTCTTGTGTTCGTCGTCCCAGCCGCCTTCATCTGTGGTAACTGTTGGGTCATATTTCCCTATGCTTCCTCAGTTTTATTGTGTTATAGCATATTCCTGCTCTTTGTTATTATATACACAGACGGAAAAAAAAATCCCAACACCAAGAAAAAATTATTGTAGAGTAATGAAATTTGGACAATGCATTTGTCAAGTTAACATGTTTAATTGATTAAATTTTCAAGATCACAGGTTAATTTAAGCTCAAGAAAATGCATTTCAAATGTGAAATACTGTTAAATTAATAGCCGGTGTAACCTCCAGAATTTTGAATGCAAGCCTGCAAACGTGAATGCATTGTGTCATACAGGTTTCGAATGTCACTTTGTGGTATGGAGTTCCATGCTTGTTGTACTTGTGCTGTCAATACTGGGACGGTCAGTGCTGGCTGTGGATGATGCTGGAGTTGTCGTCCAATGATATCCCATACGTGTTCAATTGGAGACAGATCTGGTGATCTCGCAGGCCAAGGTAACATGTCGACACTCTGTAGAGCACGTTGCGAGACAACAGCGGTATGAGGGCGAGCGTTATCCTGTTGAAAAACTCCCCCTTGAATGCTGTTCATGAATGGCAGCACTACAGGTTGAATTACCAGACTGACGTACAAATTTGCAGTCAGTGTGTTTGGTATAACCACAAGAGTGCTCCTGCTGTCATAGGAAATTGCTCCCCAGACCATGACTCCAGGTGTAGGTCCAGTGTGTCTAGGCCGCAGACAGTTTGGTTGCAGGCGTTCCCCTGGCCTCCTTCTGACCAACACTGGAGATCTGTTGTGTTTTCTGATGAAAGCAGGTTCTGCCTTGGTGCCAGTGATGGCCGAGTGTTGGTCAGAAGGAGGCCAGGGGAACGCCTGCAACCAAACTGTCTGCGGCCTAGACACACTGGACCTACACCTGGAGTCATGGTCCGGGGAGCAATTTCCTATGACAGCAGGAGCACTCTTGTGGTTATACCAAACACACTGACTGCAAATTTGTACGTCAGTCTGGTAATTCAACCTGTAGTGCTGCCATTCATGAACAGCATTCAAGGGGGAGTTTTTCAACAGTATAACGCTCGCCCTCATACCGCTGTTGCCTCGCAACGTGCTCTACAGAGTGTCGACATGTTACCTTGGCCTGCGAGATCACCAGATCTGTCTCCAATTGAACACGTATGGGATATCATTGGACGACAACTCCAGCATCATCCACAGCCAGCACTGACCGTCCCAGTATTGACAGCACAAGTACAACAAGCATGGAACTCCATACCACAAAGTGACATTCGAAACCTGTATGACACAATGCATTCACGTTTGCAGGCTTGCATTCAAAATTCTGGAGGTTACACCGGCTATTAATTTAACAGTATTTCACATTTGAAATGCATTTTCTTGAGCTTAAATTAACCTGTGATCTTGAAAATTTAATCAATTAAACATGTTAACTTGACAAATGCATTGTCCAAATTTCATTACTCTACAATAATTTTTTCTTGGTGTTGGGATTTTTTTTTCCGTCTGTGTATATATAAATTATCCTATTGGTATTATTTTAAAGAGTTCTATTTATTCACTTCTTTCACGCCACTCAGAATTTTTGCATGAAAATAATAATGTAACAATATTACCACTGATTTTGACCAAAAAATAAAAAGTATTAAAATTGAAGAAGAAATGGGTAGCGGAAACCATGAATTTAAATCAATGTGGTATTCAAGAGTATTGACAGATAGATCACCACGGCACATTAAAATTGGTCAAATCTTGTGACACGACAGTAATTTGTTGATGTAGGGCTTCATTTGTAGAAAAGTTAGTGAAAATGGGTTTGCAGGGTTATATTAGTTCACATGTTTAGAAATGATTTGGAGTCGGGGAATAGCATTTTTAGGGTTTAAAGAACTATTTTCAATATGATTAATTGTTTAGGAAATCGCAAGCTTTAGAGAGACATCGTCAGGTGCCCCCAGTGCACTATAAAAGACCTTGCTTATTGACTGGTGTCATCAATTCCAGTATCAGTTTTCAGTATGGCATCTCATTAGTTCAGTCTCTGTGTCACAGTACAGTTTGGTGAAGTCACGAGACTGTGCTTCTTTTAGGCTCAAAATTGTAAAAAAATTATTAAAAGTTATCCAGAGGTGTGTGGAACACTTTGGCATAGTATTTAGGTATTTTGAAGTAAGGTTTTGTTTTTTTGTTTGTTTTTTTTGTAAATTTGAGGATGTATTGAAATCGTTAGTTTTGGCTGGAGTGTTTAGTGTGGTGTCAGCCAAGCCAGAGTGTACCGAGATCTTAGTCTTTGGAAAAGAAACTCTAATGTCATTATTTTGCACAGTCAAATTGATTAACTAAAGTGTTGATGATGGTGTGTAATCCTTTTTGTGAACTTATGAATAAATTCAGACTGAACTTTCAGACAACCAATAATGTTATCATTCCATAAAGATATTCTATAATACCATTGTGCAACGCTTAGTTGTTTCTTGACAATCTCTTAGGTACTAAAAGTTGCACTCTAGTTTTTCTTTAAGTTTCTCAAAGCACATACTTTCTGGACCACAAATTACTGTTCTTTCTTTCCTTGCCTGTATTGCAGAGCCCCAAAATTTCTTTAAGGTCACAATCTAACAGAGGTTTTAGAAAAATAATGTAATTTATGACTTATGACATGTGGCTTTACACAAGTCAGTTCTTAATGCTCAAGAACAACTTCAAATTCGGAACAAAATTGGTGGGATAAATTTACAGTCTTCTTGCAGATTGTGCCTTTCATATCCAAGTATCTGCTTGTGTTGTAACTAAGCACGATAATATTTTCTACAATCATACTTAAATTCTTCTTCTTCTGTTTTCATTTTAATGAGGCACTTTTATCATTTCTAAAACAATTTTATTCCTTTATGTTTGTTAAACAATTGGAACTGAATTTCGCAAATTCTTTCTCTACTGAATGCAGTAAGAGTAGTCATGTGCAGACCTTGCTAGAATTCATTGGTTCATTTCTGCTGCTCTCATTTTATCCACAGTAATTAGTGCACTTATTTAGCTTTGTCCAAATATTTGTTCTAGATAAAATCCAAATTTTTATTTTTTATAAGATGTGAGAACTTCATTCGTATCCAGTGAATTTTTCTTTACTTCTTTTCACTTACTATGAAAGTCAGATTTAAAATACAACTTATTCAAAAGTATTGTTAAACAAGTAATTTGTATACAGTAGTACCTTGAGATATGAATGTCCTAACATACGAATATTTTGAGATACGACATAAAATATTCGAAAATGTATACCTCGACGTACAACGAAAAATTTGAAATACGAATTTGCGATGCGCGATATTATTTTGTGAAATACCATAGATATACCATAGATATTTCAATAGGAAAAGGTGAAGAGCTTGTAGCTATATCTATGGTAATTTTACACTGGGAGGTAAACGCTAGATGGCAGAGTGTTCGCATAGGTTCCTGTCCGCGCTGTCGCTCTGTTTGGTTGTTGACGCCGCATCGTTCACAAGTCGCTGTGTTATTCATTGTGTTTGTGGCTGTTTTTCGTGTTATTTTGGATATATGGTATGTACTCAATTTTTTATTTTTACCATGGATCCCAAAGTTAAAGACAAAGCTGGTGAAAAGAAAAAACCTAAAATAATGATCTCGATGGAAGTGAAACATGATATTGTAACAAAGAATGAGCGTGGCGTTCGTATCATCGACTTGGCAGATGAGTATGGCCGCAGTCCTTCTACAATATCCACGATCATCAAACAGAAGGAAGCGATAAAGAAGCTGCAGCCTTCCAAAGGCGTCACCATTATTTCAAAGCTATGAACTGATACACAAGATGAGATGGAAAAGCTACTTTTATTATGGATTAAGGAGAAGCAACTGGCTGGTGACTCTGTTTCTGAAACGATTATTTGTGAAAAGGCTAGCAGCATCCTCAAAGACCTCAAGTGTGATGCAGCCGAGACAGAGGGAGAAACATTCAAAGCTAGTCGTGGCTGGTTTGAGAATTTTAAGAAACGAAGTGATATTCATTCAGTAATTCGTCATGGAGAAGCATCTAGTGCAGATATTAAGGCGGCTGAAAATTTCATTAAGGGTTTTGAGAAAGTTATTAGTGAAGAAGGATACCTACCGGAATAAGTATCAATTGTGACGAAACAGGGTTATTTTGGAAAAAAATGCCTAGGCGTACGTTTATCACGGCAGAAGTAAAGAGTCTACCCGGCCACAATGCTATAAAAGACAGACTAAAGCTTGCCCTTTGCGCTAACGCTAGTGGGGACTTCAAAGTGAAACCGTTGCTAGTCTACCACTCGAAAAACCCAAGGGCCTTCAAAGCTTATAAAGTTATGAAAGAAAAATTACAAGTTCTGTGGCTTGCAAATAGTGAAGCATGGGTGACCCTTCAGTTATTTATTGAGTGGATGAACATTGTTTTTGGGCCTTCAGTGAAAAAATACTTAACCGATAATATTCTGCCGCTTAAATGTGTCCTTCTGTTGGATAATGCTCCAGGTCACCCTCCTGGCCTAGAAAAGACTAGAAAAGTTTATTGTACAGCACATCACACTTTTAACTGAAATAACACTAGCGAGCACTATAATTAAAGCTCACTGAAATTCACTTTACAGAACAAAATTAGAATTATTTACAACTAGCTGTTACCCGCGACTTCGTACGCGTGGACTTGGAGTTTCATTGCCAGAATTGGATATAGAAAACTGTTAGTAAGATTTGTCCCAAACAACACCGAGTCGACATAATATGATGGAAAGCCATCATTATATCATCCTATTGTCTAATCTGTCTCATGAAGAGAATCAATTTACAACATATTTAAAAACAGAAAAGTAAGCGAAGGTGCGGGGATGTGTGTGTGGGGAGGGGGGGGGGGGTTAACTGATGGCAGCTTTATTTCAGCTTGGTTTTTTCTTCTTTATTCAACATGAGCATCTGAATCTTATAATCTAATAGCAGCACATTGTCTTCTAGACCTGCACCTTAGGCCAGGTTTACGTCCGTAAGGCATGTCAAAAAGGAAGACAAATTGGTGCCAGAAACTTTTATACAGACACAAATGAATAGTACAGTGCAGAGCAAATTGACTTCTATACTAAATAATAAGTTTTGTTTCTTATCGAAATTTATTAACAAATCAAACACTAACAGACTGCGCGACTGAGCAACCAACGTAACATTACAGACTAACACACGAATCTGTCTGTCTTTCATCATTCGATAAGTTCTTAAGATTTCGTGACTAAAACTGTTATTCATACCGAAAAAATGTCCTGTGTCCTTCCTACACTATTTCATTGTTAAATTCCATCAATATTGATATAGACATTTAGTCGTCAAAATGTAACAAAAAGACAGAAACTTACTTCCACAATATAATAGCTGGTACCCACAAATTCGTTCGTGATTGTAAAGTATTCATATTGACAGCTGTAGACATCTAACCACCATAGTGCACGATGGGAGACTCGATACTATTACCACACACAAATACCAGTCTTCTGCTCTATATAGTTCCGGCAGCAAAGTAAAATTTACGGATACACACAAGTCTTTGGATGAAATACGAAAATATACATGATCGACCAATTTCAAACACCATATCTCACACGCTCCCACAGTTACCGAATTTTGGCCAACGTTGAGATCGATGGGTGACTCTGTGTTACTACCACACAAAAACGCCGGTGATAGTTTTCACTCAAAAGTGATACACCGAGACACATGCGTCTTTGGCTGAAATATGAAATTGCCGCAGGTCGACCATTTTCATCCCCCATGTCTTCCACACCCCCATAGCTACAGACATCTAACAACCATAGTGCACAACAACAGACACGATTCTACCACCACACATAAACACCAATGCTCTATGCTATGTAGTCGTGGCAGAAACGATAAATCTGCAGAGACACATGCCTTTCGTCGAAATACGAAAGTTTCTGAAAATCGGCCGCTGTTGTGATCGAAAGGTGACTCTATGCTACTATTACACACAAACGCCAGTTATCTGTGATCTATAGTTTTCGCTGAAAAGTGATACACCATGACACTTTTGTCTTTAGCAGAAGTATGAAATTGCCACAGGTCGACCACCTTCAACCACCATATATCCCACACCCCCATAGCTACCGACATCTAACAACCATAGTGCACTACATGAGATACGATTCTACTACCAAACACAAACACCAATGTTCTATGCTATGTAGTTGTGGCAGAAAAGTGACATATGCGGAAAAGTCGAAATACGGAAATATCCTTGGTCGGCCACTTACAACCACCATACCACAGTTTCTGAAAATCGGCCGCTGTTGTGATCGAAAGGTGACCTTGTGCTACTACTACACAAAAACGCCAGTTATTTGTGATCTATAGTTTCCGCTGAAAAGTGATACACCATGACACTTTTGCCTTTAGCAGAAGTTTGAAATTACGACAGGTCGACCACTTTCAACCCCCGTTTCTCCCGCACCCCCATAGCTACCGACATCTAACAACCATAGTGCACTACATGAGATATGATTCTACTACCAAACACAAACACCAATGTTCTGTGCTATGTAGTTGTGGCAGAAAAGTGACATATGCGGAGACAGTCGAAATACGAAAATATCCATGGTCGGCCACTTACAACCACCATTTCTACCACAGTACCACAGTTTCTGATAACCGGCCGCTGTTGTGATCGAAAGGTGACTTTCTGCTACTACTACACACAAACGCCAGTTATCTGTGATCTATAGTTTTCGCTGAAAAGTGATACACCATGACACTTTTGTCTTTGGCAGAAGTATGAAATTGCCACAGGTCGACCACTTTCAACCCCCATATCTCCCACACCCCCATAGCTACCGACATCTAACAACCATAGTGCACTACATGAGATACGATTCTACTACCAAACACAAACACCAATTCTCTGTGCTATGTAGTTGTGGCAGAAAAGTGACATATGCGGAGACAGTCGAAATACGAAAATATCCTTGGTCGGACACTTACAACCACATCTTCCACAGTAACACAGTTTCTGAAAATCGGCCGCGGTTGTGATCGAAAGGTGACTTTCTGCTACTACTACACATAAACGCCAGTTATCTGTGATCTATAGTTTTCGCTGAAAAGTGATACACCATGACACTTTTGTCTTTGGCAGAAGTATGAAATTGCCACAGGTCGACCACTTTCAACCCCCATATCTCCCACACCCCCATAGCTACCGACATCTAACAACCATAGTGCACTTCATGAGATACGATTCTACTACCAAACACAAACACCAATGCTCTATGCTATGTAGTTGTGGCAGAAAAGTGACATATGCGGAAACAGTCGAAATACGAAAATATCCTTGGTCGGCCACTTACAACCACCATATCTACCACAGTACCACAGTTTCTGAAAATCGGCCGCTGTTGTGATCGAAAGGTGACTCTGTGCTACTACTACACACAAATGCCAGTTATCTGTGATCTATAGTTTTCGCTGAAAAGTGATACACCATGACACTTTTGTCTTTGGCAGAAGTATGAAATTGCCACAGGTCGACCAATTTCAACCCCCGTTTCTCCCACACCCCCATAGCTACCGACATCTAACAACCATAGTGCACTACATGAGATATGATTCTACTACCAAACACAAACACCAATGCTCTGTGCTATGTAGTTGTGGCAGAAAAGTGACATATGCGGAAACAGTCGAAATACGAAAATATCCTTGGTCGGCCACTTACAACCACCATATCTACCACAGTAACACAGTTTCTGAAATTCGGCCGCTGTTGTGATCGAAAGGTGACTCTGTGCTACTACTACACACAAACGCCAGTTATCTGTGATCTATTGTTTTCGCTGAAAAGTGATACACCATGACACTTTTGTCTTTGGCAGAAGTATGAAATTGCCACAGGTCGACCACTTTCAACCCCCATATCTCCCACACCCCCATAGCTACCGACATCTAACAACCATAGTGCACGACAGGAAAGACGATTCTACTACCACACACAAACACCAAAGCTCTATGTTATGTAGTTGTGGCAGAAAAGAGAAGTATACGGAGATTCGAATTTTTGGTCGAAATATGAAAACGCCCTGCACTGGCCAACTTTAATCATTATATCTCCCACATCCCCACAGCTATCGGCATTCGGCCAACGTTGTGCACGACAGGAAACTCCATGCTACTTCCACCCACAAACATCAGTGATCTGTGCTTGGTAGTGTTGGCTCAAAAGTGAAATATAGGAAAAAACACGTCTATTTTTATATATATATAAGATTAGCAATATGGTCATTCGTAGATTATCCTAATCAAAACAGCTTTATTTCCAACCGTCAAAATGATATGAACTGTCACTACCTTTGAAAATCCTGGGTAACTTCTGCAAGCGAATATGAGTCTAGGTACAACATAACTAATGTTTTTAGAATCGTTATGTGCCATCATGTGTCTGTTAGTTCAAATGTGCCAGCTGTATGCACAGCACGGCCTATATATAGGATATCTAAATTACGCATTGAGTTAATTAAATGGCGGAAATTAATATCCACATGATGTTGTGTGTTCTATACTCTGTTTTAACTGTGACAAATAATATGAAAGTAAAGCTTTGTGGCTGGACTTGGACTCTTCCCCCCCTCCCCCCTCGGACCATGTCATTTAGTTTATGGACACCCCTTAAGAAATGCTTAAAGTGACAAAGTAGGAATCTTTTTTCATTTAACATGGAGTAACAGAACACCTCAGAAACAGAAATTAATTACAGTCTCTAGGCACTTCATACCATCAGAAATGTATGCCTCTGTAGACAGGACCAAAACCAAACACTAGTATGCTGAATTAGGAAGCAGGAAAGGATAAGCTCAGGAATGAAGTTAATTTAAAAGAATACTCTGTTGTTGATGTTGTAGGATGATATAAAATGGAGTGGTATGGTCATTAGATGAGAACAGAACACCAGAATAGGAAAGATGTATTTGTATAGAAAACAGAAAGTAAGAAGAGCTAGGGAAGTGAGTGAAATAGTGGACAGAAGGTGTGAGATCACTAGTAGAATAAAGAAACCCAGATTCGTAGTATGCCTAGGATCTACAGTGACAGGAAGGAATGGTGATGTTGACTTGGTGAGGCCTGACATGTTACCTTTTTCTGCATGGCTGCAGTTTAATCCAAAAAGTTGAGAATTTGGTTTGTATTATCTTGTGGGTCATTGTTGCTATCTTGTCTTGGTATTTGCAAAGTGACAGGATTATTGGTATTTATTTGTTTTTATATTTTCCTTTTCATTGTTATTGTAAAAATATTATAAATTGTTATATTGCTACTTCACAACTCAGCAGTGGTACTGAAGCATAGTAGTATAATTTCACTGATGAATTTATGGGACTTAAAAGTATTTTTGAATTATTGACTGATCAAAGCACTTCCGTTTGGTGTACGTTTATGTGAGCTGTGTAGATCCAGGCAATCTAGTTTGAATTCTTGTTTGATTATACTGTTCTATTAGTCACTAAATTAAATGTTTTCTGCTAAATTATTATTTTGAATTAATTGCATATGTAATATGATTTTGTATCGATTTAATGTGCTGGCGATAATAGCTATGGTGGATAGTTGGCTTGATTGTTTAGGTTTGCAGGTTCGATTTTTCTACTAAGTCAATTCACAGGTCACTATTAAGTTCACATATTATTTATTTACCAAGCACACACATCTATTCCATCCACCACCCCTAATTATACTTATTCATTCTGACTGTGTATAAGGCTATACAGTACTTCATTTCCTCCGATTGCAAGTTCAGACCACGCTTCTGACTATAGCGCCTTCACACTGTGTTACCACTTCTCACTACTGCTAGCTTGTCGTTCATCACGAAGCACTTCCCTAACATGATAGTGGACCACATTTTATTACTTGTGGGTCCACTATACAATTGTACAAGGCCTCGCTGTAACCTTAAGACGACTCTTGTAGCAGCCAGCTACAGACTCCTACGGCGGCCCGTTACAGACTGACTCAACAATTACAATTTTACACTGCGTGCCTCTGTGCCTAACAATGCTTCGTGGTGAACTTTACAAATAATATACACGGCTTAATACTGTCTCACCACAATTTAAACATAAGGATAGCTGTAAAACATTGAACTGCTATGAAAAGTAGTGAACTTTGTTGTTTAGATTAGTATTTCTCAATCTTTTTCAACCCGAGGACCAGTAAAATGACAAAAAATAATTCTATGGACTGCTAACTTATATGGACCTAATGTTTTGTCTATATCTATATTATTAGTATTTGTGACATATTGCATTGTACTATCATAACATAACTCTAAAAACATGTTTTGAATTCCAACTGTAACTTGGCTATGAAATAGCAAGTGAAATAATATAAATGAATCACATATTAAACAGGCATAATATTTAATAACTAAATGAGTAATAATATTTTGTCTGCGGATCACCTACTCCATTTTTGCAAACCATTGGTTTAATTGCAGTAAGCATAAATAAAGAAATAGCATTCTGCTTCTATAAATTCAACTATATTAAATGGATGAGAACTGGGTTGCTGACTAGCAGTTTTATGCAAATGAACAAAATGCTCATATTGCAAAAAGAGAAAGGATTGTTGATATTTCAGGTCTCTGATTAGTTAGGAAGATATGTGTACTAGGTGGGAAATCTTTAATTTTGTGGTTGATTAACATTTTATAACTAAGATTTATTAATATTATTTTACGTACACTATGTTTACACTTAATTTGATGCCTATCTGTGTTGGTAGATTAAGTTTTTCTTTCTCATCTAGGTATTCATTTTCTTCAAAAGAAAATCATCAATAAGTTATGTTTGAATGCTTACAATGATTCAGCTTTCAAAAGTTTTATGCTATCCTATAGAACAGTGGCGGATCCAGGGAGGGGGGAGGGAGGCAAAAATCACCCCTGACGACATGGATTTTGTGGACTTTTTTTTGTTTGCTCTACTGTTCTTAGAAGGGTGGCAATCTGGAGTAATGAAATTTCTGTCAGTGACCCCCTTCTTGCCGCAGTCAAGCCCTCCCCCCCCCCCCCAAACCAAATCCTAGTCCCCCCAAAACAAAAATCTTAGATCCGCCACTGCTGTAGAACATGCCAAATTACTGCCTGTGATGTATGGTATCAAATGGAATTTGCCAACTATTTGAAACTATGACATTAACAATAATTTTCACATATTTCAAAAGTAAAAAATTACACTTCAGGTTTTGAAACAAATAACAGAACTCCTCTGTGTAAATCAAGTCAAGCAAGCCAGAAGCAGTACACTTTCTTACATCTGAGAAGTCCCAACTTTAGAAGTATAGAGTTGTAGTAAAACCATTAGCATCTCTGGTACAAAACTTGTTACAGAGACAGGAGTAAAACTGGAAAATATCAAACATATTGTGATAATCACAAATAATTGCAGTGGAATTTTTCTTTATAAAACTGACTAACAGAAATCGGGATACAGGTACTGTATACGTAGCTTATAATAAACAATAAAAATAGTAATTGAAAAAAAAAAAAAAACTCGGTGTCAAGTTTTATTGCTGGAGTTCAGTGTAGCTTCTGTTTTGAAGGATCCTAGAAACTATATCAGCTCTTTAATTTCTGGGTGTTGATGGAAAGAATTGCAGATGGCTACTAAAAAGTAAAGCTCTGCATAAATGTTATTTACTATTGAAATTGACAAATAATTTATTACAAGGGTTAATAAATTAATAATTAATTGATGTACATTTTAATCCAGTACTGTGAAAACATTTTGCAAGATTTGCTGAATGATAAATTTTTAGGGAATTTCCTCGTTCTAAATCTCACCGAGCTTGGGGGTAGTTTTAGCTTGATGATAAGATAAATGGAGCAGTTCCAGGACATGGCATTCAAAAGTGTGGAATTGTGTCTACTTACTTTTATAGATACATAGATTATAATTTTGCCATATGTCCTCATGGAACAAAAAAGTTAGGGGAGTTTCTTAAACATCTGAATGGAGTAAATGAAAGTATCAAATTTATGATGCAGTATGATGGTTGTCTGGATATTTTTGGCCAGAAGGAATTCAGATGGCACTCTAGGACACGAAATGTATAAGTAACCAACCCAAGTTGACCTATACCTCATCACCTTACTAAGTGGAAAAGTTGGCAGTAGTTTTATACAGCATAGAAATGAGACATGTTTTTGACTTTGGGGCAACACAAATACTGACTCCTTGCAAAAGCGTACTGGGACAATGTGATTAAGGTCGCTATGAAGACTCGTCTCATTAAAGACTTTGGAAACAGACACAGGTTGTCAACTCAGCACAGCATGTAACACAGTTATTAGTCAGTTAAGAGGGCAGAGACAGAGGCGTCAAGGATCATAAGAGACAGCACTTCGACTTTAGACCAACCCCCTCCACTACATGTATCCCAATCACACCTTCCTCTCCACTGTCCAACTCTCCTCACAGTTCTTCTGGCCCTACCATATCCATGTGGAGAGCCACCTTGCGCATGTGATTGTGATGTCACCAGCAACTATCAACCAGCACAGCCTATATAAGGCTTTTCATTCCAGGAGTCCTACACATTGGCAGAAGATGAAGTCATAAAGTGACTTTGAAATATTGCATGAACTTGATAAACTACCTGGTGGGTGGCATGAGAACATTTTGTACAGACATGCTAAATGTTAGTAATGTTAAAACAGACAGTATTCCACTACAGGATTCAGAGTTTTACTTGAAGATTTAATCTATGAATTCAGAATGAAGATATAAATGCAGAGATGTGTTGACTCTGTAACGGTTTATAAGATAATTCTTTTCCTAGCTTCATCAATTTCTTCATGTTTAATAATTTGAATGAACTTACTGGTCTGTTACCTAATTTAGGTGTCAGAAATAATATACAGTTACCATTGAAAGGAAAATATATGCATAACATGTACAGAATAAATGAAAGACAATTATTTTTATGCATTAAATTAAAATTGAAAAAGTTTATTCTAGTGCTTTAGGGTATACAATATTTTTGGTCTTTAGTCTTCTGCAAATGTAGAGTACCCAATATTGTTAGCAGGTGGATATGAAACTTCTGATGTTTTCTCTTTTAATCGGATTGTAATAAACATTCTCTATCATCCTCCGCTTTGGCAGGTTTCTCACTGATGCAAAAAAAGAAGAAGAAAATACCTGAAAAATTGCTTGTGTAAATGAATCTTAAGAGGGGCGAAGGAAAAAGCAATTGCAGTTTAGTAAACTAAATACAAGCATCATTTATTTTAAACCAAATGCACGTAAAGTTTCTGCTGAATAGTTCTAAGTGTAACTTTTGCTTAAGGGAGAGTGGTGAGTTTTTGTAACCAAATGTAGACAATAATTTTCTCTTTGTTTTAAAGTATGCAAAGTTACATCTAATTCAGATATTTGTGTAAAGAGCATTAGCAAAAATTACAGGGGATAAAGGGAGAGAATGGTTGGGTTTTTGAAAACCAAACACAGACAGTGTTTTTCTATTTGTTTTAAAGTAACATCACTAACTTATTCAACAACCAGAAAGTTAGTTGACTATTGCTGAAGGGGGCATACTAAGCCACTGATTATATACAACGCTTAAAATTTCTTTCTTCCACCGGAATTTGAAGCCCAAATCGGACCAAGAAACTGCAAGAGCCTTAACCACTGAGCTGCCAGACTACTATGTTTTTAAGCATAATGTATCAAGTACTATAAAAATCTGATAAAAACTGTGGATTTGAATGAAAAAAAGTTGGAAAAATATAATGGGGTGGTAGATAAGGAGAGAGGTAGAGATTTTGTAGACCAAACATAGACAGAATTTTTCTATTTGTTTTCATGTATACATATGTAGAGCTACAGCAAAAGTGAATAAAAACTGTGTTAGTTTCAATAATGTTGCCATAAATTAAGAGGGTGGTGAAAAGAAGTAGAGGGGTTGGATTTTTAAAACCAAATGTAGGCAGTTCTTGTTTGTTTTAAAGCGAAAAATTAAAAAAAAGCTTAGTCCACTGCCCAAAAGTTGGTTGAATCCTACCGAAGGAAGTGTACTAAGTCTTGTGTCAGAGGCATGATGACCAGTTCCTTTCCTCTGGGACCTATAGTTCAATGTGAAATCTGAACTATGGACATTGAAAAACTCATGTGATCAAAATTCTTTAAAATTTCATCTTGGGGAAAGTGTCCAGAAACTTTTGAAAGTAAGTTCGTTTCCACTGGTCCATAAGACCACTCTATTTTATTACATATGTGTGCTATGTACCATCAAAATGGGATAAAAATGGTGGATTTGTACAATGAACATTAGGTGGTAGAGGTAAAAGAGAAGAGTGGTTAGGTTCTTCAAAGCAAATGCAGTTTAAATTGTACTTCTGGAATGTTCCGTCAATATCGGATAAAAGCCGTGGGTTTATGTAAATAAAATTGTCAAAAATGAATGGGAGGGTGGTGAAGGGGTTGGGTTATTAAAAACCAAATAGGCAGTATTTTCTCTTTGTTTTAAAGTAAAATGTTAAATTACTCCACAGCCTGAAGGTTGATTGAATCCTCCCGAAGGAGGTGTAATAAGCTATGGGTCAGAAACAAGATGATTAATTCCTTTTCCTCTGGCACCTATGGTTTAATGTGGAATCCGAACCATGAAATATCCCAGCGTAGCTCAGATGATCAATTAAAACCATTAAAAATTCTTGTTTCTACTTGGATTTGAACCCGTGACTGGAGACAGAATGGTTCTGAAGCACTTTAACAACTGAGCTACCATACTGCTTTGTTTTATAGAATAAGTGTGATAACTACTATCAAAAATTGGATAGAAATTGTGGGTTTGTGTGAAGAATGTTGGCCAAAATTAAGGGGGGGGGGGTGATTTGTAAAGGTGGTGAGGGATGGGTTTTCCAAAAGGTAGAAGGTATTTATTTGTTTCTTTTTAAAGTACGTGTGTACAACATTCCATCAAAATTGGTCAAAAATTGTGGGCTTATATTTGTTTGGTGAGAAACCTTACCGGGTATGCATACAATAACTCACCAAAGTTTCACCACGATCGGATGAATGCTATTGGAATAGAAGACGAACAAACAAGCCAACATTCATTTTTGTATATTAGAAGATTAATTACCATTGCTATGTCACCGCGCTAATTCCCATGAAATTTCCGGGTGACTGAATAAATTGGTAACTTGATCATTTTTTTTCTAGCCAAAATTTGAGTCTATCTAGAAACAAATTGGCCACACAGATAATGCTAAAAGATCTCTTAGCTGTTGGTTTTCTATTACCATAAAACATAACAATTAGTTTTTCAATGTTGCAAACATTATTCAACAAAATGTAGGTATATTTGATATCTGCATGTTGAGATGTTGTTTTCCACATGTAGCATGCACAGAGACTTCTCATGCCAGTCTCACGATGTACCAAGTTACTCTTGTCACCAAGTCCACTGCTGCAAACTCCTGAAACAGGTCATACACTTCTGCCAGTATTTTGTTTAATTAAAACCCGAACATGAACATACAGGATCAAAAATAAGGAAAATCCTGCAGCATGAGGTAACAATTTAATTGTTAAAGTTAACGATAAATGTAAATTTCACCCTTAAAATTTCAGTAATTATCAGTTTTCACTAAGTTGTTCAGTCCACAATTTCCCTGATAACTCGGAAGCATTAACAGTGAGAACTTTCTCCGGCTTTCCAACATTGGGTATATATTCATTAATAATTTTTTAGCACAAGATGTTAGCAGTTGCCTTCTTAATGTGGTATAATTTGACATACTTTGAGAAGGCATCAATTAATACAAAAATTTGAGTTACTCTTCCTCTTGACATCAGTACAGCCTCTTGACATCAGTACAGGTCCATAAACGTCTACTGAAATTAGTTGTAAAGGTTTATCGGAGATTACACTTTGCAGTTCTAAATGCCGAGCATTGTCTGCCTTTACTCTGTATCACATGTAGATACTAAATTTCTGACTCACCAGTACATATTTAAAAAAAAATTTAAATGCTCTTTCAGCATATTATAACACTTGTTGGTACTGTAATGACCATAGTTAAAATGGTAGTGAAAAATGTATGTCAGGCACCCATACTCTCCAGTTTTCACTATTTTCATAGTCTCTTTTAGAAAGTATCTCATGAAAAATACAACAATACTTCTTTAATTTTAGGTCACAAATTAAATCTTTAAGTTTCTCAATAACTTCCCTAATTATCTTATCTTTATTTTGTTCCATCTCCATATACTTCAGACATTGCCCAACCTCTTTCTCAAACGGAACTCCTTTTAGGTAAAAAAAATGTGTTCTTGAACCATAGGACTGGGCATTTGATCAGTTAAACCCACAGGTAGCATAGACAAAGCATTTGATTCTTATCTTTACTTTGGTAACATATTTCAAAGTTGAATTCTTGTGGGAAAAGAGTCTATCTGGTAAGCCTCCTATGGACCAATTTGCATTGCATCAGGAATGACATGATCATTGTATACAATTACTCTTCTACCAAGTAGAAGATATCTGAACCTCTGAAAGGCCCAAACAATTGACGGTGCTTCTTGTTCAGTGTTTCCGTAATTTTTTCACAGGATAACAAACTGCTGGCAAAAGCTATCGATCTATGATCAGTATGCTCCCCTTCGCCGACTTCTTGAAACACTTCTATGTCAACCCCATAGTTGGAACTATCTGAAGCCACACAAAAATCTAGGTTCCAATCTGGGTTAGCTTTAATTAAAAGAAAAACTTTCTCACTCTTCTGTCCACTTTCATCTAGCATCCCTTTTTTTTTATCAAAGCCTTGAGATGAGGACTATTTAGAGCCTGACTCTTGACAATTTTCTATATAAATTTTCTACATAAATAGGGACGGCGGGCTCTTTCTGAGCGAAGCCTGGAAACCTATCATTAGTGATTTCTGATGAGAGCATAGCACATTCTCACCGGCAAATGACACCTGTCGGGCGCTGCAGTGGATCGTGGATTAAGCCAGTGGTTGCGGCCAATCAGAAGTAGGCACAATAGCATCTCGGACCGCCATCACATCCAGGCGGAAAGGAGAAAGTGGCGCCAGTGGTGGCCGCAGAGGGCCGCGTATAAAGCCAACGCTCTAGACCAACAAGAGCGAGCGGGCCTTCCAGCTGAAGGTATAAAGAAGGTCCGATGGGCGGCCATGCCAGTCGAGGCAGAGACAGTCAGCTGAGGACAACTACAGATACCTGATGAAGACAGCAGAGTCAGCTGTCGAAATGTTGTGTTTTTACACCACCATCTGGCTGGACACCCGTGAAGATTTTGTTGCTAATTTTCTATGGTAGTTACTTAGTCCAAGGAAACTATCCAACTGCTACTTATCTTGGGGTCTTGGAAAATTCTGTATGGCTTTTAACTTTTCCTCATGTGGGAAATCTCATTTGCTCTTAAGGAAGACACTTAAAAAAAATGTCTTAGGGTCATTCCGTCTTTATGAAGTGCACTTAATACTTCCCTCGGTGTACTAAAATGTTCTTCCCTGGCTATTAATATATTGTCCACATAAACCTTTACTTTCTCAAGAAGTGCCTTTCCCCAATACCTTGTCTAAGGCTCTTATAAAGTTGGCTATCATGTTATTTAATCTGAATGGTAGGACGTTAAAATGGTAACTGCACCCATTATACAAGAAAGCAGCAAATTTCCTTGATTCTTCAGGAATAGGAACTTGGCAATATGAAACCATGTGGTCTAAAGATGTGACGAACTTCTTTCCCTGAAATTCCTTGAGAATTCCATCAATAGGAGGTGGATGATATCTTTTGGTTATCAGCACTTTAACATATGAGCATCTAGTACCAATCTAACTGATTGATCAACTTTTGTAACTACTGCAAGAGGATTATTGTAAAACAATTTGAGCTCAGTTTAATGAGATAGATCTTCCAGCATATATTGTAAACTAGGAGAACATGTAGAAATAAAGATTTAGTAAATATTAGCAGAATTTTGTGTGAAGTAGGTTTTAGTAAGTTTTCTGCACTCAATTAGAGTTTCATGTGTGGCTCTTGTAAACCAAATATATATATAAATCAAAAATATATATTTCTTAAACAGAATAATACAGCAAAGAACTATGCTCACATTTACTTTCATTATTTGCTGTATTAAAAGTAATAGTTTCTAAGCAACTTGTTTGATGGGATCATTAAGGAATGTATTTAAGGGATGGGAAAGTAAATAAAGGAGGAGGTGCTTTTGTCTAATCAAAGAAATGTGCGGACTGTGGGATTAGAAATAATTTCTGAAGATATTGTGATGGAAGTAAATAGGTTAAGAAATCGTGAGGTGGGGAAATGGATAGCATTACAACAGCTGTATTATAGATAAGTTTACAGACTTTTGTGTGATACCTAGAAGTATTATTTAAGATGCAATATAGTTGCAGGGCATTTTTTGCAGTTGCTCAGTAAATTAAATGATAAAATAATGCCAAAGCAACTGTTTTTGTACGCTTTAATGTGTACAGACATGCAAATCCTCACAATCAAGTCACCGACACAATACTCTCACTCTACAAGAAAATTTTCAAATTAAAAAAGCAATTTAAAAAAAAAATGGCAAGCAGGTCCTGAATGACCATATAAACCTAACAAACAAAACACTGTTCAAACTGGTAAACATGCATTAATCCTACAGAAAGGAAAGTGCAATAAGAACAACAAATAAATAAATCTATCAGATACACGCATTCACACACCTTACACAAAATTAGAAACGAAGTAGCAAAACATCAATTTCCCATATAATCTCAAAACTGGCACTGTCATCGCACCACCATCTCGACATTAAGAAAACAAGATGGCCACCATAATCAAGTGAGTAGTGATAGATACAATATTTACATCCAGTATGCAGCAGCCAAGACAAGTGGGTTTGGAGAAAAAACAGAGATGTGTGATTACTAACCTTGAGAACACTAATGTAAGTTGTAAGTAATCAGAAAATGTTTCAATTTTGAATTATGTTAATCATATAATAAGTTTGTAAACTAAATGTAAAATTTTAACATAGATTTGTTGCTGATGATACCTTAATGAGAAACCAAACACATGCGGTATTTAAGCATACAAAAACAGTTGCATTTGCGTTATTTTATCATTTAATTTATTATGTCAGAGTTGGGACAGAGACTAGTTGCATACCAAAAGGCTGGAAATATGACACAGTGGTTGAAGTTAAAAAAATGACAGCAAATTGGTTTGAAAATTACAGACCAATTAATTTGACTTCAGTATTCAGTATATTGACAAAATGCTTGACATCCAACTACATTAAGAATGTCTGTGAGAACATGTGTTAGGAGTGGATATTCATGCTCTTATTAATTATTGTATTATGTGCAATCTATATCAGAATAAATGAACAATGATAGTGTAAAACTGGATCTGATAGAAGATGTCATAGAAGACTGGTGAGTACGGTTAAAACTTGCAAGATGAAGGAATACTTAAGGGATAGGGACCAAAGAGTTAGGGAAGAAACAGTATCAAAAGATATGTAAGTAAGAACATGAGTGCCACAAGGTAGTGTATTATGACCACTATTATTCAGTATTTTAGTTGATGATTCTGTTGTTGGTTTACAGTCTGATTTAGGTTGCAATGAAGTCTTCAAGGGTGTACCGTCTGATTGTGTTGTGTAAACACAATACTTCAACAACTAGTGCCACCATCTTCCTCAGATGCGAAAACATCTGTAATGGTCTGCTGATGTTTTCACAACACAATCCAGCAGTACACCCGTTAAGACTTTGTTGCAATCATACACCAGGAAAGTCTCCATTCTGGTGCAGGCGTCTGTCAGTCGAATATTTGTCTCTGAAATGGTAGGTGAGCTGTTTGTACTTGCACAAACTGGAAGAGTACTGTTGTAAGAAATAAGATACATAATACCAATCAGTTGTACTTTATCAAGTTGAGTGTTTAAAATACCAGTGGATACAATTCTGCATTTTTAAATTATAAAAATCAGATGTTTGAGTAACTTGTTTTCACTGGGAGGAAGCTATGGCTATGGTGATTGCTTATCCAAAGGAACAAAATTGATGCAGTATGTGATGTATTGGCACTTGGGGAATTGGGTGGAAATTTATTTATTTTCAAGTTTCAGTAATTAATAAATTAGGAAAAACTACTTATTACCAGCATCATTAGATGAAGCATACACAAGCATAACTAGTGTTTGTTGAGTATATGCAATTGGATGATAATAAAAATGTACAACAAAATGCTTTAACACAGCATAAATTCAAACAACTATATTGTGTATTTGTGTTCATTTTTTGTCTTTGCTGCCATATTGCTATCATTTTTGTGAACAGATTGGTTTACCTCTCTTTCCTTGTTTGTATTCACAGTGCCTTAGGTATGAAAGTGAAGTGTGCCCGAGGCTGCACCTGTAATAATTTTTGACTAGTTTTATTCATTTTGTGCTATATTGATGTCATATAATTTATTATGTCACTGACAATGGAGTATTATAAGATATTTAATTTAATTGCAATGGAGCACAAGCTCCGGTGGCAATTTCCCTACACACCCATCTTCCCCCTATCCTGCACCCACCTACATTTGCCCTCTACAAATTTTATCTTTAAATTCTTTCAAAGTTTTCGGTAAATTATTCATCATGCCTCATCGCCAGTATATGCCCTGTACACTCCCATGACCATCCTCATCCTCCTCCTGTCTTGCAATGAATCCGATTCCAGCTCCTTTATCATATCCGTCACTGATTTCATTCTGCGATAATTTCCAGAAACAAATCTAACAGCCCTTTTTTGCACCCTCTCCAACTCCTGTATTTGATACATAAAATGAGGGTTCCATACTACACTACCATATTCGAGCAATGGTCTGACCAAAGTTTTGTAACCCAATTCCTTGACTTCTCTCGTACATCCCCTCATCACTCTCTCCAACAAGTGCAGAACTTTGAAACCTTTTCCTACCACCTGTCCTATGTGTCCTGCCCAGTTAAGTTTGTTATCAAAAGTAATTCCAAGATATTTACATTTCAAGTCTTCAGCAAGCAATTCTTTCCCCACCTTATATTCATAATTAACCTTTTGTTGTTTATTTGTGTATCTAATAAGCTGACTCTTCTTTGCATTTATCTTCATACCATGTTTACCAACCCAATTAGATATCCTGTCCAGATCACCCTGCAACTGTTTACAATCCTCTATCGTTTTGATTCTTTTATACAGCATTATGTCATCTGCAAACAATCTAATTTCAGATAGTAAACAATCAACACAATTATTCATTAGAATAATGAATAGCAATGGTCCCAATACGCTACCCTGTGGCACTCCCATTTTTACTTCCACTTTTGATACTACATTTCCTACCCTAACTTTCTGTTTTCTACCTTTTAAAAATTCTTCTATTATTTAGCTGTACACATTATCATGAAAGTTCCAAATAAAATAGATAAATCCTGGCATTAGGTGTTTTTGTCAACAAATGAGCAGATTTTTAGCACAGGGTAAAAAAAAAATATAATTCTATCTAACCTTAAAAACGTATTGTAAGGGTTTCTTACTGTCTGCACACCTGCTTCTGTAATAGCTGCTTGGTTGAAATCTGTAATTGTACAGGATAAAGCAGATTTATAGTTTAATGTGGATTCCGATTAAGGGAATGTGCTAGCAAACTTCACATTATTTATACAATGCTTCGAGATGGGTGAATCAGCATGGGCGCCGGCAGGATTGTTTCTAGGGGGGTGCACCAAGGGCTGCGTTGGTGCCCCCCCCCACCTATCGGCCCAAATTTACGGGCGACCCGGGATGCCAGGGGGGTGCAAGTGCACCCCCTTGCACCCCCCTCCCGGCGCCCATGTGAATCAGGTTTAAGATGTGTAAAAATTTTAGCTGTGGCCTGGATCAGATCAGGGATCTCTTTATTTTGATTCGCATACACTAACCAAATGAGCCCCCAGACTGCTCTAGTCGTGGGATGAGAATCAGGCACTAGTATATTGTTGGCTTCTGAAATGGAGGTTTGGGTATTGTAAAATTTATACACTGATTCTATTTGTGGTTCCTGCTTCATTTCCATCGGCATATATTCTCCATAATTTGTCAGTGATGGAGGATGCGTTGCATCATAATTAATCTCTGCTCTGTGCATTCTAATCCTGAATGGCACAGGGGAAGAAAGAATTCATATAAGCATCAGTGCAGCACATTATTTCTGTAAACCTCTCTCATGCCATTACAACTCAAACAGATTAGTGCACAAAGCATTTTATTGCCCTCGTAAATCATAGTGGTATATGCTGATATTAACTATTGTGTAAACTTAGCTTGGTAGGTGAACAGTAATGCTCCAGCCTCGCATTTTGGAGGACGCAGGTTATCCCCATCCGACCATCCAGATTTGGGTTTTTCATGGTTTCTCCAAATCATTCTAGGCAAATGTCAGGATGGTTCCTTCAAAAAGACCAACAACAAACTCCTTCTTGTTCCTAGCCCGCAGTCCTTTCCAACTCTAATTACCTAAATACCTAAACACTGATAAGTGTAAAACTAGAAGCAAAAAAAAAACCAAGAAAGAAAGAAAGACAGGAAAGAAGAAAAAAAACAAATTTGTAATTTGCAAGTAAAGGTTTCGCAGAGAGTAACTCCAAGTTTCTAAGGATTGCTGCAGTATTGTAAGGTTTGTAACTCGAGTGACTGTTGAACAAGTGAAAGGAAGGTAACATTGTTTTCTGTGGATTTTGATAAAATTTTGTGCAGTTATTCTTAACAGTTGAAAGTAATGTGCATAAATTGAAAATAGCCTGTGAATTTTCTGGACAGAGAAAAAAATAAAAAGTTGGAGATGTTTGTGACTGCAGAGTCCTTTTGGGCCAGGAGGAATTGATACTGAATGGTGGGGGAAAAAGAAATTTACATTTGTATGTATGGTCCTTAATGAGTTCAGTTTTAGCTAGAATTACCTACAGGATTCAAATTACTTCAGAGTGACATAGTGGTTTGGGCAGGTTCAGTTCATGGCATTGCCATTTCTTTTGGAATATTTTTAATATTTGCAAAATATGCATTTTTGACAAAATTATTAGTTTTGTCATATTGTTATTTTCAGTTGGAGTATTTATTCTTAAACAATTTTTAAAGGTGTGAAGCAGTAAATAAATACAATTCTCAGAAATAATTTCTACAGGTTTCTTTTTTGTCAGTTTTGTGCAACAAAAAAACCTGAAAAACATAAAAAATATTAATAATCATATTTGCTGTTTTCGATAGTAACCATCTTACAAGTACTTTAAGCAAATCGGTTTACAGCAAAACATATGGGTAAATATTGGAAAGGTGCCATGTGCATTTTTCTAATTAATTTCCTTGAAACAAATGACATTTCACGTTTAATGTGTATTGCGTGTTAAAGAATAATTTTATAATCGGGAGAATGAAACAGCAATTATGTAATAAAAATAAGATGCGGTAGGGAAAATGACCAGTCACTTACCACAAATGAATGAAGGAGGGCCAGACGAACACACACACAAAAATGAACATAAACACACTTTACAATATTTTGGTTAGTAACCTTATTCATATAGGAGGCAAGACATTTGAGAGGCTCAAACATGTGTACACATCCAGATATACCACATGAAATAATTTTAACCAAGTCTGCCAATATTGTTCCTAACATGAATTTTCGTGGTAAATCTTATATAATAAAATGTTTGCCATATTCACATTCGTAGATATTGTTAAAATTATGTTTCAACTAAATGTAACACTGTAATAGTCTTTTTGCAGTTATAAGGTAGCCTTTAGTTCTTTAGAAGCATCCCCACTAGCTACCCTCAGCATCAAATATTTTATAAATCGATTTATGCTGGACTTAGAAATTTTGAGAAGAGTAATTGTCATCTTGAAGGAATTTCCCCAGTATTCATTTCCACAGTTAAAACTCATCAAAAAATTATTTTAAAGTGTATTTATTATAACAGGAAAAAATTATTTTAAGAGAGAATTCAGTTTGTTCATGTTTTTAAACACACGATCAGAAAAGTAAAAATCTAAGATTTGAAATATCTTCAAATTGAGTAAAGTTACAGCTGAACTTTTATCACCAGCTATAGTCAGCATTGTCCCAAGTATTTTAATAGTAAAATTAACTAATTTGGCAAAGTTTAATTAGTAGTTTTAATTAAGAGAAAAAAAATGAACTTTTTAACAAAAAGGAATACAATTTAGAAATTTATATCATTAGATAGTTTAAATTGCGACGATTATGAACATATAATGGTTTTGGTAAAAAGCTTATGTATTTGTCTGGTAATTAAGTTTGTAAAGATAGATTGTCGTTGATTGTTGATGAAGCGCATAAAAAGTCCGCCAAGTTGGTCATGTGATAGACTTCAATTTTAAGATTATAGAAACCTCTTTGAATGTTAAATTAAATAAAAACAGATAGAATAGGATCATAGAAAGTCCCTGTAAAAATTTCAAGTTAAACTATTTAGTACTTTTGGAGATATTAATTAAAGAAAAAACTGCTGACGTCATAGGCTCTGAGAAGTCTATAAAAGATCTTGCAGCGAGCTCAGATTGTCTCACTCTTGTCTCATTCTTTCGCCGGAAAGTGATCGCGCAACTTCGCGGAGCAAATTGTTCCATGCAGTAGCGGTTTCGGCAAATTCCAACATGCCGTAATACTCACTGATGTTAGGGGGAGTTTTTGTCTTCTCGTATGGATGTGCTTAACCTGTAATCTCCAAAGAAACTGTTGTTCGATGAATTTTCACATATCTGGTACCAGCAATGTAAGAGTGAACTTTTACAAGAATATAAGTTTTGTGTTATTCTGAAACTGTGTCAAGTGACTTTATTTAAATTACCCTTCACATTTGGGGCTTAATACGAATGTGTGGCGGCCAATCTATTTAATATTATAAGTACCAGAAGGCCACACATGGTCATGAACTTAGCTGTTCACAGTTCAGGTGAAAGTGATAACATCTCCCCAGTAACATCTTGGCCTGACACGGTTTTGAGTAGAAAATGAATCCAAAGACAAAATATCCCTCGATGCTATTTCCAGAAAAATATATGTGTTAATGAAAATTATATTGTTTGTTCACTGTTTATTGTTCCAAACTGGCCTGAAATGATTCCATATTGATTACCTACAAACTGATTTTTTTCCCCTCTGAAAAATACAGAAAATTGCATTGTTGGGTTTTACACAAATCAACAGTTAACATTCAGGAATAACTTCAAATATGTTCAGGAATAACTCCAAATTTTAATCAAAATTTGTTAAATACATTTCCAATCCAGAGACGGTTCTTTCACCACACGGCCACCCTGTGTACACACCTGACCCCACCTGGTGTCTCACTTCTGCATGAATAAGGCTGTATGCCAAAATATTGCGATTTTCTGGTGTTTTGTGTGTGTGTGTGTGTGTGTGTGTGTGTGTGTGTGTGTGTGTGTTCACCAGCCGCCTTCATATTTCCCTATCCTAAATTGCTTTGGTGCACTTTTCCACTTGTATTTGAGCTCTTTTATATTTTTAGCCAGTGATAATACTTAACATCAAATATTTAGTGATTCTACCTGCTGTTATGTGTAGATTACTTGTTGCAAATATGATTCCTCTGCTATCTAAAAATCACACTTCCTATAGTCTTTAAGTTTACTCAATAACATTTTTGTGGTCTTTAGATTACATATGCTCTGCTGCTTAGAGATTTATTCTCATATTCAGTCCTTAAATATGACATAAAAACTATGCTCTGGAAATGTCCTTCAACACTGGTCTGCATGAAAATTGGCCCTGACACCATTTCTGCTGGTTTTTATATAAAATGGCCTCCTGAACCCAAATATGGCACTCATTTTCCCCCCATCACCCACAGTTTCTGGGGATGACTCCCCCTCTACTTTTATCAATTTTCAATAATTTAGAGGGATGAAAATTATTATTTTAAACTTTACATTTCTTCTGAGGGGCTTGAGAGGTGAAAAGCGCTAAAACATTAACACCTGTAGGAAGGACATAAATTTGTCTGGATTTTCCCCCCTAAATTGTAAAAAAATTAATAATAATTAAATTGTATCATTTAAAATGATTGATTGTTCCCAGTTTTTGCGTATTTTTTTTTTTTTTTTCCGATGACTTTCTACAATTTTTAGCTTAAATATGTAGCAACAATAAATACAATTTTTCTTTTTGTGTGTGTAAAATGGTAGAAATTTTTTCACTCCCAATTTTTTCCAAGTGAATTGCACAATGTGAGTGTGAGTTTGATTAATATTGCATTATTTATTTTCTGTTTAATTATGCCACACTAGTGTAAAAATCATCCTGATAGCTCCTGCTTGTTAAAGCTGGTCATAAATTTTACTCTGATAACAAATCAGGAGAAGGTTTAAGCTTCAACAGTTTGCTGCACTACTTGCACTACTTGTTACAATAGCTTGACCAAATGGCTCACAGGTACCTGTAAATCAATGCTTTTCGCTGAGCCCATGGTTTGGCATGTCCCTTGCTGTGATCTTGAATACTGTTACTTTTGTATGATTTCCACCATCGATTTCTCCAGCAAAAGTAAGCATATAATTCGTTGTTCTAATGTCCATTCAGTTCTAAGACCAGTTGCTTACAATGAAACTTTACCAATCCCGATACCCTCAAGATGGAGTGCTTTAGGACTACAGCCAACTTGGTTGTAATTGCATGCAATTACAACCAAGTTCGCTATAATCATAGGGTTAATAGAAAAGAACAGGAAGAAAAAAAGCATGGAAAATTCCTATGCTTACCTGATAGCAGCAGAGTAATACATTGAATCTTCCAAAGTCTTGCTATCTATTTTTATTTGTTGTTGCTATATATTTTTTTGGAGGAGGAGGGGGCTAGAATCTGGAATACATAGAAAATAAGAGAGAGAGAAAAAAAAAGAGAGAAACAATCAACCTTTTTTTTTCAATTGAAAGGGGAAAATTCACCCAAATCCACCTCCTTGCTAGAAATGTTAATGTTTTAGCATTTTTTTGTTTCTCTTGCCGCTCGGAAGAAATCTGAAGACTAAAATAATTCTTTTAATCCCTCCAAATTATCGAAAACTGATAAAAATAGGTGGGAGAGCTTCCCCCCAAAACTGTGGGTGTTAAAGGGCAAACAGTGGTCATATCCAGATTCAGGAGGTGATTTTAGATAATAATAAGCAGGAAAGGTTGTGTCATGATACATTACTTAGAGAAGATATAATAGAACGACAATTACTCTGGGAGAAATAGGTAGCTATGGAGACCAAATGGTAACAAGATAGCAATAAGATCGGTCTAGAGAGAGAAAAAGATTAATTCGCATTTTTGAGTTGATGATGTAAAGTTACTGAAAGCAAAGGACCGTTGTATTCTTCGGATATTTACTAATGAAGTGAAATGAGAATAAATGTTAATGAAATATAAGGTGTCAGAGCGTGAACATTTTTTTATTTTTATTATTATTATTTTTTCAAAACTGTGTAGGCTGTGATTTGTTTCCTTCTTATCAGAATAACTGGTGACTTTTTCATATCCTGCAGTTTATCCACGATTCCATGAAAGAAATGTAGCATACAGTATTTTTCAGAAAAAAGAATTAATATCTTTATAATATTTCATGTAATATGATGCGATTGGGTTGATTATGAGAATAGACTGTTTTTATACGGAGTTAGTTAATTGCTGTTTTACCTTAAATTATATTTTGTTTTGTTTCATGTACACATGCTGTTATTTAGTTACATGCTATTAACTTCTTAGTGTTTGACCTGGCATTTTGAAGGACATGTGCTCAGATCCCCTTCCGGCTGTACATATTTCAGTTTTCTGTGGTTTCCTGAAATCAACTCCAGGTAAATGCCACGGTACTTACTTCAAAAGGCCTCTCGTCATTTCCCATCTCTAATGACCTTGATAAGGTATAAAGCCTTAAACCAAAAGACCTTATGGCACTGACACTTGTACTTTCTCTGTGTACAGATAGCAGTTGATATATAAATGAATTTTTCTTTCGATGCACCGTCACTTGGTTATTACTGGATTGTGGTCAGTATTGTTTAACACACTTTTTTGTTGTATTTATACTTTAGCCAAAATAAAATAGGTAAGTACAATTTTAAAATTCATTCTTAGCCTAATTTAAAGAAGATACAGTCCTTAAAAATCATACGAACCATGCCAAAAGAAACTTCACATGGTAAAATATTAATTTCATCAATTTAGAAGCTACAAGTGGGAAAAATTATACAAATGAGGTGAAGAAAACCTTACTAGTATGTAATTATGGATGAAAAGAATTAGTAATCACATGCATTGTGATGTGCAAAACCCTTTAAAGGAGACAACACAACTGAGAAATTTTTAAATTAAGCACAGTACTGAAGATATTAATGAACTGAAAATCTTGTGATTTCTGAAATACTTGTGAAATAACATGAAGGAGAGACACATTTAATAGATTATTTATTGGAGGTTCTGAACTATCCACAGATTTAAAACTTTGTAGCACCGCCCTTTTCTTGACTGTAAAACTAAAAATAGTAGAGGACAGGGTATAGATTAATAAAAATTTAGAAAGTTTTAATACTCGAGAACAATAAGTAAAGTGTAAGAGTAAAAAGTTATTTGTAACTTCTTTTAACCTGTCAGAAATGTTTAAAAGCATGTAATGGAAGTAGCTATTCCAAATACTGAAAGGCTTTGTGATGAGGTGAAAGGTTTGAAGGCTTGGTATGAGCAGAGGTAGTATTAGATGAGGAAAATATGAATCATCATCACTGAACATTTTATTTGCTTGTTGCCCTCTTGGGAAGCTGGGCTTATTTGAAAGCTAAAATCCATCTGCTACTGTATTTTGTTTGATAAGTGTTTTTATTTCATAAATGCATAGGTGATGATGCAGAGATTGAAAACTGTCCCAGCCCGGGTAATTGCGGTATACTGCCTAAAAATTACAATCCTGGTGGTCTGGTATGTTGGGCTCGGGATTTGATCCTGGATCCATTATACTTTCCAGATCTAGCGTAATGGCACCTTAAGACGCACAACTACCTTAATGTGTCAAAAAAATATCAATAAAACAAGATGAAATAATGATATGACAGACAGGTCAAAGGAAATGAAATATTTTTAAAAGGGAATCCTTACTGCAGACAAAGGAAAGTATGAAGTGTTAATGGCAAATGTTAAAGAGTAATTATTATAAAGAAATATAATAATGTGTCTCAAATTAAACTCAAATTTTTACCCTTCAGAAATCGCAGGAAGAGGGAAAGAGTGAAGAAATATAATATTGACAGGTTACAAATTACCCAAGAAGCATTAGAATTTTTTTTTTTTTGAAGGAATAAAAGTGTCTAAACATGGTAAGGGAAGGATTTATCTAAAGAAACAACAAACACAGCTCAAAAAACATGTGGATTTGCCAATTCTAAAAGGAAACTTTGGTGGAATGGAATATGTAAAGAAGCATTAACAGAAAGAACAAAACAATGAAGAAAGTGGAAATGCTTGAGAAAGATTTACCACTATGAACAGTTCAAACAGCAAAGGAAGAAACCACCAAAATAATAAGGGAAGTTAAAAAGTCATTCAAAAAATCAGAATTTATTTAACATGCAGGATATTTTTTTAATAATTCCTGAAACTTTTATCAAACTGTTAAGAGCAAGTTAAAGCAATATTGAGCCCCCATTATATGCTTCAAAGATGAAAATGATCGAATAGGCCTAAACAATACTGAGAACAGCTAAATACTTGTAAAGCACTTTGACACGCTTTTAAAATATCCTGAATTAACCTATTAATTGGATTTTTCAGGAATTAAAGAAAATCTAGATGAAGATACACCACCCTCTGTTGAATAAATTAAGGAAGGCTAAAAAATAATAAAGCTAGTGGAGAAGACTGCATAACAACCGAACTTTTAAAATGGATCCAATCAAAAATCATTCAAGATTTACAGTTAATTTTTGAAAGTATTTGGAGAACAGAGAAGATTTCAGATGAATGGAAAGTGGCAATAATACATCCATTCCATAAAAAAGGTGAAAAACAAAATGTTGATAGCTATAGACAAATATCCCTATTTCAGATTGCTTATAAATTATTCTCAAAACTCTTGTTAAACAGAATAGATACAACACTTAACAAGCAATTGGGAAAGTATCAGAGTGGATTTTGAAAAGGTAGATCTAGCTCAGAGCAAATAATCAATCTAAAGTCCATAATTTGTCATCGAATATTAAACTCTAAGAACATAATAGTAATATTTATAGATTTTAAAAAGGTTTTTGATTCTGGTGATAGGGAAACTTCAGATAAAACAATTCGTGAATTTGGAGTAAAATATAAATTAGCAAACCTAATACTTGAAACTCTTACAGACACAGTTTCAAAAGTAAAGTTTATGGATGATATCTCAAAACCGATCAAGATAATTACAGATGTGCAACAAGGGGATGGCCTGTCACCTATTTTGTTCAACTATGTTTTAGAGAAAATTGTAGGAATTTGGAATAATAAATTGAAGGAACAAACAATTTCACCAATAATTTTGGGAAGGAAAAACAAAGGGGTTGAAAGTAGCTGCCTGGCATTTGCTGACTATTTCGCCATACTTTCAGAGAACATTACAAATGTGAAAATGCAGATCAATCTCTTGGAAGCAATAGCCAACAAAACAGGTTTGAGAATTTCTGTAGAAAAAACTAAATTTATTATAAACATTAAAAATGCTCCAAAATTTTTAATGGCAGGTACTGGGCGAATAGAGAAAGGAAATAAATTTGAATATCTGGGTGAAATAATTCAAGAAAATGGATTAGACAAATCCACCATAGAGGGATGGAAAGAGCATATGGTATCACTAAAAATTTTTATATCAAAAAGTGCTTGTCTAAAAATCTTAAAATAAGGCTCTACAACTAATTAGTAATTATACCAGAACATATAAATTATAGCAGAATCAATTAGGAAAAGGAGATTGATGTTTTCTGGACATTTCTACAGAATGGATGATAATAGGCTAATAAAAAAGATATTCAATTACCTTTGGGGAAAAAATTCAACAACCAGCTGGATTCAAGAGGTTAAGAAAGATTTGGAAAGAAATAAGAGAAGAGGAAATTATGGCAAGAGATCTTTAGAAAGAAGGTATTAAGTTTGAAAGGATTCCAAGGCAGAAGAGGAAAGGAATCTGCTCCGAAGTGATCTGAGGAGAGAAGTAAGATATGTAGTGAAATGTTCAAGGATTATTGGATGGAAAGGAAGAAAAAACAACAACAAAGGATGAAGAATTGAAAGTGTAATCAGGTCTCAGAAGGCCTTATTAGAAAGAAGAAGAAAGGAATGTAATAGTCAGTCCAGATTAAAGGTTATCATGAATGTAGTTACAAGTGGAAATTTGTATGGCATGATTATAACTATACTATCGTCACTATTAAATCACTACTGTCCAAAAAAAGATTATTATTCGGATATGATAAGATAGCATTCTGTTGTTTTCTAATAACTTTAATGATTTACAATTGCTGTAGGATTAGCATCTCACAAAAAATTACTGTGAATTTCTACTGAAGTTCCATACAATCAAGTTCTAGTGAATTTTTATTCTCCTCTCATCCCCTCTACTTACTACCCTGATTCTTCCTCTGTTATTTACACATACTTTGTCAATACTGTATCCCTTTCTATTTGCCATCAATCTCACAGCGCAACATTTATCTTTAGTGCCTCCCAACCAAGCTTCCCTACCCTGCCAGTTGTCATATTTGATCAATGATAGCTGTGATAGAGAATCTCCTCTAATTCTTATATTAGGTACCCATTTTCTATCATGTAACCTTATCATCATAGTCAAGGAAAAGTCTGTGTCAGGTTTCATAGTGCAATGCCATAAATTGCATTGTTCATCTGCTCAATAATCTCTCTAATTGATATATGCCTTTGCAAGCTTTTACATACATTTTCTGCAATGTGTCCAACCTAATTTTATCAACTTTTATTAATACATTTTTGTTTTATGCAATCAATAATTTTCTACCAATGTAGCATGTATATGGCCTCATAAAACCCCAGTTTCTTATCTGTATATTTTGTAAGCAGACACGTATTTGGTTTTTACATACGTGCTATGTACACCTACACATCATATCCAGAGTCCCCAGTAGTTGATTAAAATCAGTCTTACTATAGAACAGTTCATTATTAATATCATATGGTTTAAAATCCAGAATATATGAAGGACAAACAATTGAGTTCAATGTTTATATTTGATAAGTTACTTGATGCAGAACCCTCATCCACATTTTTTTTTGCTTAAAGTGCATCACCCTTCATGACAGTATGGTGTTCTATACCACTGCAGAAACAAGTGGCATTTCGGTTGGAACTATGTTTTTTCAAATTGTCACCACATTTTCATTCATCTTTATGAAACATTAAATTTTAACTATTTGTGTTCAGGAAAATGGAATCTCATAATCTTCCTTGTTGGATCCTGAATCAGGAAGAAATTTTAGGATCCATGTCCCTTCCAGTATTTTCTCTTTTCAGCCTTGGTTTACTTGATTAATAAATCTTGCACAAAGAATAATTTGTTTAATGTCCCCTTAGATATGATTTAAGATAAACCTTTCTAGTTGTTTTAAAGTTGTTTTGGGCTGGAATGCTCTGGTAGACAGACAACCTAGGTTTCATTTGAACTTATTGAAACATGTGTACACCCACTTGCATTTTCAAGTGTGAACTTTGTCCACCAACCTATTTGGGTTGCAATGAAAAGAGTGATATGATTAGAGAAATAAGATGCCACACTGATGCTTATATGAATTCATTCTTTCCTTGTACTATTCGGGATTAAAATGCACGGAGTAGAGATTATTTTTGCTGCAAAGCACCCTCTGCCACCCACAAATTTGTTAATTACAGATTACATATGCAGAATTCGATGAAGTCATTCCAAGTAAAGAGATACAGATACTGTGAAGCTTTAGTCCTGTCCTCACGTTGCTTCAAAATGGCAGTTATTTTTGGCCTTTCTAAATAACTTACATTCTCCTTAAAAAATTAATTGATCCATTGTTTTATTTTGAGAACATATAACTTTCTGAATCTCTCAATACATTCCAACAAATCCAGCAGGTTAATTTAGTTTCATCTTGTTGAAGTCTGCATTTGACTCCTCAATTCAGAATTCACTCATTAATCCATGTAAGGTTCTTGTTTGGATTTCTTTAGTCCTAATTTTCATTTAATGGCATGTACATTTTTTTCCTTGGCCTTTGAAATACTCATTAGTTTGCCAGCAACACCATGTATACGTTTTTGCACAAATAAAAGAATACAGTATCAATCTTCCTTTTCCTGCTTGAAGCATTTTCTGCTAAAATGTGCAAAATTCAGCTGTGGTTTTGTGCCATCTTTTCTTATGTTTTTGTTAAGAACCTTCAAGAAGTCATCCGGTTTTTGTGATTCCTGATATTCAGCATACAGCTCCTACTTTTCTTGTGACCATTAACACTTTGTGCATATCACTTAGGATGTGCTTCTGGCATTTGCTTTTGTAGCACCCCCAAATCATCCACAGCTGGCTTGGTTGAGAGAGTCCACTTTACAATCTTTGCAGCATTGAGGAGGCTAATGACCGAGTGTGGTGGTGTAACGGATAGCGTTCTGGCCTCGCATTCGGGAGGACGGCGGTTCGAATCCCCGTCCGGGCATCCAGATTTGGGTTTTCCATGGTTTCCCCAAATCACTCCAGGTGAATGCCGGGATGCTTCCTTCAAAAGGCCATGGCCGAATTCCTTCCCATTCCTTGCCCCCATCCTTTCCCCCATCCTTTCCCGTCTCTAAAGACCACGTTGTTAAAAAGAGACGTTAAACTGTTACAAAAAAAAAAAAAGGAGGCTAATGGAATTTCTGAATCATTGTGAATAATAATTCTTTTGTGCTGGGTGCAGCGAAACCTGTTATGACAAGCAGCTGTTTTCTGCTCATGATGTTTATGCATAATATATTACAGAAATGTAAGCTTTAATATTGTACATTTTTTTAGAGGTTGTTCTTTTCTGTCCAGTCACTGGGAGCAGCTTCATTGCTGTCTTATTATTTATGTATATGATCATTGATGCCTATTGTTGAAATTTAAATCAGAAGACTGGGCTGTATGACTGTTGGGTGCTGTTGTATGTTTTTACAGTAGTGATGTGAGCATGCTCAACTGCCAGAAACAGATATATGGTATCTTTCTTGATAAGCTTCTTTGTGTTTAGTGTGTTGTGACATTACAAATGTTGCAATGTCATATTTTCCCTGTTCTGAACAGATTGACTTTATCTTTGATCAGGGTCTACAGAATTGTTATTACATCTGCATCGTTCCACAATATAGGTATAAGAGCTATTGGATCTTTGGTGATGGAAGCAATAAGTCTATAAGGTATTACTAATGCAAATTGACAAGTGGGTACTTTTTGTATACCTTACTTCTGTTGAAACTTTTTTCCTGTCTTTTTTTTCCTTTACTTATGACTTTACACATTATTGACATCGAGATCATTAGAGGCGGAAAGGATTGGGTCAAGAAATGGGATGTAATTGGCCATAGCTTTTTGAAGGAACCATCTTGTCATTTGTCTGGTGTTATTTTTGGAAATCGTGGGAAACTGAAATCTGAATGGCCATATATTTTCTGTGATCTATAACTATAATGCATCTTAAACTTCATTTTGTTTGTATTAGAATACATCACAAATACATTTTAACCCTGATTTCCATTAATGTGCAGAAACAACCCCATGATTTTCCCACACTAACTGTCTACCTACAGTTTTAACTGCCACAATGCTTTGCATAAAGCTCTGGTCAGGTTTATTGCTATTTACTTCCCCTATTTCTAGGATGGACAGAAATACCATGAGTTATAGTAGCAGAATATGTGACAGTGTGAAAACTTATAACACATTATGATATGAAAAGTAAAATCTTTAGCCATTATCCTTCATCAATGAAGAGGGTGTTCATGTACTTGTGATATTTTATTTCTTTGCTGTCTTGTGATATACGTTTTTACATTGTCACACCTCTCTGATGGTTTAAGCTTTGGCTTATTTCAAACATCTTGTGAAAAATATTTTTGCTTATAGTCTCCCAAATATTGAAATATCCCCCTCTTTTTTCTTTTGGTCCTGCTCTCAATATTAGCCTGTAAAGTTTCCACTATGCATCTGAAAATGATCTGTGTGCTTCAGCCTTTTTTCTGGTTGTGCAAGTTTCCTGTTATGTAAACAAATACTCCAATATCACAGCAGAACTTCGTTTACTTCCTTCTTTCCTTAACCATAATGTTCCCACAGTCACACAACTTCCACAATCCACACCCATTGCCTCCTTCATTGTTGCATAACAACTGTCCCACATTTCATTGTTGTTATACCAGTCCTAAGAGTGAAATTGGGACCTACATACACATGGAATATTATTTGTTCCAATGCACCCTTACGCTGCTGATTACTGATAGAAATAAAACAAGTGACTATATTTCAGCCCATTACTGCTCACTGACCAGGTGCTACTACAGGGTGCGGCAAAAAGATCTTATGGTTTTAAAATAAAAACAACATGAAAAATAAAAGTGATACAAAATATTTTATTGCTTATTACAAAAGGGTGTTCATGTAAATTAATGAAAATAACATCAGAACAACCAATTTCATCCATTTAAGATGTGAAGAGAACGTCCTTTAAATGACGTCCTCTTTGACCAAGCATTCTTCCAGCTTTGCAGTGAAGCTGTTGAACGCCTGCTCTAATAGTGCACGAGGCAGGTTGGTGATTTATTGGCATATGGCTTCTTTCAGTTCGTCCAGTGTGCGGGGTTTGTTTGTGTAAACTGTTGCTTTAAGGAACCCCAACAAGAAAAAATCACAAACGCTAAGGTCTGGAGAGCGAGCTGGCCATTCAATGTCCCCAAAACGCGAGATCACTTGACCATGAAACTTGCTTCTCAAAACGTCCATAACCTCATTGGATGTATGGGCAGCTGCCCCATCCTGCGGGAATCATATCCTCCTGCACACTAAATGATTTCTCGTAAGTTCAGGGATCAGGAAGTTTTTCAACATCAACAAATAACGCTTTGAATTAGCCGTAATGGTTCGACCACCCTCTTCAAAGAAGTATGGCTCCATGACACACCTTTTCTTTACACCACACCACACGGTAACCTTAGGAGTATGCAGAGGACATTCATGCAGTTGTTCTGGATTTGTAGTCGACCAGTAACGAAAGTTCTGTTTGTTTACGTAACCATCCAGATGCAATTCTGCCTCGTCACTCATCATTAAGATTTTTTAATCAGTCAACATAGGAATCATTTCTTCTGCAAATGTTGTACGCCTTACGTAGTCATTAGGCTTTAACTGCTGGACAATAGTCATTTTTTATGGTTGGAAGTGCAGACCCATGAAAAATTCTTCTTACCAAGCAGTCAGACATGTGCAAAGCAGCAGCTTGGTTATAGGCCGACCATCGAGGACTGGTTTACACAGTTTCTCTTACTTGATGGATATTCTCTGGCATGCTGAATGACCTTGGTCGACTTTTATTTTAACGCTGAACCGGTAGCTTTGAAGTTGCTCACCCATAGCATAATTGTGTTACGAGTTGGGACTCTTCCTCTTGGTCCCACATTAAAACGTCTACGGAACTGCCGCTAAACAGCAACGCAGGAATTGCCACTTTTAAAAAAAGCCTCAAAAAAAAATGCACGGTGCTCACCCGACCACTGCTTTATGGCTACTACAAATGTCCACATGTGGGCTCTGGAATGTGCCTATCCCCACCACTCTTCACCATCTACTCGCTCAACAATATGGCGACGAAAACCGTCAGATCATTTTGCCGCACCCTGTATCTGATTAATTATTATTTACCAGAGATACAAGTTGTTATGCTTTCTTTGTTATTTTCAGTCCTCGTTTAAAAACTGATTTTGCTTAGAGAGAATTAGGAATGATGTATGTATTATGCAGTTTCTGGAAATTTTTTAAAATAAGTAATTTTATTTTTGTATCCACAAATGCACCTGTCAAAATAATTTGATTTGTGAAAAAAAGATGCTCATCTAGTAAGTATTGTATTTTTCGAATCTGTGTTATTAAAATTAAATTTTACTGTTTCCAACTCAAGGATGAAACCAATAAGCAGAAGGATGAAGTGCAGGAAAGTAAGAAAGAAGACAAGGAGCTGGAAAATGAACATGAACCTTCTGGATGTGAGTTTGTGTTTCTTATGAATTAATATTTTACCAAGAATAAGTGATATTTAGATTTTACTCTCATGTTTTATTATCATTTTAAAGCTGAAGTTGGCTTACAGAAAAACCAAGGTTGCTTATAAATTTAAAGAATTAATGTAAGTGATATTCCCTTGATTTAATATTAAGAAATTATTAGTCAACAAATGCAACCATTTCAGGTTAAAAAATGAGCTCTCTGCTAATAATCATCATCTGTGTACATCTGCCACTCAATTCAGGACGACATGATTTCTTAAATATTATTGTCAGTAGAAGTGTAATAGAACTTCTTAGGATCACTTCTATGATATCAGAGCTTAAAATTTGTGTTCTGCTCCCTTCTCTTGTCGTCCAAGATTAGCCCCATATAGTGGAACATTCCATACATAGATTTTTTGCTAATTATTTGTTTCATAATGCTAACGTTATCGATAAATCAAAAATTAAGGGGATGTAAACCCTTCACTCTTAACAGGTGATGGCATGGATAATCGTGTAGAGAGGCTGAGAAATTGCAAGGGGATTAGATGTGCACACACTAAGATTTACCACAATGACTGAAGCCAGAGATGAACAAGGTAGAAAAAGTGGAGGTGTAGTCCTGGGGGAAGATATGGATGACTGATAGTTACAGTGAAGTATAAGTTCTGGAAAAGGCTGTGCAAAGTAATAAAAATAAGTCAGAAAAAAATGTGTATGTGATAAAAATAAGTGGTATGTTTATTGGCGGGATCTTACTTGAGGTTAAGGGAAGGGGGATGCTAGTGTCAAGGATATGGTGGTAGGTCAGGTCTCAACTACAGAACTCAGAAGAGGGTGTAGTACCAGGAAAAAGTTTCATTATAAAACAGTTGTTGAATTGAGAGAATTGGCATGTGGTATAACTTGAGGATCTAGGTTGACAATGTAGACTGCTTGCTGCAACTTTCCTTCCTGATGGGCAGCTGTTTCATAGTGAGACTTGTATAAGAAGTTATGCTACAAAGGCAAGTAAATAGGTTATGGTGACCAGGTGCATGCTGCAACTTTTGCAGAAAGATTTGTTGCATGGTAAAGCCCCACATGATAGTCTAGGACAGTGATCAGCAACATTTTTCTTCTGTCAGCATTCCATAAATTATCCATGATTCAATACATCACACCACTGAAAAATATTCTTTTTTTTCTGTGGTGTATAGCCCCATAACATGTATAAATTACACATGTATGATAGCTAAAAGCAGTGGGTTGCATAAACATAAAAATCAGGCATTTGTATATTACTATTAAAGTAACCAGTGGAATACTTGTGCTGAATAAGCAATTTAAGTAATTCATCAAACTTTCTTTCAGTTAGCCATAGAATATTTCTGTAGGCAAGTGGATCCTCTGAAGCTAGTTCTCTCAAATACAATGCAGAAGCCACTACTTTTTCTCTTTGACTAATCCAGTCATGGACCCACATTTTCCCCCAAGTCTTTTTATTTCACTTAGTGAATGTTTACCCATTTCAGCACAATCTGTATGAATTAATCAGTTCAATACTATACGAAGTGATTTGTTGATTACAAATAAGGCAGCGTGCATAAACCATGTAACTCCATTTTGGCCTCGTGTGAACCCCCCCTCCCCCCCCCATGTAGCCATACGTGGCTTTTGCCTCCCCCCCCCCTTCCACTTAGCACGTAGCTTTTTCCCTTTTGATTCCAGAAGACATTTTGTACTGTTTTCTCTTGTCAGACTATTGTAAATTACATATGGAGATAATTAACTGAGGGAAATAAATATTCACATGCTGTTGTGAGTTCTGTTCCTCATTTTAACTATGAAAAATGTTATGAAAAGAAAACTACGTGGCCTGGCTCGGAACCCCCCCCCCTCCCCCCACGTAGCCCAGCGTAGCCTTCCAGCCAACCCCTCCCCCCCCCCTTGGACCGAGGCACGTAGTTTGTGCACGGTCCCTAATGAATGAAGTTAATGCATCAACACCACTAGCTACTATCTGCTCATACAGACCAGTAGCTCAGTATGTGTAGCTAGTAGTTGTGACATGAAACTGGCAATCACTCACCACGTGTAGTAGCAGGTACAAAAATTGCCCTGGGTGACCAAGCCTTTATTATTTACTTCATGTAAATCCTTTCAGTGGGCCTGTCAATAGTAACCGTTCTAGCTGCACAAACATTAATACAATCCCTCCAAGTTAATTTGTTATGGAGTAAATATTATTTATTAACACAATTATCATTATACTATTACTGCACCAACTTTGTTTCTTTTCTTTTTTTCTGGCTCAATGCTTTCACCAGTTTCGTGATAAACTATATTCAAGAAATTTGTCCATCTTGAAGAAATGAAATAGTCTAATGATTGTTATAGAAAATAGCCAGACTGACCACTAACTGACAAAATTTCTGGACCAATTCAAAGCATGTCTGTGATAGAACTGAAATAAATGTAAGAAGCTGGATTTATATTCTCTAAAGAAGTCAGACTTGTACAGTGCTGATTTCTTTTAAGTGATGTCTAACACTGATACCCACTGTTCGCGTAACTCCCATTTTGCATCCCCAATAGCTGACCATGGTTTTATATTTGTCATCTAGTTCTCTCCTGTTCTTGAATCAATTAACCAGATCCTTCGCTATGAGTATAATAACTTCCTACATTCCTTTCCCAAAATGTGCATCCTTCTTCCAAAAAATTTGGATGCATGATCAGCAGAAAATCCAACTTCAAAAACATTCTGGTTCACATATACTCATTTTCTGATTCTCTTCGACTACCACATGAATTTTTCCCATGCAATATATCTTGCTGCTAAATGTGCAACATGCAACTAGCAAAGACTACCTATCCCAATCCTAAAATGGGAATCTTTCCTTATTACTAGACACATCACACACGCACAGAGGGAGATCCAGGGGAAGGGGGCCTAGGGGCTCAAGCCCCCCCCCCCAAAAGTATTTATGTCCATCTCCGAGATTTGAGGCTCGATGAGACTATAAATACTACCCTTTGCCCGACTCAAGCCCCCCCCCCCCCCCAAAGCCAAAATCCACTAAAGGCAAGCCCCTCCCAACCAAAATCCTGGATCCGCCCCAGCACACGCACGTATCCACCTCAATTACTTTTATTATTAATTTAATTGTGATGGAGTACATGTTCTGGTGGCAATTCACTTATTATCTCTTTTTTATTTATTTTTTTATTATCTTATATAATTTGAGTATTTAATTCCTCCCCATCTACTTTTGCAATTAACAAATTTTAATTTTAAATACATACAGCATTTTTGGTAAATTATTTGTCACCTCACTTGGCAATTTGTTCCAATTCCTGACACCCTTATCCACAAAAGAAAATTTTCCCACACCACTATGCATACAATTGAGTGCCAGCTTGTGGCCATGGTCTTCTTTTCCCTTCCATGCACTGTTAAAAACTTAAACCCCTCACTGCACAGCTTCTTATAGAGGCCTCTAAAACAACTGCCCCATCATGAAAAACAACCTCAGGCAAGCAGTTTACACTGGCAACCTAGATCATCCAGTGATAGCTACTGACAGTTCCCAAAATTCTATCATCCCTAACAACTGTTTTGCGGTTAGAGATCACACGGTTTTTCCTAATACTGCCACTACCTTCTGAACACTGTGCGTGGGAACTAACCTATGTACATAGCCTTGATACTAGGCACCTACCCAGCTGTAATCACTGGTAAGACCCCCCCCCCAAAAAAAAGTAACATTACACCTATCATATAGTTTTATTATACATTTTTTAATTATTTACACACACACACACACACACACACACACACACACACACACACACACATATATATTTTCTAATCCTAATTTTTACTTTTCCATGCTTATCGATTGTCTACTTCTTCCCTCACCATTGCAGTCCATATCCTTCCCACCTTGTTTATCTATGGCTTCAACCATGTGGCCTCACTGTGTGCATATCTGATTCTCTTACCACATGTCTTACATATGTAAATGTTAAAGGTTTATGTCTCAATTTTTTTATTTTTTTATTTGTTTGCCACTGACATCCTGCCTTGATCTGACTTTCCCATTGACTATATTAACATCGGTATAAACTTAGTTTTATTACTAACAGTGAGCAAGAAAATGCTTAAAGGCATTAAACTAAGGAAGGATACCAAAATATTGCACTTCTCTGGTGTTTGTTTTTTTTTTGTGTTTGTCGTCCCCATCCGCCTTCATCTGTGGTAAGTGTTGGGTAATATTTCCCTGTCCTTCCTTAGTTTTATAACTTTTTTTTTTTTTTATGAAGTATTGTCTCTATTAGATTTACTAATTATATGCCTAGAGTTTAGCTCAACACTCATGATCTTATTTCCTAAGTAGGTGAAATTCACTACTGTTTGCTTCATGGCAATTCTGACTTTTTATTCTAGCTTGATGCTCTTCACCTCTGCAGCCTATTAGAGTATTAAGATAATATTAGTATTACAAGAAAATCTTGCAGTTGCATTTGTGGCATTATTGGTTCAGATACAAAGAGTTCTAATTTTTTTACAATCTAAACAGTTTTATGTTGGAATAAAAAGAATAATATTATATAATATTTTAGATGGAGTGATACGGAATCCAAACCAAGACTAGAGACATAATAAATACAAATCCTGTTCAGACGGTGTTTTTTGAAAAATTTATTTCCTTGGGTTTATCTACTTTAGAACAAAGCTAAAAAGTTTTTTTAGCAGATTTATGTATAATCCATAATTTATATATAGCTTCTTTTGAAGAAATAGGTATTTTATAAGTATGCTACTGAGAACTTCAGAAATTATAATAGGAAGAAGTTTATTTGTAGCACCTGCTATAGAGTAGTAGTAGTAGTCTATAATTATCCTATCAAGAACTTCAGAAATCATTCATATTTGTGACAGAAAAACTTTACTCAATGTACTCTTAAAAGTGGAATTCTACATGACCTTGAAAACTGCAGCAATTTGTTTGCAAAAACTTTAGTAATAATTTTGTATTTGAGAAGATATTTAAAAAAAAAAAAACTAAGTTTTGAGTTTTTCTTTCAAAAGTGTTATTAAACAGATATGTTTATGAATTTTATTTTCTGTCGTTTTCTTTATTTTAATTTTATATTACTGGAAGTATTTGTGAGACATTCTTGTGCATAAGCTACATTGTTATTGGGTGAAATTATTCATTTTAAGTTGCCAATTTGCACAGAATAAAATGTTTGTGTGTTTCAAAGATATTTGCTTCCTCCACATGGGCATATTCACTTTATTTAGTTGGTGAATTCTTCAGAGCTTGCAAGTGTTCATTTTTTGTTATTGCTGATCAAGCTGTAACCACTTCTGTAAAACACACATATACACATACAATATCATTAGGATGTTATTATGAAGTTCTTTGTTGGACATTTATGCATTTATTTTTTCTTAGTTTATATATTTTTCTAGATCCCAGTTTTTCCTACTTTATGTTTTATTATTTGATTACTAGGAACATTTGAATACTTAACATCATTTGTCATCAATAATAATTTTTTAGATCAAAACTAATGTTCTCACTTCAGGACCATGATACCTTAAATTATTTAAAGCAGACTGTATTAAATACTTTTACTGTTTAGTATTAGTATTTTGCTATGCTTGTCAGGAAATGCAATGTATTGTTTGATAGCTGACAGTGTTAGTTTGGTACGTGTTTACTTTAAAAAGGTTCAGAAACTTAACTCACTGACTGTGATTTTTGCTTTACAGTTTTTTGTACTTAATTGAGACCAATGATAGCATTTTCCTAAATGCTAATAATGTAATTCATCTATTTAAAATATCCAGAGATTTATGATCAATGTAATAATTACATTTTTACCTATGATTCATAGCATTGATGAACCCATTATATATGTTCACAGTGGCACTTAAGTTTGGAGTGGGTGTGGCGCTTGTGATTGTAGCACACGTGGTTCTTGTTAAAAAGTGGAACTCTGGTCGGTATTACGCACTGTCAGCATGTAGAATGAAGTTACTAACACTGCACTGCATTTCCCGCCATTTTATGTGGAAATATAATCTAATTCTTGTAGGAAATACAGTTTTGTTCTAACCTAAAGTATCACATCAATTTCCAGATATCTATGCTGATAAACATGTGCCAAAGCTTATGTACCTTAGCTAATTTACTCAGAATTTTGTTAATTGTGTGTTTTAAAATATGAAATTGTTACATTGATAAATATTGTCAATCATCTTTCTTATTTTAAAATTAAATAAATAACTAGATTCACTATGTATACCACTTGAGTGCTTTTATGTTTGATGTTAATTTTATGTTTTTGTCTTATTTGCTTACAGAATGTTATGTCTTTGTTGCACTAACAGATAAAGCTATGTTACCCACTCATAACAAGAAAGAACAAAAGATTTTGTTACAATATTTTGGTTTTGTTTTGTTTGTTCTGTGTTCCAATACCGTACTTTTTAAATTAAGTTTACATAACATTTGTTATGATTTAATTTGTAATAGAAGTTAAAAAAAATAATTGTAAGGGTTGAGAGTATAATAATAATTGGTAAATCATGGCCAAATGATAGTTTCTTAGTATCTGGATTTAAAAAAATTGTATTTAATTTCTTATAATTCCAATTTCAGATAATTTAATGAAGATATATTTCTAATATTTTCTTCATCATGTTTCTGAAAAGCTGTAAATGCATTTTAAAAATAAGGAACTGACACATGCTAAGAGTGAGTGGTTTTACACTTTCAACCTTTATGCATCTTTTGCTGTTGTAAGACATTAACTTAAACTTGGGATCTTGAATTGAATTAACTAACTGAATCAGGTTGTTAAAAATTTTACAAATCAACCTTCATTTTAATTTTACTATTGTACACCTTGTAATTTCTTGTTTTGTTTTGGTAATAACCTTTTTATTTTATTTGTTCATTAAGATCTGTTTTAAAAATTTTTAAGTTACTGTATATTAAATGCTTGAATATTGATATTTTGTTGCCTGTACATGATATAATGGCCTAGTAATTATAATTTAAGGAGAAAGAATCCTTGAGATAGAATTTTCTTAATCTGTTCAACATATTTTGTTTATCTGTCAGCAGTATGGCACATCATTACAATAATTGTTTGATTCATTCTGCATAAATAATTTCATGATATTTTCAGTTATAAATAACAGTTGTAGCATACACCTTTTGGTTCACACTCTGTGATTTTTCAGATGAGACTCTTGTACCCCCTATTACTTCAAATGTACCAGAACAGGTACAGCAGGTACAACAACAGGTACCACCCATTGTTGTGGAAGCAGAAATTCAAGAGACTCCTGAAGACAACCCTAATCTAACTAAAGAATTTATCACTCGTCGTCAAACTTTATTACCAGAAGATCTTGCTCATGAATTATCTGAGCAAGAATTAGAAGGTGAAAATTCTATAGCAATAGCCACATGTAAGCTGATGTAAAATTAAGTTTTGAGAGTGTATATTGATTTAGTGGTACTGAATTGTCTGTCAATAGATACATCTAATACGGTTTATATTTTAAGGATGACGTCAATCATTTTGTGATAGTAATATGTGGACAAACTGACTCATTTTGTTGTGAAAAACAAGGACTGCATAGAAAAAGCTGCAAAATCCTTAGCCACAAATTTGCTCATGAGGGAGAATCTTCTGATGTCAGTATTTTTAGAAGTTTTAATTTTAAATTTCTTCAATATTTTTTGTAGATTATTCTTCACTTCCCTTTGTAAGTTATTCCAATCCCTGACACCCTTACCCACAAACTAAAATTCCCCCCCCCCTTTTTATACGTGAAATTGGTTGTCAACTTGTGCTCGTAGTAATTTTTTTCCTTCCATACATTACTCCTAATTCATTGACCAATATCTTTACAAGCCTCATCACCAGCATACACTTCCTACCCACACACCACTCTATTCACCCTCTTCCTGTCTTGCAATTACTCCCAATCTAGCTTCCTTATCATATCAGTTACTGACCGTGTTGTGTAAGTTCCACAAACAAATCTATCTGTTATCCTTTCACGCTTTCCAGGTATGGTTGTGTTTACCCTCTTTTACATTATTTTAACTTAAGTTTTAATTCTCCACAGATCTCATTTTTTGTGATCCTGTGCACTGAATTTTCTAGTCAATTGTTTCTATTTTTCTAAGTTTTTCTTATTTTATTTCTTGAGACCGGATTATATGCAACATAAAAAGCTAGAAATAGTCATGCAAATATGCATAAAAATTGCTTAAAATACGCATGAAAAATGTCAAAACGTGTTAAAATATGCAACATTGTATAATATAAAAATAGTAATCTTTAGTCATTGTACTCCGTGAACAAAGCATGTCACATGAGTAAAATTGGGATAAAATATTGCATTGATCATATAGGGAGAAGCATCTGAGAAAAAATAAACACTCTTTCATCTGCAGAAGATTCAGGAAGTACTTTTTTAAAACCATCATTCACAAATCTTACAATCACAGAATGATCTGTCTTTTCATGTTCTTTACATGACACCAAAAAGGAAGAAGAAGATTGTAGTTGTAATGCACCGACAATTAAATTTTCAATGGAACGACCACAATTGTCGGTAGTTTCATCAGCTGAAATCCAAATATTGCTATTCATGAGTTCTGAATTTCGTCAAGAACATGTAGGTAAATTTTTGGTATATAATTTTTACAAAATGTTTATTTCAAGTGTTGTATTGTTATTCAAGCTATATTTTTGCAGAAAATCTTTGAAGCAGGATTTGCAAGTTTGTGTAGAGGAATATTACTTGCAAACAATGCTTCACAAAGATCCATGCTTAAGTGATCTTTTGGTTTGCCTCTACTGCTACTGCTTCTTGCCGCTGTTAAAACTTACCATGGGTCTTTCTTTTGCAGGACTTGTCTTGACATGCTGGACTGTTTGAAATTATTTTACACACAAAATATTTTTCTCACAAATTAGAAAACATTTCCGCCGTATATAAATGTTCGAGGGTGGTCACTACCCACGAAATGACTACTTTTTTCGGTAGGCATGGTATATATTAAACGTTATACAAATAAATAAAAATTAAACATCAAACGAGCCCGTGAACATTAGCGTGCATAATTTGTCTGGAAGTCAGAGTGATACAGCAGGCAAGCGTGACGCAGAACTGCATTGTCCATTTTTATCTCCCGTGAGTCTGTTTTACTTGGCCCAGGAGGGGCCCAATTGTCATGCACAGACCGAGCTCAAATTTCTTGCTCTGCGCATCACGTCATGATAGGAGCACTGCGTGTTGCCGGAACATTTGAGTATATGGGCGCTTGGTGTATTGTGATCTTGATTTTGTTTGTAACTTGCTGTAAATTGTATGAACACGCCTGGAAATGCTATCGCTGGCTGTACAACTACAGCAGAAAAACAAAAGGTACTAGTGTCACTTATCATTCATTTCCAAAGGACCTACATCTTATGAAAATATGGATTCAAAAATGCTATCGTAAGGACAATTTCAATACAATAACAGAAAATGTATGTTCGCAACATTTTGTGGCAGAAGATGGTTAAAAATCAATTGATTTAAATAATCGTGAAAAGAAAGTGTGCCCCAAGCTTACACAGTGTTACTTGTCAGTTAATACCAGAGGGTATTTTTGGCATTGCAATTGTTTTCTAACACCACAGCACAGCAATACACTATTTCATGCCAGAAGTACTCATTGCTAATTTTTACCAGCTTGTCAACTACTTATCAACATTATGAGCTGGCAACAAGCTGTTAGCATGTGGATATGGTGTTCACCATTATATTCAAGAAATAATTTTGAGACAGATGTATGGATGCTGTGAAAAAATGCAAGTTCGAAGATCAAAACAGCTACTTCCTTTCCAAAAAGAATCTATTAAAACCATTTGATCCATGTTTGGTCTCTACTCCAAACCCCAGAGTTTAAAAGTAGTATACATTTTGACAGCTCACCTGAATCAAGATTGTTTGAGAATATTCAGATATTACCTGATATTCTGAACCACTGGCTCTGATTGAAGGTGATTATGACCTTCAAGATGTTAATATTTCATTCGAAACTGAAACTGATCAGTCTTCATTTACAGAAGGGCCTAACTGCCCAATCGAAGGCTTTTGTTATCTTGCTGGTTACATTGCTCACTGTGGAAGAAAATTTGATGCTACCATAGGAACACTTATATTACTAATGTCTCTGCCTGCTTCTGAAATCTGAAGGATGGATAGAAGCACTATCTCGAGGAGGCCTTACTGTACAATCCGATGACTGGTTAAAAAAGTGTCACGATTTGAACTAATTTTTATGGATGTGAATGATTGTGATTTTATGTCGAAAGAAAAGAATTCTGTTAAAATAATTTGTGCCAAAATAATTGAAAAACATCCAGAGGTACCAGTGGATGTGATAAAAATCTCTGTAAGGACAAAAATGTTTATTCGTTTATGCTACATGAAGTCAAAACTCAAAATGCAAAAGGTGGCCGTGGCATATAAGAGGAAATCTTGTCAGTTCCTCACATCGTCCTTTCCAAGTATGGAGAAAAACTAACACAATAGAGTATGCAAATCTTACTATCAAATATGTAAAAATTTTCACTGACTTAATTACTTTAGAATCCGTAAAATGCGTAGATTTGAACAGCAGCGCACTTTGCTCATTTGCTGCTTGCATCCATTGCTTGAGTTTGCTCCTACAGTGATGTTATTTCAACAGCCAATCACCAATTACTCCATGGAATTACCTTGACTTGGCCTCATAATAATATTATCTATCAAATCAATAGATGCACAACTGATAAGAACTTTACTGTTAGTAGGTTATGGCAGCTACAACATAAGATGTCATTTATTAACTAGGTATACTATTGAAAAATATTGTAAATATAGTGATAACATGCATCATCAATAGGTTTTAGGTAAAATATGCAATAACTGGCACAAATGCACTTATTATGCAAATTCATATGCAAACATGCAAATGCATATAATCCGGTCTCTAATTATTTCTATTCTGGCTTAGATCACACTAGTTTTTGTTGTTCAAGTAATGTTTTTTTTTTTATTATTATTTTTGTAAAATTTCCATTGTTTTCTTGCGTTGGACACAGTTATCAGTTTCTTCACACCTTAGTGTTTGTTTTTTTTTAATTGTGCTTTAATTACTTGTATTTTGAAATTTACATTTATCTTAGTGTGTTATTCAGGTGTTTGTGGGTAGCCATTTACAATAACCTGTATTCTTTGATCGCATTGTCTGTTTCATTGTTACAAATGTTTTTGATTATTTTCTTACTTCTCCAGATTCCCTTCTTTTATCTTTATTAGATGCATTTTTTATATTATACCGAATCTTTGTAGAGAAAGTTTTTATAATTATTCTTCCTAACCATCATTTAATTTAATTGTGATGGAGCACAGGTTCGATTAGCAATTTCCTTACATACCTATTTTTCACGCCTTTCTTGTAGCAGCCTACTTTGTCCAACCCTAATTTTAATTTTGAATACTTTCATCATTTTTTGTTAAGTATTTATTACTTCTCATGGTAATTTATTCCAACACCTGACCCTTATCTACAAAAGAAAGATTTCTTGCTCCCTTATCACTGAAATTGAATGTCATTAAGTGATTATGATCATCTCTTCTTTTCACCAATGTATTTCCAAACATCACCACCATGAAGTACACTCTTTACTCTCCTAGCACTCTCTTGACCTTCCTCCTATCTTTCACTGAATCCCAATCCAGCTCATTTATCATATCAGTTACTACTAATTGTTTTATGTGGTAATTTCCATAGACAAATCAAGCTGTCCTCCTTTGCACCCTGCTGTATTTGATATCCAAAATGTGGGTTCCATATTACACCACCACATTCAATCAATAGTTTGACCAAGATTTTGTAACACAATTCCCTCAATAAATGAATTATTTGGAAATCTTTTCCTACCCTCTATCTAATTTCTTCTGTCTATTTGAGTTTACTATCAAATATTATGCCAAGATATTTATACTTCAGGCTTCAACAACCAATTCTCACCCCCACCCCCTTTTTTTCATAATCATAAACTATGTTTTTTTAATTGGTTTACCTAATAATCTGACCTTTTTTGGCATTTGTCTTCAGTCCATTTGACCTGTCCTATTAGATATCTTGTCCAGGTCACTCTGCAGCTGTACAGTCTTCTCTCAATTTGATCTTATTATATCATATTATGTCATCTTCAAACATCCTAGCTTCTGACTGTAAACTGTTACCATAACCTTTCATTGGAATAATGAATAGCAACAGTCCCAGTACACTGCCCTGTGGCACTTCCATTTCTTTTGATACTGCATTTCCGTGTTTTCACTGTCTTTCTTCTAAGAATTCCTCTACCTAACAAGTCTCTTCATTATCCATTTAAATAATTTTGACCTTTCTTTAATACCATTCTATGGCTCACTCAGTCAAATGCCTTAGAAAGATCTAGTGCTGTAATATCAACTTTACCTCCATTGTCCATTTCATCTGAATTATCTAGAGTATAGTCTACTAACTTAGGTTCACTTGAATACCCTTGCATTAAGCCATGTTGTCATTTTGGAAGTCAATTTCTTTCTTGACTGACATATCTTATCAATTTACTGACCACTGCTGTCAAACGAATTGCCATGTAGTTTACAACTCTCCTTGATGGACCTTTGCCTTTTTTGGTGCAGATTCTTCCTTGGTAACCCATTGTTTAGATTGTTATTTGGTCTCAGGAGTATAGTAATGTATCCATGTTTCATCCACAGTGACAAAACGATGCTTAAAGTCTTCCAGATTCTTCTGGAACAGCTGCAAACCATCCTTGCAACATTTCACATGATTCCGTTTTTGGTCGAGCGTCAGCAATCGCGGCACCCATCTTGCAGATAGCTTTCTCATGTGCAAATGTTTATGAAAAATATTATGTACCCATTCAGTCGAGTCGCCCACAGCACTAGCAATCTCACGCACCTTAACTCTTCTGTCATCCACCACCATATCATTGATTTGATCAATGATTTCTGGAGTCATAACCTCCAGAGGCCATCCAGAACGTTCAGCGTCACTTGTGCCCATATGGCCAGTTTGAAATTTTTTAAACCACTTATAAACTGTTCTAATCGAAGGGAGCAGAGTCACCATAATGTTTATCAAGCTTCTCTTTAGTCTCCTGAGGCGTTTTGCCTCTCATAAAGTAATGTTCAATCACCACACGAAATTTTTTTTCGTCCATTTCTTGAAAATCACTCGACTTCCGTGATTTACTCGAATGCCAAACACAAAGAAATAGACAAATATGGCTGAAACTTGGTGTGCGTTCATTCAAGAGATGCTACTAACTAAACATGACCTCAATACGCACCGGTGGTGCCATCTCTCGGACTTTGCACAGACTTTGCAAACACCCCTTGTAAACCATTTCCCACTGCTACCCCCATCTTTTTCAAAAATAAATCTCTGATATTACCTCCTGTCATTCTCATAACTGCCATTCTGCAACTCCTAAAGTTAACAGTGCACCATATTCACAAGGTCTCTCCCTTTTTACAAGTTCCTTCACCGTGGGAATGACATTTTATGTTTCCTCCTTGAAATATGCATTCTTCTCCCCAAAATCCTACCCACTAACCCATGCACATGCTTTGGTAGACCATAAAATCTTGATCCACAAATAACAACTTCCTTTCTCTAAACTAGAACAAGGATCTTTCCCACACAGGAGACCTCGCAGTTCACATCCAGCCACCAATGCTTATTCCAGTCCTATCATACTCGTTTTCCTATTAATGGAGATACCATTTTCGCAACTAACCACATGATTTGCAAAATGACCTCCCTTAACTGCAGCTTCTCAGATTGGCTTTACCACTAATCAACTTTCAATCAGTATGAGTGGCCACAGGAAAACTCGGGCAGCTCTGGTTGCTCAGCTTTGCACTTGCTTTCAAAAAGTTCGCTGCTTCGGTCCCACGTTCAAATCTCGATGGGCACAGGAATTTTTAAGAGTTGTGTTTGATTATGTGAGTTATGCTAGGTCGTTCCATGGTTCTAATTCCACATTAAACTGTAGGTCCCAGAGGGAAGAAACTAGCCATCCTATCTCTGACACAGTAGCTTAATATGCCTCCTCAGGAAGGATCCAACCAACCTTCGAGTTGTGGACAAAGTTACATTTACATAGACCATACAGTGGCAGCCCAGGTCAGTTCACACAACTTTAACAATCTCAACACCTATTTCACAGTTAGATATGTCAGAACTTTTCCCGATAGCACTATCACTTCAGAACTCCATTGATGGGAACTAGCCTATCAACATATCCTTGATACCAGGCATCAACCCTAACATATGTTACGACCTCACCAGTAAAACTCTATTTCTTATGTTATTTTATATTTTTATAGTTTTTATTTATATTTTAGTCCATCCAAAATATTATTTTATGTCTTGAAGTTATTTTAATTCATTTTATTTTACTTTTTCCGGACATTGCAGAGATTATAATTTCCCACAATTTTAACTGGTCATCTTCCTCTTCCCATCATTGCCATCCCCACCCATCACACCTTGTTGATCTATGGCTTTATTCATGTGGTAGGGGTCATTATGCATACATTTTATCCCTCTCCCATATGCCTCACCTCTAACACAACTAAAGTTTTTACCAAAATATTGTAAAGTCTGCTTATGTTTTTATATGCATCATGGTGAGTGCTGGATTCACTTCCCTATCCTTTCTAATTCTTTATTACTCTGATCTTTATACTCCTACAGTTCCCATGTAACAATCTTGTTAATGGCTTTGAAATATTTTCAACATTATGCCTCACCTTTTAGTTATGACTCTTTCTCTTATTGTTTTATCCACTTTGACTAGTTTAGTATTTATGATTTTTCCCATCATGTCTCTGTTTTTAGTATTGATTTTGTCACCCATTTTTATTCCTTCACCAATAGCCACTAGCTTTAAAAAGGCACAGTCATGCCTCTATTATGACTTACAGTAGGCTCCCTAATACTTTTCGCTAACAATTCAGAAAGTACTCCTTATTCCTTGTGTTTAGATGTAGGCCATATGCCTCATAAAACCCTACCTGCCATTGGTGTTCATATTTTATATATACAGTCTTTCTATGAGGCAGTCTCCCACAAAAACCATCTCCCATAATGTTCTCTTGTTGACAAAAGTCTTGTCCCCAAAATTTCTGTATGATTTGTGTTTCTGTATTTTCTGTGTGTTCACACCCCACATCCATCATCTAAAGGTAAGTGGTGGCTCATTTTCCTATCCTAATTTAATTCTGTTTCACAGCATAGCACCTTTGTTATATGTATAAAACTAAGGAAGGCAACTGGGAATGATGAACACAATAAAGAACAAATACAATAAACGCGCAATATTTCGGCATATACCCTTATTTTTGCAAAAGAGATACACCAGGCAGAGCCAGACAAGTACACGATGACGGCCGTCTGGTGAATAGCAAGGCTGGCACAGATGATAGTGAAGGAGAGGGGAGGGGGTGGTGCAAATACTGGATCAATAATTGATAATGTTGAAGGGATATTATCATTGAAAGTGGTAGACCAACATAATAACTAAATGATGATATACATATAAATCATATTTTGAAAAACTTGAAGTACAAAACTAAAATATAAGCAATATAAATAGTAGTGATAATAAGTGCTGGGTCTGGTAGGAGGGATTCATTGGAGATTGAGGCCTGGAGGATGTCTGGTGTCCAGGATATTCTGATAGACTATTTCCCATCTATGTAGTTCAGAAGAAGCTGTGTTATCAGGAAAAACTCAGATCGCCCTAACTGAGAAACAGTTATTAAAATTATTCAGTTTGTGGAAACTGATATGTTTTTCCACTGGATGGGCCTCATTGTTAGTATACAATATCTGCCTGTGGCCATTCATTCTGATAGCAAGTGGGTTAGTAGTGAGGCCTACGTATGGGCTGGAGCAATGGAGGCATGTAAGTTGATATGTGAGATGTGTTGTAATGCAAGTAGGATGACCAATGATGGGGAATGTTTCACCCTTGGTAGGACTGGAGTAAGTGGTAGTAGCTGGATACATGCTGCAGGTTTTACAGTATAGTCTGTTGCATGGGAATGATCCCTGTGGTAGTTTGCGGGAATTACTGGGTGAGTACTTGTGAACCAAGATATTTTTTTAGATTTTCTGGTCTGCTGAATTGTGTGTGAGGCCATGGGTAGGATTTTATGGATAATGGTGCATATCCCAGGGAAGGAATATAGGAAGTCATGCTCACGACGAAGGATTAGGATAGTTGACTCAAGACCAGGGAAGAACTGAATGATGAAAGTGGGGCTGCGGTTAGTTTCAAGAGGTATAACCCTGGAGTGTCTGGTCAAAGGAGGGGCTACAGCATGAGAGATTTGTTTGTGTACTAACTCAGGAGGGTAGCTGCAGGAGATGGGAGCTCCAGACAGGTTTTGTGTGTATCGGGAAAGAGATGCACCTTCCATGTATGGCCAGACTGTGCAGATGGGAACATTTGGTGTGGGAGGGATGACAACTGTTAAAATGAAGACACTGCTGTAGATTTGTAGGTTTGATATGAACAGAGGTTTGCATGCGCCCATAATGTAAGGAAACGTCAACATCAAAAAGGTAACATGGCTGGGGGATTATGTACAGGTAAAGTTGATGGAGTGGTTTTTAGGGAGTTGAGGAAGTCTATTAGATGATTCTCTTTTTGGGTCCAGATCAATAAAATTTATCTATACATCTGAACCACACGAGGTTTACTGGAAATATAGTTTAGGAATTGTTGTTCCAGATGGCCCAGGAAAAGGTTTGAATAGGATGGTGCCATGCAGGTGTCCGTAACTTTCCCGGGTATCTGGTGGTAAATTTGAGAGTTTTTAGACAGGATGATGCTAGCCAAGGAAATGAGGAAGGATGTCTTGGGGAGGCTGTCGTGTGGTTGCATTTCCAAAAAGTGTTTCATGGCACTGAGGCCCTGACCATGAGGATGTTGGTACAAAGGGAAGAGACATCTACGGAGACAATGAAGTAGTCAGGTGGTTGAGGAATGGGGACTGTGGAAAGTCATTCAAGGAAGTGTGGGGTGTGTTTTATGAATGAAGGAAGGTTCTGTACAAAAGGCTGGATGTACTGATCCACATGAGCTGAAATCCATTCAGTACGTGACCCATATGCCACAACTATAGGTCGCCCTGGAATCTAGTTTTGTAGATCGTGTTAATAAGGTACAAGTGGGGTTCTGTGGGGTAAGGAGGGACAATGAGTTTGGAGAGATTCCTTGTAGGGGCCTTGGAAGTCAAGGAGAGCACCTACCTCTTGGCATATTGAAGTTGCAGGATGTGGAAGGTATGTGGTAGTGTCAGAGCTGTCTCAAAGATTCAGCCTCATAGTCACTGCAGTCCATGACTATAATCATTGAACCCTTGTTGGCTGGTAGAATGATGATGTTCCTATTCTTAGTTCTCTCATGTCACAGGTTTCAATAGTACTGATGATGTTGAAGTGAGAAATGAAGTTGAGGAAAGATTTTGTGTACAGGTTGGAAGTAAGTAATTCCTGGAACATAAGGAAGTGGTGGTGTTGAGGAAGGAGAGGTGGGTGTTGCTTGGATGGAGTTTTGAAATGCTCTAGGCAAGCCTCCTTCTCATCATGCCAAATATCACTACCATCCCGAGTGTCAAAGTGGTAATGCCACAGGGGGGTGCAGATACAGGTCCAAGCAAAACAAGTGCAAAAACATCTGTGCAAGCTTTCTGCACTTGCTATAGGTCTACCCCTTCCCCCAAAACCAACATCCCAATCATACTCAACACTCTCCTAAAGCTCCCTTGATTTCCAAAACCCCTTATCTAGCCGACATTATCGATCTCCCTCACCCAACTCCTCTACCACCCACGCCAAAAGCCTCCTCCTTGCCTCCTGGTAAACCACAGCAGTCTGTGGTTAACCTTTCATCTTCTCCTTTATCAGAGTCTAAACTGTCTGTTCTCTCTAAGGGATTGCCATATTCCCCAACCCCAATGTTTGACCATGCCACTTTGGTCCGGGACTCTTTAGCATTCTGTATTTGGAAATAAAAAAATTAAAAACTTTTTGATATTAACATATTGCAGTCCGGTATAAATTTATAAACTAGAGCAACAGTAGAGGCTAATAGTATGATCAGTTGTCCAGTAGTGTTCTTAACCATGACCATTTGAAGAGAAAAATATAAAAATCATAGATTTTTTGGAAACTTTTTTGTTCTTAGTGTGACCATACTGAGTACAGCTTAAAATTTTCAATAGAACATGATAAGTAATTTTGAGAAACAAGTTTCTTTGGGCTCAATATGAGATCTTGTCTTTATAGTGAATACTGCCCTGTGTGTACCATTTATGTGGAAGCAGTATTGGTTTAAGGAATTGAATTTTGATTTAATATTGTATTTATGTTCAGTGAAGTAAGAAAGTGATTTTCTACTCACAATACAGAATCTGAATCATCCATACCTAGTGAAGATGAGGATGCTTTAGATGAAGAAATAATTTTTAAACAAAATGTGTATAAGGCTGAGAATGTTTTTAAAGGAGACAAGACTCCTAGAGATGGCAAAATGTTTGGGGAGGAGAAGGTATATAAACAGCAAAGCTTTGAAGAATTAATGAAAAAGTATCGTGAACTAACTCCTGAGGGTAGTGATGTGGCTTCTGAAGAAGAAGAAGAAGAAGAAGAAGAAGATGATGATGATGATGATGATGGAGATGAGCTAGCTGATGAGGAAGATCTAGAACTTACTGATGAAGAACAAGAACAAGAAGATGAAGAACAAGATGAAGTGGAGGAGGAGGAGCAGGAAGAAGAGTTACAGAAAGATCCTAATGTTAAAGTAAGCAGTTATTTATTTAATTAGCATTAACAAATTTCTGATATAACAATTTAATAGTTATTGTTTGAAGTCATCACTCTTACCCCCCCAACCATTCTGTTCTTGGCAAAAGCAGTAACATGATTGCAATTTATTTTCTAAAAAAATATACAAGTTCAAGCACATTTTATTGAGTTTTAATTACAAATTAAAATTTGTATTACTTCCAGATTGGACATGGTTTCAATTTTGATGTTCAGATATGAGTTATGAGGGATTTAGAGTGTTTGTAAGAAATATTTTGATTTATTCTCAAACCTCTATTTCTCAAACCTCAAGAATGAGGATAAGATCTCAGTGAAGAAAAGAATTGAATCCAAGATAGGTCATTTTTTGTGTAGCTATATTTACATTACATCAGTTACCAAATTTGTCTATAGCTTCTTTGGACTTCCCGAGGTAACTTGTTCATAGGAAGCAGTTTGCTGTAATGTGCAGACACTAGTTCATTTTGTCAGAGAGCCTAAGAGGAGTGAACACAAGCAGTTTCGCCATTTTTCCATGCAAAGGAAGTCTCTGAATTACCCTTTTTTGAGTGTAGATAAAATTTAAGTAATTTTTTTTCTCAATTGTTTTGTGTAGGAAATGGAAAAATCTATTAGACATATGTACAATAGTGATTTGTAAATCTCACAGTATTATCAAATAGAGTAATTATGTTGTGGTGATAAGTAAATTTAAAAATGTCATAAAACAATTATATTTAATTACAAAGTGTTATGTTGACAATATTTTCATGAAATTTCACATTATCACTGCTATGTGTTGTCTGTGCCAAGAGCTTTGAACTTCAGCTTTTTGACTAAACTATCTATCTTTTCCATGAAGTTGATACTGTTTATAACTTGTTTTATATGGGTTTTTATGTGAAAATATTCTGTTTTGGAATGGAGGAAGTTTATAGTGTTAGTATGTCATTTTTTGTACCAAATGTAAACATTATTTTAATTATTATGACATATGTTGCATCACAATGTATTGTATGTTACAAACAATTTTCAGTTAGGCATCTAAAATTCTTTTTCTTTATGAATGATAATATGTGATATGTTCCTAGTGGAAATAATCTTATAATTACATTAAAATGTTAAACAAAATTGTCTTATTAAAGACAGTTGTTGCTTTGGTTTAATTTTTTTCTAAATATATTAATTTCACTTTCCCTTGTATTATGAAAGTCTCTTCCACATCCTGAGATTAATATGACAGCTGAAACAATGAAGATAAAAGAAAAAATGCAGGCAGCAGCACGAAAAGAAGAGGAAGAGAAACATGAAGAACAGAAGCAGCAGAAGCATGTTACAGAAGATTCAGCTTCAGAGGATGAAAATTTGAATGACAGTTTCAACATTCTGAGTGTCAGTATTTTTTAGATATTTTAAGTTGTAAATGCCTCATTCTTGCATAGCATAATAATCAAACTTTAAAAAGCAGTTCAGTTTAGTTTTTAATTAACCTTAAATTTGTGCAAATTGGCAAAACATACTTTAAGAATTTATAGAACCTCAATTTTTAAAGGTCTTAATAGTTACTAGTTTTCAAATATATGTTTCTGAAATAAATTAATTCTTCTGTTATTAAATGTACAGCTCATCCACGTGAAAGATCTTCAGACGATGATGATGGAGAAGACTTACCAATCAATGCAGAGCCTCCTGCTATAAAAAATAAACAACCGAAGAGTACAGGTGGTGAGAAAAAGCAGGTAGAAGAAATACTTCACATTTATATAAATTAAATTTTCAGCAAGCTAAATACTATCCACATTAAGGAAGATTTTATTCTCAAGAGTAATATGAAAATAAAAATCTTTTGAGTGTTCAGCTGTGTCATATTTTGCTTATGGCTTTATTCCTCAACAACAACAAGTTAATTGGGGGGGGGGGGGGGAAGGATTTCAGGGCAGGTACAAGGAACAGGAAGAAATTTATCCATGGCCTTTTGAAGGAATCATCAACCATCTCAGCATTCACTGGGTGTGATTTTGAGATGGTTGGACTGTTTTTCAAACCCACGTCCTCCTTAATGCTAGGTCGGAGTATTATCACTCACCCACAACTCTCAGTTCATTATTACCAATAGTTATATTACTCATAACACCATGAACATTTTAAGCAAGGTTTTTAATTAGTAAAAAAGCTATTAACATAATTTCTGCAGGAAAGGTTGAGTTGCACTGAGTAGAGATGGTGTGGATTTAATTTAGATTTTCAAGAGTGGTGGAAGAATAATTTTGTCTAAAGGGAATGAACTGAGAAGTCAGTGATATTAAACTTCCATATGTCTTTTATCCTGAAGCACTCTGTATCTAACACACACTCAGTTTCACTTTGTTCATATTCTTATGTCCGTTTTCCTTAATGCTGAAGTGCACTGTCCCACCAACCTTCCATAATATGGTGGCAACTTAACAAAATTTCAGTCCTAAATGTAGATTATTAAATTTTCTTACGGAGAGTGAAGGTCATGAAAGTTTCATTAAATTTTATGTATCATCACTTTTTGGAATACTGCCTGTGAATCAGGATGGAGATACATTTGATTACACACTTAGTGCCACATCTCTTGCACAAACTGCTCCCTCCCATGCATTTGATGGATACATGGATTCACATCTGTCCTAACTAACATCACCCTCGATACTTATAAAAACTTGCAAGTCCACCCATCACATAACTGGCCCCTGCCACATCTTCCACTTCCACTGCTGGCCCCAGTTGTTCCACAAATAACAATTTTCTGTCCGACCTTCTTCACGCATGTTCTGACATGCAGTAACTAAAAAGAGCACAGCTCCACACTCCTGACCCATTACTTCTCTGATGTTCCCAAAAATGAACAAAAAGCATACATAATCTAATGCATTTTTTCATCTTTTTCGTGTTATTGGCATTCCTCTTTTGCTCTGTCCATTTTTCTCCTCAATTCCTAATATCTCAGATGAATCATTTTAAGTGTCTTGTTCCTCCATTACTGATAATTTAAGTTCACTCTTCTCCCAGCCCTACTCCATCTTTCCATGTTCAGCATATACTGTTAAAACAAACATTGTTCTTAATAATAATTTCTTTTTTATTTCATAGTAATTTTTTATTTATTGGTCTTGTTCCATAGATTCCTGCTGAGGAAGGATCTCTGGGATGTGAACCATGTCACGATTAGTATATGTACACGCACAAAGATTAATAATAATCATAGAGAAAAAATATTATATGTTATAAACAAAGTCAATAATTTTTTATTTAAAAAAAAAAAAAAAAAAAAAAAAAAAAAAAAAAAAAAGAGCGTATTAGATACAATTAACTCTTTTGTATACATTCTTCAATGGATTAGGAGTTGCGAGTAAGATGATCTTTCAGTTTTTCTTAAAATATATATTTGTTATCTACATACTGTTATATACTTTTAAGAAGTTTATCAAACAGAATATCTAGTTCCTCCTTGTACTAATGTTTGTGTTTTCTACAAGTTATTTTTATTTCTTTTATTTAATGTGTGTACCTGTGAATTTGATGTAAACAAATTAAAAAAATTGTATGACAAAGCACATTAGAGCATATAGTATATGTACTTACAAATTATAAGAATATTGAGCTTTTCTTGGTTTTTACCATACACAGCAACTAATTGCGCTTTCCTACTTAATGAAAACTTTTTTACTTTGCAAACAGTTCCTGTAATAAAATAATTGTTAAAAAAACATAAAAACCGCCTTAAAAAAAAAGCACTAAGTATTTTTAAATAACTTTATATCTTGCTTAGGAGAAAATAAATCTAAATGGACAATATTTTACATTACTGTCATTGAAATGTTTACATTAATTAGTTATTTTTTGAGTCGGTGCCAGCTGTCACATCGCAAAGATCAAATTACAGAACTTAATTTGATATTTGAGGTGAAACTGGGAGTACGAACAAAAATTCCCAATATTTTACAGCATGTCGTGAAGAGTTGGTGTTATTGCGGGAGACAGCTTAGGGAAACAAACTAACAGTATTTTAATCTGTGGCTCAGCCTCGTTAGTCTTCCAGGCATATCACAGGCACTACAGTGTCAGTTAGTAGGCTGCATCATGCAGTAAATGCTTTACAGTTAGTATAATATTAGCGTCCCCTCAGGGGCCTGGTACGCAAGTGCCAGGTACGGGTTTGGCGAACCCGCGGTGCCCGAGCTGGAAACTTGTGAGCGCCACAAGTTTCCCATACCGTAAACTCCTACCTTGCTTCAACGACCACTGTAGGGCGTGGCGGTGGAACGTTGTGTGCCTAGGAGAATGGGGATCTTGGCTTCATCGCCCGGATGGCGAGGATGGTAGAAACCTCTATAAAAAACCCCTCAACCTCAAGGTCAGCCACGTGCCGAGGAGGTGAATGGGTGGAGAGGAAATTCACTCACTAACGTGCAACCTCAGGGGCACCTGCGCACCCCTGTTGTATAAGCATTCCTTCTTATACTCGTTTTTCTCGTGGGATCAAAAATTCCTTCCACAAAAAAACCTAAAAACCCCTGCGGCCCGGGTGTGTCGCAGGTAAATAAGAAACACACCCAGTTCTTACAAACGGGCTGGGGTTGAAAGCCCTCCCCCGGATGTAAACAGTAACAGCAAGGGTTGTAATATTGACAATGCCTTCGTTATTATCACAAGGGTGGAGGGATCTTTTGAGAAGGTCTCTCCATTCTATGTTCAGAAAGGTTTAGAGGGTATTGCGGGTACCCTCAAATCTGTAAAAAAGCTGAGGAATGGGACACTTCTTTTGGAGACATCCACCCAGAGGCAGGCTGTCAAACTCCTTAAGTGCGAGAAGCTCGGGGAGTTCGCAGTGAAGTGCGAACTCCATAAAACTCTAAATTCAAGTAAAGGAGTCACCACCAGCAGGGACCTTATGGATTTAGAGACCGAGGAACTCCTTAAGGAGTGGTCAACAGAACATGTGGTCGAGGTCCGTCAGATTAAACGAAGGGTTAACGGCAGTCTTGAGAAGACAGCCACCTTCGTCCTGACGTTCGACACTCCAACGTTGCCCAAAAACATCAAGGCAGGACATTTGAACTTGAATATTCGCCCGTATGTACCGGACCCAATGCGCTGCTTTAAGTGCCAGCGGTTCGGTCATACGACGGCGACCTGCAAGGGCAACCCCACCTGTGGGAAGTGCGGAAAGGCGGCTCATGAGCCAGGCACTAGCTGCACGCTCCCACAGGTGTGTGTCAACTGCTCCAGGGCACATCCAGCCTGGAGCAGAGAGTGTCGATTGTATCTGGAAGAAAAAAAGATACAGGAGTTGAAAACGAAAGAGCGCATATCGTATGGCAAAGCTAAGAAGCGATATAAGGCTCTGGCTCCACCAGTCTTTGCTACCAGCTTCGCGAAGATGTTATCAACTCCCGTCAAGAAAGAAAGTATTGCTACCCAGATGTCCGTTGCGGACATGGGCACAAGTCCAATGTGCTCATGTCAGTGCAGATGTGGTGCCACACCCATCAAGGTCATTACACCTAGGACCTCGCACGTCGGTAGCAATACTCTGACAACATCGGCCACAATGACAGCAGGTTCAGCATGTCCACCAGCAAAGACACTGCCATCCGCTACAGCAGTGGGTCCCTCTGCAACAGCAGAAGCGGCCCCTGAAGCAGAAACAGCATCTGCAAAAGAAGTGATAACGGCAACGCCATCTGCCGGTAGCGGATGGCAAACAGTGCAAAAGGTTAGGGGTCCGAAATTTAAGCTAACGGACCCCACTATGTTTGTGAAATCCCCTCCGATTTCTCCTCCCAAATCCCCCTCTGGAAAGGAGAAGAAGGGGAACAGGCCTTGGCGGAAGAAAATTCCGCAAGACTCCGAGGCCTCTCAACGAAAATCGTCTTCAGACACCGAAGACGATGTCATGCTGGTGGATGAACTTTGTTCGATTCCTCAGCAACTACCTTTGGAGGACCCACCCGATCCGGGGGGTGGGGGGGTGGTTTTAAATAGGTAAGATGGCTCCCATACTTCAGTGGAACGTAAACGGTTTTCAGGCTCACAAAGAGGAGGTCCAACTCTTAGCACGGTCTAATCCATTGTGTCTCTGTCTACAGGAGACACACTTTAGACCACATCAGCCAGTGCTAAGAGGTTATGACATATTCCGAAAGGACGATACCGAGGGTGATCGAGCGAAGGGCGGAGTGGCCGTGTTTGTTCGGAACACTGTCCACTCCGAACCCATTGCTCTCACCTCTCATCTACAAGCAGTAGCAGTGAAAATACATGGTCCAATACAGCTGACCGTATGCTCTATCTATCTGCCACCCAGTTTGTCCGTCGACTACGACGACCTGGTTGGCATTACACGACAACTCACTCGGTCCTTTCTCCTTTTGGGAGATTTCAACGCCCACAGTGCATTGTGGGGTTCCACCACCGATTGCCCTCGGGGCCGAGTTGTGGGTAGATTGATGGAGCAGGAGGAAATTTGTATACTGAATACAGGGCAAATGACTCATTTCACCACTGCTTCCGGTACGTCTTCTGCCATTGACCTTTCCTTGTGTTCTCCCTCAATCGCGGACTCCGTGCTATGGGAGGTGAATCGCGACCTACATGGAAGCGACCACTTCCCTATTTGGTTGCACGTCGAGTGCGATCGTGGAGGAGGAAATAACCGGCGCAAATGGAACGTCAGTTGTGCAGATTGGCAACTCTATTGCCGCTCTGTGCAACTACAACTTGTAGGCAGTATACAAGAGAAGGTGAATCACTTCACAGAAGTGATTCACCGTGCAGCTGACGTTTCCATGCCGAAAAGCTCCGGAACGCTGTGAAGGACGCCCGTCCCCTGGTGGAACGACGAATGTCGTTCCGCTATTCAGGGTCGCAGACGGGCGTTGCGGCGTTTTAGGTTGTATCCTACATCCGACAACCTGGCAGTGTTCCGTATAGTCAGAACTAAGGCGCGCCGTGTTACTAAGGAAAGTAAGAAGAGGTCATGGCATAACTTTGTGAGCACTACCTGGCGACATGTTATTTTTAAACAGTTACACGAATGGGGTTTTAGGGGTAACCTGCCCCATTTTTTAAAATCATTTTTATCGGGTCGTTGCTTCCGGTACCGAGTCGGTAGAGAAGTGTCTGATCTTTTTATTCAGGAAAACGGTGTTCCTCAGGGGTCAGTTTTAAGTGTTACGCTTTTCGCCATTGCTATTAATAGCATTGGAGCCATTATAAGGTGTCCCATACGGTACTCCTTATATGTGGACGACTTTTTAATTTTTATTGTATCGAACAGCCTGAGAAGCGCTGAATGGCAGTTGCAGCTCACGTTGAACAGGCTGGACGAATGGTCAGTGCACACCGGTTTTTGTTTCTCTGCTGAGAAAACCCGGTGTGAACTTTTTACTCGCAGCAGAAGCCTTTTACCAGAGCCTCACCTTGCCCTGAGGAACACCGTTTTAAATTTTAGTGATACTGTCCGATTTCTGTGCCTCATTTTTGACACAAGGCTCAACTGGCTTGTGCATCTAAAAGATGTGAAAGCCAGGGCCTTAAAAGCTCTTAATCTTTTAAAATGTCTGTGTGGCAGGTCGTGGGGCGCTGATCGCTCCTGCCTGCTACAGTTTCATCGAGCCTTTGTATGGTCGCGTCTTGAGTATGGTTGTATTGTATATGGTTCGGCACGGGACAGTTATCTTCGGATACTGGATAGTGTCCACCATGCAGGAATTTGGCTCGCCATGGGTGCATATCGCACCAGCCCTATTGTCAGCATTTGTGCTGACTCGGGCGAGCCACCACTTACCATCCGCCGGCAACTCCTCATGGTGCGACACTATATGCATATTGCCATAACACCTGGCAGTCCCGTGTACGACATAGTTCTACATCCCAGCTACGAGCGGCTCTATACCAACTGGCATAGAGCCACCAAACCGTTCAGCTACCGTACGAAGGCTATTTTAGAACATTACGGATTCGAGCTTCCCTCTTTTTATCGCCAGGGTTGGAGTAAATCCCCTACCTGCCTTTAAAGAGGCCCAGATTAATTTTAGAACTGTCACGGCATAACAAACTGCTAACCACTGACAGTGTTTTTATTAATATTTTTACTGATATTTTAAATCAATATCACACTTTCACCCCAGTGTATACGGATGGGTCTAAGCAAGCTAACAGTGTAGGCTGTTCAGTAGTGTTCCCTCGAGCGACTTACAAATACAAGATGGATACCAGGTGCAGTGTTTACACTGCGGAGTGCTATGCCCTGCTAAAGTCGCTCCAGCATATGAAGGCACGCCGCGACAAGAAGTACCTCATATGCTGTGATTCCCTTAGTTGCATTCAGGCATTAGCAACTATGTACCCAGCAGACCGTCTAGTCCAGGACATCCAGGACGCCCTCCTTTCCCTCCAGTCCTGTGGGAAGGAGGTCGTATTCTGCTGGGTACCAGGCCATGTGGGAATCAGGGGGAACGAGGCAGCTGATGAAGCTGCCAAGTTAGCCTGTGACAAGGTCCGAATCGACTTTGATCCGGTCCCAAAGTCAGACCTTGCCTCGGTGGCGAAGAGATTTGTTCTCGATGTTTGGCAGAGGCAGTGGCTGGAAGTTGAGCATACAAGCTCCGGGAGGTCAAACCGACCGTTCAGCCGTGGAGCAGCTCCTTCCAGTGGGCGAGGAGGGATGAGGTTCTCCTTACTCGCCTCCGTATAGGGCACTGTCCTCTGACACATGGTTTCCTTCTCCGCCGAGAGGACCCTCCGGAGTGTGATGCATGTGACGTACCTTTGACGGTACGCCACATTTTAACCGAATGTGTTTTATTTTTAGACTTGAGGGCAGATGTTGGCTTGGCCAACGATCTGTCCCTCATTTTAAACAATGAGACCAGCAACGTGGCGAGGGTTTTAAAATTTTGTGTTTTGGCCGGTCTAGCGCCTAAAATTTTAGGCAGATCGGCCTAGTTTTAAGATCACTGGGTGGCCTCTTTACAGCCACCCATGCATGCGAATTGTTATTATTTTTTATATTGTTATGATTCATGTCTCGCTGGCCACTATACAGCCAGCGAGACGTGTAGTGTTTTTAATTCTCTTTTAACATTCTTGGCCCCTTTACAGGCATCCAGGTGTCGTACGGTTTAAAGTACTGGTGGCTCTTTTAAAGCCACGTGTGAATTTATGATTTATTTTATTTGCTGTCTGTATGGCCGACCCCTTTACAGTCGACCATACAGACAGTATTTTAGTACATTTTAAAGCCACAGTAATAGCTGGTTATTGTTAGGGTGCTAATGACCCCGACGTCGACGTGCCCCAAAACACCAATAACAGCAACAACAATATCAGCGTATCATCTGTATGTTTCAGTTTTGTTGAAACATTTTTCTAGTATTAACTATAGTTAAGCAGTAACATGATTTTTTTGTATTATTTTTATTCATTATTGTTTTTATCTTTTTGTTTTTCTTGCTTTCACTGGAACCGACTCCAAAAATAACTAATTAATGTAAAAATTTCAATGACAGTAATGTAAACATTGTCCATTTAGATTTACTTTCTCCTAAGGTATGAAGTTATTTTAAAATTTTTAGTGCTTCTTCTTTTTTTTGTTAAGGCGGTTTTTATGTTTTTTTTTAAAAAACAATTATTTTATTTTTAAATTTTTAGTGGTATAATAGTTTATTTTGTGTTTTAAATATGCCACAGCAGTTCATATTTTGCGAACTTCCTTGTAGCTCAGGGATTAAAGCGCTTGCTTTCAAAATAGAATTCTTTCTTTATATACCACAACTTCCAGCATGGGGTGAATTGTAGACTTGCGCATAATAGTTCGCGAAGGGGAGCGCTCAGTTTAGTTCGCAGCTCCCTCGCGAACTAGTTCGCTCTTTTAGTTCGTTAGTTTGCGTCTCGAATTCAGAGAAACAGATCGTTTGCTCGCCTTGCTACCGCTACTGCACGCTCTATTTTGTTTGTTAAGTCAGTTTTATTAGGACATAATCATTTTTTTGTCATTTCTAAATGGAATTGAATATGACCTTCTTAACAAAAGTTATTGCTTGATAATAGCCCTTTCAAATTACATTAGCATGAACAGTTGGTGCCGATAACCCAAAGTGCTCATTGTCCTTTACACAAATGGGTAAATTGAATAATTGTGCTGTTTTTACTATTTACTTTACATGCATTCATAGAATATTAATTTTTTAAATGGATTTGTTTATTAGTTCATGAAAGAAACATTACTTATAAAAGGCGCTAATGATCCTACCGTCGATGCACCCTTAAACCCCAACAACAACAACAACACAACATTACTTATAAAATATTATAAACGCGTTTATTTTGATGAATTAAAATACCCGTTTATAAGTAATCGGCTTTTTTATATAAATAAAGTTTTGGAAATCATGGACAAAATATAATTCTACTATTGGCTACAACTTAAGTACTATATGACAGAAATAGTATTACCTATATTATTAAGAAAAATAACATTAATACTTCCAATGTGATACCTAATAATTAGACATATAAAAATAACAGTGACCCTTGAATGAGAAAGTGGTAGCAATAACGGAAGTGCGTAAATTTCCAGTGAATTGGAAGTCATTGGGCTATTATTTTATTAGTGAAGTGGAGAATAATCCAACACACATTCACAATTTTTTGGCGACGAATGAAACTGATGAAGACACAAAAGTTAAAATCTTTTTGAATTTCACAAGTCATTTCTTTCATCACTTTCACAAAGCTCTTAACCAACAGACTGAGATAAGTATTATCATGGGCGCCGGCAGGATTGCTTCTAGGGGGGTGCAGCAGGGCTGCATTGGTGCCCCCCCTCCCCCTATCTGTCCAAAAACTTCCGGGGACCCGGGATGTCAGGGGGTGCAAGTGCACCCACTTGCACCCCCCTCCCGGCGCCCATGAGTATTATATTATGTCAGCTTTAAAATCAGCGCTAGAAAAATGTAAAAGATACTATTTCTTTGGTTAAGAAAACAAGAAAAAGCCTTTAGAAACCAAATTCTCCACAGAAAGTAATAATATAAAAAATTAATGCTCTAGTATTCGTTAATAAATCTCTGGAGTATGTTAGTAAATAGTTAGATTTTAATGAAAGCAATTGGCTATACAAAATCCAAAAATTCAAATCACAGGGTATCATTTGATGACTGTGAGACTATATTAGAGGTTATAAATTTGCGAGAAAAAATGAATATCAAAGTGAACAAACTTTACTCTGAAATAACAATATTATATGAAATCCAGGTAAAAGTAAGAGAAGTATTTCATGAATAAAAAATGAGCTTTTTCTCGAAATTAATTTGACAACTGAAAGCGATAAAGCATATGACAATTTAACTGTAGACAAAAAAGAATTAAAGATGAAAGAAGTGCGAAAAATATAGCTTAAAAAATGAAACAATAAAAACATACCTTTTATCATTTTCTACTCTTTCGTAAAATATTATATTTTTGAAGTGTAGCATATTTTTATAGGTTATTATTTTTAAGAAATTCCTACCATCAACCGATAAAATATAAAACCCTAGCGGCGAATGGTGCTAGTTCGCGAATAGTAGCGCTCAATTTAGTTCGCGAACGGTAGCGCTCAATTTAGTTCGCGAACGGTACCGCTCAGTTTAGTTCGCAAACGGTACCGCTCTCTATAGTTCGCGACCGGGAGCGCTCTGTTGAGTTCGCGAACTGTACCGCTCTCTTTAGTTCGCGACCGGGAGCGCTCTGTTTAGTTCGCGAACTAGGTCCTCCAAGACAGCTCACTCGCTCGCTCGCTTTGCTAGCGCTACTGCACGCGCTCTCTTGTTTGTTATGGTAGTTGTGGTTATCGATGGTTGTCTTTTGATTGTTAATGGGATCAAAGTGTATTTTATTTTCACATTCCACGTTAAATTTCCGTTTGTGACTTCTGCAATAATTATTAATGTTGAACAATTTATTTTTCTTTTATTTTTATATCTGTGTCGTCAGTGAAATGTGTCCACCAGGAACTGTGTTTCCTTTTAGATAATAAACTAAAACAAAAGTTGGTCTTCTGGAAAGGATCGAACGAACTAACGAACTAAGGAGCGAGAGATCTGGGAACTAGTTCACGTAGTTCGCCTGTGGGAGCGCTCTTCTGAACTAGTTCGTTCGCGAACTACACAAGACTAGTGAATTGGGTGTTTACATTTTGGTCCAGGCTATGTTTTGATCTTATCATAACATCTATTAAAGCTGCTGGCCAATAACCAAAACGTGTAACATCTGGACATTAATACATACCACATGCAGAAATCTGTCTCTGGAATATATCTGTTTGTTCCGGCATCACACAGAAAATATAGATTTTTAATTGGTTTTCACAACGTGAAAGCTTTGGATCCAAGTTGAAATCTGAAGTATATGTTGAGACATTAGGACACATTTATTTTATAAATATTATGCCATTGCTTAAAAATAGCTTAATTGATTTTGATGGGATTTAAAACTATGGATTTTTGTAAAGAACATTGGAAATGAAAAGGGGTGAGGGTAAAGGGGAAGAGGGATGGGGCTTTTGTATACCAAATGTAGACTGCCTTTTGTGATTGATTTAACGTATATGTGTGTAAATTTCTATTGATATCAGATAATAATTGTTAGTATGTATAAAAAACAATTAAGGGGTGTGGAGATGAAGAGTAGTTTGGTGTTTGTAAATCTAGTGTGGGCAGTTTTTTTCTCTTTGTTTTAAAGTATACATGTGCAAATAACCATCGAAACCAGATAAAACCTGTAGCTTTGTGTAAAGAACATTTGCAAAAATGAAATTGGGTAAGGGAGTGAGTGGTAGGGTTTTGTAAAGAGAATGTAGACACTATGTTTTTCTTTGTTTTTTGGTATACATGTACAGTGTTCCATGGAAATCTGATAAAAACTGTGGGTATCGATAAAGAAAATTGGAAATTAGGAGGGGTTGGGGTAGAAGGGAAGAGGGGTTGGGCTTCTGCAACCTACATTAAACACAATTGTTCTGTATGTTTTAAAGTATACGTGTGCAAATTTCCTTCAGAATCAGATAGAAACTGTAGATTAAGGGATGGAAAGGAAGGAGAGAGGTTTGGACTCTCGAAACCAAATGTAGACAGTATTTTTCTGTTTGTTTTGCAGTATACATGTGCATACTTCCTTAAAAATCAGAAAGGAATGGTAGCTTTATATAAAGAACATTGTCAGTAATTAAAGGGGGATAGGATTGCGTTTTTGTGAAAGTTATGTGAACAGTATTTTTCTATTTGTTTTAAAGTATACACATGCAATGTTCCACCGAATCGGATTAAAATGTGGGTCTTGTACAAATATTAAGGGAAGGGGAGCTAGGGTACTTTTTTGATTTTTTGGTCAGAAATCTTATCCATAATAAAATACATATATAGCTTTCTAAAAAGAAATTGACAAAAATCAAGGGGCTGGAAACGGGGAGAGGGGTTCAGTTTTTGCAAAAGAAAAGTTGACATTATTTTTCTCTTTGTTTTATAGTAAAAATTTGCTAAGTTCTGTCTAAACCGAATAAAAACTGTGGTTGTGTATAAAAATTAAGCGGTTTAGTGGGAAGAGGGGGTGGTTTTTAGATTTTTTGGTCAGACATCTTCTTTGTGAAAAAATACATATAAGCATCAACTTTCATGGTAATCGGTCAAACGATCGCGACTGTAGCTTTTTATAAAGAACATTGACAAAAGTTAATGGGGTTGAAGGAGGGAAAGGGGTTGAGCTTTGGCAAACCAAATGTTGACAGGATTTTTCTCTTTGTTTTAAAGTAAACATGGGCAAAGTTCAATCAAAATCAGATAAGAAATGTAGATTGCTATAAAATTAAGGGGTTATTTATTTATTTAATTTTTGTCAGATACCTTCTACATGGAAAATTACATATATATGCCAACTTTAATGGAGACCAGTTAAATGGTGTCGACTGTAGCTTTGTATAAAGAACATTGGTAAAAATTTAGGGGGTGGATAGGGAGAGAGGGCCTCAGTTTTTTCAAACCAAAAGTTGACAGTATTTTTCTCTTTATTTTTGACTATACTTGTCCAAAGTTCCATGGAAATTGGATAAAAAATGTGGGTTTGTATAAACATTAAGGAGTGTAAAGAGGGGAGGGGTGGTTTTTTATTTATTATTATTTTTTATTTTTTGGTCAGATTCTCCATGAAAAATTACATGTATATGCCAACTTCGATGATAATCGGTCAAACGGTGTCAAGTGTAGCTTTTTATGAAGAACATTGACAATAATTAAAGGGGTGGAAGGAGGGAGGGGGTTGAGCTTTGGCAGACCAAATGTTGACAGGTTTTTTCTCTTTGTTTTAAAGTATACATGTGCAAAGTCCAATCAAAATAAGATGAGAAATGTAGGTTTCTACAGGGTGCGGCAAAAAGATCTGACGCTTTTAAAATAAAAACAACATGAAAAATAAAAGTGATAAAAGATATTTTATTGCTTATTACAGAAGGGTATTCATGCAAATTAATGACAATAACATCAGAACAACCAATTTCATCCGTTTAAGATGTGAAGATAACGCCCTTTAAATGACGCCCGTCTTTGAACAAGCATTCTTCCAGCCTTGCACTGAAGCTGTTGAACACCTGTTCTAACATTGCACGAGGCAGGTTGGCGATTTCTTGGTGTATGTCTTCTTTCAGTTCGTCCAGTGTGTGGGATTTGTTTATGTAAACTCTTGCTTTAAGGAGCTCTCACAAGAAAAAAAAAATCGCAAACGCTAAGGTCTGGATAGCGAGTTGGCCATTCAATGTCCCCTAAACGCGAGATCACTCGACCATGAAACATGCTTCTCAAAACGTCCATAACCTAACTGGCTGTATGGGCAGTTGCCCCTTCCTGCTGGAACCATATCCTACTGCGCACTAAACGAATTCTCTTAAGTTCAGGGATCATGAAGTTTTTTAGCATCAACAAATAACGTTGCGAATTGACCGTAACGGTTCGACCACCCTCTTCGAGGAAGTATGGCCGAATGACACACCTTTTCGTTACACCACACCACACGGTAACCTTAGGACGTTCATGCAGTTGTTCCGGATTTGTAGCCGAGCAATAACCAAAGTTCTGTTTGTTCACATAAGCATCAAGATGGAAATGTGCATCGTTGCTCATCATTAAAAATTTTTCATCAGTCAGTATTGCAATCATTTCTTCTGCAAATGCTTTACGCTTTGCATAGTCATTAGGCTTTAACTGCTGGACAATAGCCATTTTGTACGGGTGGAAGTGCAGATCGAAACACAAATTCGTCTTACCGAACGGTCAGACATGTGCAAAGCAGCAGCTTGTTTGCGGGCCGACCGCCGAGGACTGGCTTCCACAGCTTCTCTTACTCGATCGATATTCTCTGGTGTCCTGGATGCCCTTGGTCGACATGTTGACTTCTTTTTTAACACTGAACCGGTAGCTCTGAAGGTGCTCATCCATAGCATAATGGTGTTACGAGATGGGACTCTTCCTCTTGGACCCACGTTAAATCGTCTACGGAACTGCTGCTGAGCAGCAACGCACGAATCGCCACTTTTAAAAAACGCCTCGACAACAAACGCAAGGTGCTCACCCGACCATTGTTCTATGGCTACCACAAATGTCCACGTGAGGGCTCTGGATTGCGCCTATCCGCACCACCCCCCACCATCTACTCACTCGACAATACGGCGGCGAAAACCGTCAGATCATTTTGCCGCACCCTGTATAAAATTAAGGGGTGTAAAGGGGAGAGGGGTGGTTTTTTTCATTTTTATTTTTTTGGTCAGAAACCTTCTCCATGAAAAACTATAAGTATAAACCAACTTTAATGGAGATCAGTTAAATGGTGTCAACTGTAGCTTTGTATAAAGAAAATTGGTAAAAATTAAGGGGGTGGATAGGGGGAGAGGGGTTCAGTTTTTTTAAACCAAAAGTTGACAGTATTTTTCTCTTTATTTTTGGCTATAATTGTCCAAATATTCATAGATATCAAATAAAATATGTGGATTTGTATAAAAATTAAGGTATGGAAGGGAGTAGAAGGGGTAGTTTCCCAATGAAATTCATATGGTACCACGTTGGAGGTATACCCTGTCCACAAAAAAAAAAAATCATTTAAATCAGTTCAAAATTGGTAAAGATATCGCTGAACATACAAAAAAAAAAAAAACACCAGACGAATTGAGAACCTCCTCTTTTTTGAAGTCGGTTAAAAAATTATGCCATAGTACATGACTGAATGAAAATAAGAGTAGTACACGGTGTTTTTTTTTTTTGTAATTCTAGATTTCCAGTTGGAAATGATTATCTTATTGGAAAGGTAGCCCTGCTTAACTTCTTCAGTAGTAATGTGATATGTTCTTGCCAACTCAGTTTCTCATGTATTTGAATGTCAAGGAATTTTATAGTCCTTGTTTCCAAATTGTGGTATTTTTATAATTTATATGTAAAATATGTTAGCAATGACTCTAATCGTGAGAAAAAGAAAAAAAAAAAAAAAAAACCAGACTTAAACTTCTAGTGGGGGCCCTGTTGATGGCTGTAACTGCTAGCTTTTCTTTACCATATTCCAGTTTTGTAACACAGCATTCAAAATGTTACTTATTTACAACTCCACACACTGAATATTATTCCTAACAAAAATGGCATCTCCCCCCTTTCTAGATTTTATAACTATACCATATTTTACGGACTATAATATGCACTTTTTTTCTTTAAAAAATTGCCTCCAAAAATTCAGTTGCATCTTGTACTCAAACTTAATATAAAAATATCCAATGTTTGATTTAAAATTCCCGCCAGTCTTAAAAATGTCCATATATTCTATGCAGCAGAAAACCTATCTCTATGTAGTAACATTGGATTCAACTGGCAGCATCAGTGTACCTATGCAACGACATGAGTTGCGGGGATTTGCAAGCTTGCTAACACTGTCTCCTTCCCATCCCGCCATCACAAAAACAGAACATTGTCTAGCCTATAATGTGTCATTGCTGTCAGTGGTGCCAGTGAACTCGAATTGAAAGTGATTTGTGTTATCGGTAGCACCACAATATTTTTGTTAGTAGCTAGTTTCACAATGGAAAAAATAAAATGTATTCATATGATGTGGGCTATAAATTGAAAGCAATAGCATATGCTGAAGAATATGGAAACAGAGTAACTTATGATATAACCGCATATTTTGTGAACTGATTATAACTATAAAGAATCCAATCCTTTTGTTTTCAAGAGTTTTTAGTTTATTATACAAAATTTGTATTCCTTTAGGAACTACAGCGAACTTCCGTAGTATCCGAAGATGCAAGGTCCTTTAGTAATGAATGTTTTAAAAGCAACCGATATGTCTCTATGTTGTTAGACTCCATGTCTTGATTTATTTCTCATCTCCATAGCAATCTACACTTCTTTTCTGCTGCATATATATATCGATTTTTGTCTGCACTCAAGGAACAAAAATATAATTTTCTTATAAAATGTTTCTGTTCCATCACAAACTGAATAGAATTTTGGCCCTTCACCAACAGAAAGAAACCATTCGCAATTGGTGGGGTTGTAAAGAAGAACTGGATAAAAAATTAGGAAAACTAAATTTGAAAATAGAGGACTGCAAAATGGCCAAAACAAGAAGATGACAGGTTGAAATGGATTCAAGGACACTCAAAATGGCATAGGAATTAATACAAAAATGATTCAAATACATGCTCGTAAGCTAGCGCTACAATGGAACTTACCGGACTTTATGGATAGAGTTGGTTGGTGCTACAGGTTTATGACGCTTCATAGACTTAGCATGAAACCTAAAACCAAAATATCTCGGGAAATGCCACAAGAGTATGAGGATAAAATATTATCTTTCCATCGCTTTATTATTCAACATTGAAATGAAAGTAGTGTGGAACTAAGCTCAATAGCGAATATGGACGAAACTCTTCTGACATTTGATGTGCCGAGTAACAGAACTGTTGCCATGAAAGGTGCTAAAACTGTAACTATAAAAACAAGTGGACATGAAAAAAATGCATTACACTGTTATCTTTTCCAAAACTTAATCCAGTGATCATTTTCAAGCACAAAACAATGCCAAACCCTTCTGAATACTACTACCATGTGTTGTTTTACACATACATGACAAGGGTTGGATGGATGAGGCTGGTATGAAATTATGGATTAACAGAGTGTGAGAGAAAAGGAAAGGTGTTTTATTAAAGAAGAGTTCTCTTCTTGTGCTAGACTAATTTTGTAGCCATTTGAAAAATTATGTGAAAGAGAAATTGAGACAGGGAAATACAGAGCTTCCTGTTATTCCAGAAGGACTTACTTCACAATTGCAACATCTTGACGTCTTGATAAATAAACCATTTAAACTGAATATGGGAGAGGAATGGAACAAATGGATGAAACTCAACATGATATCACACCGAAGGGAGCTTTAAAACAACCTATAATGAAACCAGTATGTCGGTGGATAAAACAGTCATGGTCTCGAGTGAGAGAAGATATTTTTGTTAAATGTTTCAAGAAGTGTGGCATAAGTAACGCTCTCGATGGCAGTGAAGACCATGTTATAAATAAAGAGAACAATGAAGAAGAAAGTTCAGATAACGATTTTCAGGGATTTTAAATGACAGTTCAGTTTTATAAACTACAATTTTTTTTTTTTTTTTTTTAGTCTAGCTTTTCAATCCAATAATAAAAATGGTAGAACTGTTATTTAAAAAAAAAAAAAAAAAGAAGAAGAAGCAGCTTATAGTCCGTAAAATACAGTAGTAATGAGAGCTTAATTTATATTTTGTGACTGAGTTATTCCTGTGCCAGTCAAATGAGGTTCAGAGCAACACAAAACATCTACATCAAAATTTCTAGAAATTTGAATCCCTTCTAGGTGTTAGGTAATTTCATGACTTATTACTTAATTCTCTTTCATTTTGATGGAGAGTAGTGCACTGAACACTTTGATTCAATGTTTTGGAGTAGTTTATCAATATATACTGGTACATCTGTTAGAATTTCTAAATTGGATAGCTTTTAACTGCCAGTGAGTTTAATTTCCTTTAGACATCTTGATATATTTATTTTATTCACCCTAAAAATGTCCACAATTTAATTCCACTTAACACACTCACCTGCAATCCTCTGATCTAATCAGCAGTAAGAAGCAAAATAATCTTTTTGCCTCTGAAAATCAGATTGAGTCCATGGCAAGTATAATGGTGGCTCCCAAAGCAGACCACACCAATCAAACCAATATGCAAATTTGTAGGCTGTCAGAAAATCCTTTCCAACTAGATATCTATATGCCTGATGTAATGCCACATCAAGGGTTTATTACAATGCTCAGGCATACCCACAAATCCCACATTTGTATGACGTGTTCCCGGAAATATAAGCAGTATCTCTCTCAGGTGAATAGTTAATGTCCTTATGCAATCTACCTTAGCATTCGTTAAATTCTCACTTTGGGACATGGGAAACGGACCTAATGCAGATAGCAATACCACAGACCACAGCTATATACACGATGATTTGAAGCCACTAAACCAACTAAACAGATAATTCAGATCATAAATAAACCTTAAATAACAACAAGTAGATTTTAAACTTACCTAAATAGCCGTGATAGTGAAATATCCAATTGGGTAAACAATAAAACTTTGTTACGACACAGTATCACTATTAAATAAAACATTTTTCGATGCGATAAAATTCTTTATAATTAAGCCAGCCATTAGAAAGTAGATTCTGTTATAAACAAACCATAATCAAGAGTTTGAAGCATTTAAAATAGGGAAACACTAATATTCAAATAATCTTGTGTCTTCAAACACATAAAACCACACGTTTAAGGCAGTTTCCAAAGCTAGCCGATAATGTTTAATCAACTAAATAAAATGCTGTACATCATACTGAAGTTTGAAATCATTATACACAGTTAGACAAACCAGAGATTGTTTTCAAAATAACACGCATTCAAACCGGCATGGCTTATACGGTATTTAAAATTACGAGTAAATTAACGAAAGTAAGTAAAGGAAAAGCTCAGGCCACCACAGAAGCTTACTCCATAGGCCTTTTTACAAAACAGATACTATTTTCAGAATAATTAAGTGAAATGTGTTTTCGACTTATGGCACCGGGCCATGAGGAAATGGGAATTTTATAAAATTGATTGCAACACAAGTACAGCAACTAGAAACAAGATTGAGCACTTTTTGGAAAGCTGGAGAACTTTAAAAGCGAATGGCATTAGTTTTGAAACCCAAAATACAGCATTAATGCACCACTTTTAAACGAATACTGATACACTTTTCAAGCAGTGACATGAGATTCTACACAGCAACTGGTAGTAATTTATTATGAACAAACGGTTGAGTTTACAGTAAAAATTATAACTGAGTAAGTTGTTCATTAGCAGTTTCTCTAATTAATATAAAAATTTCAGAGCTCTACATTTCTCCCTTTTGAAGAACTATGTCATGGGGAGGTAGGTTACATGGGTAGTGGTACACAAGCTATATATGGAGTTGAGGAGCCACGTTGGCTCAGTTGTCGCAGGGTAGTCATTCGGAGAGGACCTGTTGTGCAGCGCAGTGGGTAGTTCTCCCGAACAGGAAGTGGTTGCCGGACAAGCATGCTTTTGGTGTCAGGCATCATGGAATTTTTCAAGTGGTGCCACCCAGTCTAAACTTTAAACCCGGAACTCTAAAATTTTGAGAGGGGTTTCTGTTGTCGGTCTCTCATCTTCGTTTCATAACTTGCAATCTTTTGGAGAAAATGTCTGATTGCCTTTCAACTGTAACACTGATTATTTTCTGTTCAAGAATGTAGTGATGGTTAAATTTTGAACAGTTACTTTATTTTCGTAGTTTCAACCTAACCTTTCCTTTCCTAAGGTTAATTTAGGAAAATGGCAACTGCAATTAGATTACAGTTGATTTATCAAAGGTACTTTTCACAGTTTAACAGTTTGGACTTTTTTGTTTAAACATTTTATGAAACTTTATTCAAAATGCAAGTTGTGAGTTAAGATGACTACTGATTCCAACCCCGGTATACAATTTAGCTCCTTACATTACCACGGGACAATGACATTATAATCTTCCTTTGTGAAGTCTCCAGCTTGGAATCGTGGAGATTTAGAATCTACTGCTTTTGATCATTGATCCTGTAGGGGTGACAGTTCCAGGCCGTACTCATGTAAGAGTCACTGTTAGGAACATTGCTGCACCCCCAGTGAAACCAGTGTCCACAGTCTTAGCAAGTCACTCCTTCCTTTATTAATCTCTAGCAATTTACACAGATATTATTAATTTTCATACCTTCAGAAAAATGTAAGAATTTAGGAAGAAAAGAACTTTCAGTTATTTACTTTTGAATTAGCTGCTTGTGTATCAATTGCCTGAGAAAAACAAAAGTAAGCTCAAACTAATAAAAAATGAAAATTGCTCAATCATCCAAAATTTGAATTTAATATAACCTTTAACAAATTCAAAAACTTCCTACAAAACAACACTAATGATATTAAAAGAACTAGGGGATGGTTTCTATTTTAAAAAAGGTTCACTAACCCTTAAAAACTACACAGCAAACTTCAAAGCAAAACTAATGATTTTAAAAGAGATTCAGTCACAGTATAACAAAAATATAGAAATTTGATGAAACTTTAAGATGTAAACATTACCCCCTTAGTACTGAATCTACAATTGACAGATTTGTGTAATGTCACTGCTGTTTTAGTGTCTGTAACTGTTTACTCAATAAGATTCCACCCTCTTGAAATTTCTCATTAACCAGCTACATTTCAAAAGTTTAATTTACTTGGATTTTGACACTAATAAATCTTACTAATAAATCTGCTTCATGTATATTGTTTGTTATTTAATTATTATTGTTTATTATTTGCTTATGATTTGTTATTATTTGTTTATTATTAAATCCTGTATTTTTATTTAGTGTTAATTATAATAAGTTTATTTATTAATTAACTCTTTTTTGATTTTTTGTTAATACTAAATGTGTTTTTTATCTAACCGTGCTATGATGGAATTCACCATAGATTTTACATCTGCTGTTATTAATCACAAACATGCATTTTTTTTTATTTTTTTTTTACATCGGCATTTCTAAGTCAATAGAGATAAGTAGAAGCTAGAGTGAGTTTTAGGATAGTCCTATAAAGTTTATTCTGTGAAAATTATGTTGAATTTTCTGTTATTAATAATGTGTATGACCTTATTAACCTGGCGATCCCAAATGGCAGTTATGTTACTAAATAACAGATCTTCCAAGTGGCTGTCCTGTCTACATCTGTCTTAGAATTTGCTTAATATACTATCAGTAATCGTATCAGTAAAAGAGACCTGTAGTTTAACTCATGTAATTTGAATCGCAAAGCATTCTGGCATATCTTGTTTACTCAAAGTAAGCTGTGGCAGAGATAAAGAATGGTTTAAAGGCCTTTCTAAATCTCGGAGACTTCCAGAATTGAAACAGGAGCTTTTCAATCTGTAGTGAGGCACTTTATCTCAGAGCCACCTTTCGCTTTCTGCTTAATCCTCTATTCTTGCTTCAGCTTCAGTGTTATGAATCATAAGCAATGCACCAAATAATATATTTTGGGGAGGGGAATGTTCAGTGTCAATGACAGCAAAAAATTGGCCAACTGTATCATATTTGGAAGCATATTAAACATTGCATTTAGGCAGAACAGCAAACACTATTTTGAAATCTATTTTTTATTTATTAAAGATATTTTCAGTAAAATTTGTAACTTAACGTGAAAAGGGTATCGTTTCACATAAATAAATCCACTGTAGAAATTGTATACATTCCTATGATTTTATTGCTCTGTTTTAATTTTAATATTAGCAAACTGTAATAATAGATACAATGAAAATGTTGTTAGGCAATGAAATTAAGGAAGGATATTGAAAGTAATCCCATCACTTACCACAGATGTAGGCAGGATGGCTGCAGCAAACAAATAAACATGAATACACTTTATAATATTTTAGTATCATATATATTATTTCTATAAGGTATTTCTTTGTCACAAGCCTGTATCTTCCTTCATACTTAACCGAAATCAATGAAAGAGGTGTCATTTTAAAGCTTATGGTCTTCACATTTTAAGAAATGAAGTTTTCGGAATTCGACCCTTAAAGGGCAGAAATGTCAATATTTATAAAATTCTGCTTTCTGTGTTACGAGTCATTTATCTCCCTGGATACCTATCTGAAATCTTTTAATGAAGTATCATTTTTAAAGATTAAGATCTCCGCTTTAGTGACGTCATATATTAACCCTTTCACGGCTACGGGCATACATGTATGCCCTGCCGCTAGAAAGACCAGACGGCTACGGGCGTAGATGTATGCCCAGCGGACGGAAAGACCAGACGGCTAACGGCATACATATACGCCCGGCAGGCGGGAAGTCCTGACGGCTAACGGCATACATATACGCCCGAGCTCGGAAGCAGGTAAACGGATAATTGTTGTTGACCGCATTTCTGAGAATACTGAGAATTTCTGAGAACACTGTTATACTCTGGACTTTCTGTAGGAAAACACTTTAGTTTTCACCTCCCCTGGGCCCTTACTGCTTACGAGCCTAACATTCGGCCAGTTCTATTTGTTTTTTTTTCTGGTGAGACGACAGCGTTCGTATCTGTAGCCTTTGCCATGTCGGGACGCAGTATATCGGACAAGGAAATCATGGATATCCTCATCAATAGTAGCAACAAAGATTGTAGAACAGAAGATTCTTCCTCTGAAGACGGAAAATGAAATGAAGTAAGTGAAACTTCGTCGGGAAAAAGAAAGTATGAATGGTCGGAGAATAATCCTGTGACGAAACGACACCGTTTTGTGAACACATTTATCGGGTAGAAAGGAGACTTCGAAGAGTCAGCAAGTCATTTAGATTACTTTTTGTACTTCATGTACATGGAATTTGTTTCTGCCATCTGTACACACATCAATAATTATTATAAACTGAAAAAATGACGACTGCACCCAGTAGATTAGCACGCCAGAAGCCTATAGAGACAGCAGAATTTTATTGCTTCCTGGCGTGTTCTCTGCTTAAGCCTAGAAGTAAGAAGTTAGAAGTAAATGAATATTGGTCGAAAGATTCTTTGCTTAAAACACCAATATTTTCTAACATAATGGCCAGGGACCGGTACAAGTTGATCCTGCGTTTGTTGCACTTCAGTGGCAATTCCACCACATCTCAAGATATTATTGTGAAAATACGGCTCATTGTAGATCACACAAAAAATAAATTCCGCGAAGCTGTAGTACCCTTTGAGAATCTAGTGATCGATGAAAGTCTGCTACTGTTCAAAGGAAGGCTTCGCTTCAAGCAGTACATATCAAATAAACATAGCCGTTTTGGCATTAAAATTTTCGTTCTTTGTGACGTACAAACCAATTATATTCTGGATTATATTGTATACACTGGTGTCACCACGGAAATAGAAACTGGAAATGCTGATTGGGGAAAATCAGGCGATGTTGTTGTTAGTTTATTATTGCCATACCTCAATAAAGGTCATACCACATATTTAGACAATTGGTATTCGAGCCCCGAATTATTCCTGTGGCTACGAACGCGCGATTAGCCCAGAGCGGCCGTAGCCTGCAGCAGTTGCTGGACCACTCAGCCGCCCGCCGGACAGGCACACGGTGGGTCCGCTCGCCCCAGCCACCAGGGAGGCAGGACGCTCGGCATTCGTAGCCGCGAAAGGGTTAAGACAGAAATTTTTCAGAATTCGACCCTTAGAGGGCAAAAGTATCAATATTTTTGCAATTCGTTTTTGTGTCACGAGCGATTTATCTCCCTTAATATCTAACCGATATAGATAAATGAGGTATCATATTAAAGACTAAGGACTACACCGTGGTAGCATTATATTTTAAGACAGGATTTTTTTCGTAACTTGACCCTTTAAGGGCAAAAATGTTATTTTTTCTTAAATGCGTTTTTTGTATCTCGAGCCATTTTTCTCACTGGATATCTAACCAAAATCAATAAATCAAGTAAGATTATGAGAAATAGTGTCTCAGCATTGGTGATATCATATTTTAAAAAAGAAGTTTTTGGAATTCAACCCTTAAAGGGAAAAAGTATAAATGGTTCTACAACGCATTTTTGTGTCACGAGCTATTTATCTCCCTTGACATCTAACCGATATAGATAAATGAGATATCATATTAAAGACTAAGGTCTCCGCCATGGTAACATTATATTTTAAGAAAGGAATTTTCCATAATTCGACCCTTAAAGGGCAAAAATGTCAATATTTCTAATATACGTTTTTTTGTATTTCGAGCCATTTATCTCTCTGGATTTCTATCCAAAATCGATAAATGAAGTAGGAGTATGAAGAGTAATGACTAAGCTTTGATGAAATCATATTCAACCTCACTATTCTTCGCATTTTATTCGCGAAATTTTCGCACGGGTCGTCTAGTTAATCTTAATTGTGTTTTATAAGTAAGGTACATTATCTGGTCAAAAGTATTCAGACACCTACCTGAAAGTGCTCCTAAACTTTACCAATATATAATTATGATATATATATAATTATATATATATATATATTATTATTGGACATTAATATGGGGTAGGTCCACTCATTGCCTTTATGACAGCTTTAACTCTGCTGAAGAGACCTTCAGTGTGGTGTCTGAATGAGAAGGTAGTGATGTTGGGATCTGGAATGAAGTAAATGTTCTAGTTCATCCCAGAAGTGTTCCATTGGGTTAAGGTTGGAACTTTCTTCTGGCCAGTACATTTAAGGAATCTTACTGTCCACAAATCATTGCTTCACAGATGCAGCTTTATTACAGAGTGTATTGTCATGCTGATACAAGCAATCATATTTTCCAAACTGTCCTGTCCTGTACTGTACACAGTACACGATAATTTAAAATGTGTTCATATCCTTCCACATTCAGAGTTTTCTTAAGTGCAATAAGTGGACCACACTGTTGCCCATACTATATACACCACCTCCTCCATACCTCATTGTTTGCACTGCTCATGATGGCAGTTAATATTCTCCAGGCATTCACCAAACCCAAACCATTCTGGGTTGCCACAAGGTATATAGTGATTTATTACTACAAATCACTCATTCCCAGTCATCCATTGTCATCTCCCATTACACTCCCTCAAGCATCACTTACCATTGACTACAGAAATGTTTGGCTTATGAACAGCATCTGGACCTGCGTACGCCATTCTTTACAACTCCTGACACACAGCTGGACTGCTGATGGCACTTTGAAATTCATTAGTGATGTCTTCCGCTGATTTATTGCAATTGTATACAACCACTCTCTGCAATGCTCAACAATCCCAGGTCTGCCTGCTCTTGGTTTAATTGTGACTGTTCCATTGTGTTTCCATTTCATTAATCATGTCATCAGAAGTTGACTTGGACAGCCAGGGGTGGATCCGGGGGGGGGGGCGCTAACAGGCTCAAGCCCCCCTGCTCTAAAAACATCTAGGTCACCTCTGATGAGACGACATTGTGATTTTTGGGGACCTTTTTTTTTTTTTTTTTTAGCTCTGCTGTTCTTATATGGGCAACAATGTTGACATGGGATTTTCTGTCGTCGGCCCTCCCCATCCTGTAAATCCTAACCTCGCCCCAAGTCAAGCCCCACCCCCCTCCAAACCAAAATCATAGCACCCCCAAACCAAAATTCTGAATCTGCCCCTGTGGACAGCTTTAGTAGGTTTGAAATGTTCACTATGGATTTTTCACTCAGTTGACTTCCAATGACTGTTCCACATTCTAAGTCACTGAACTATGCTGACTGACTCATTCTGCTGTCACAGCTTCTCTACTGACAACACAATACTCTACACCTTCTTGTTTACTGGTTGGTCTGCCTGTTGTGACATCTAGCATTGAATTCCACATTACATAGGTGTTTCTGCATACTCTTGATCACATAGTGTAAAAGGGGAGGGAATCGGATGTGTACAGAATGAGACTTACTAAATGACTCCATATATGGTGAGTCTCAGTGTGTTCATATTCCATTGCCACAGAATGCTCCTATAAAACACGATTAATGATATTCCTAAATATTGTTAAGTGTGTTCATTCATGTTTATCTTTCCATCATGGACCCTCTGCCTTCATGTATTATGGGTTTATTTTCACTATCCTTCCTTATTTTCTGATCATAGAGAGTTGTGTTTGAAAATGAACCTTAATACTTGTTATTTATAGGAATTATCTACAAGGGAATCTAAAATTCACTTTTAATAATTAAAAGAAAAATCCTTACTACTGTCTACAAATTCTTACTCCTGTTTCAAAAATATATTTATACTTTCGGAAAATGTGAACACCAGGAAGATACATAGAATAAAGTAATGTCTGGCTACACCAACTACTGTATTTAATTAAATTTATTTTAGTTTTTGTTCTGTTTGTTTCAGTCATATGAAAAAGCAGACATTACAAATGGAGACGACTGGAGATTATTCAGGAATTAGATACAGCTGAGCAAAATGCAGAAGAGGTGTGTACATCTGCAACATATTTTACATCATGTAGAGATTTTTTGGATGCTGGTAGCACATCTATGCTAGCAACCAGAAACCATGTGCTTGAGGATGCACTATCTGTTAGAGTTACCCTTCGATAATGTAATAAATGATAAACATAACAGGTACAGAATGCATGTTAATTAGGACAACTGAAATTAATTGGTGAGCAATCTGCTTGATTCCTCGATTTGATCTCAAGCAACCTATGGACAGAATTATAATAAATGGATCCAGCTTGCAATTGGCAATCCTGTACTGTTCAGAATAGGAGTTGGAGAAATCACGATGCCTGCTGACTATAAAAACTGTCAACTGCTGGCAAATAATGTGCAGTGTACAATGCTGTGGTGGTAGGTTTAGCTACACAAACAGAGTTCAGTGGGTCAGTGGTAATGCTCAAGTGTGGCATTTCCTTGGTTTTCTGAAATCATTCCCGGTGATTCCTCAAAAGACAATGACTGAATTTCTTCCCATTTGTTGTCACCCCACCTTTCCTGCCTCTAATGATCACAATGAACTGAAAAGCTATCGGCATAAAAACAAAACAAAGTGGGTCAGATCTAACTGAAATAACACTTTCTTTCCTTCTGAAATTCTTGATGTGACTGGATATCTATATTGCCAAAGGCTTACTTACCACTGGGGTCAATCTAATCAGTCTATAATTCTTATCCCAATTTTTATCACCACCTTTTGAACCTGTAGTACACACTTGTTATGCATCTTCAGAGACAATATAAATAGTATTTCTAGATATAATACAGTTGCATATCCTTTAACACATCAATTGTAATATTAACCATGCCACCCACATTATTCTTTTTTAACCTAGCTAGTTTTATTGTACTATTACTGTTTATAATTTCCTGGTCTACCCATTTCTACTTACGTGTTAAATTTTCTACTCCCATCCTTTTGTGACAGTTTTTCTTTAGAAATGAATTTTGGTCCTAAATTTGGAAAAGTTGTTTCCTTTTATCATATTTTACAGAAATCAGAAAAATTAGATACAAAATGTACTGTAATGCGCTAAAATTCTAATCTTGCCTTATGGTAGTTTTACATATTTTGGTGACTGTTAGATAAGCATTACCTGCATAAATTAGCTTCCTCTATAGGGATAATTAAAGAATTAAAGAAATAGAGCAGTGTTGCTTTTTAATGTAATTATTTATTTATGAATAGGAAGATAATACTTGGAAGGATTCTGTAAAGAGAATGAAAGGAGTAGTAGACATATAATGGGTCTGCAGGGTGATCCGGAATGGTCAGAGAATCCAAAATGACTGGAAGAAAGGGCTAATAATACCAATTCTTAAGGAAGGAACAGTATTAACTACCAGACCTTCCATGGTATTTTGCCACTGTGCACGATAAATGATAAAGTTTTGGAAAGCACAAGAAGAAAAACAGCTGAAAGGCAGCTAAATGAAGAACAATATGGTTTCAGACAAGGAAGATCAACCATTGACTTCTTGTTTGCAATAAGGCAGCTACAAGAGCACCACCATGTGGATAGCAAGGATCTGGTGATGACCTTTTTGAACATAAAAAAGGTGTATGACATCCTCAGTCAAAATAGTGTGTGGGAAGCAAAATATGTAAATGGTTTCAGTTGAAAAATTGATTAAAGTTCCTTCTCACCTCTGTTATTAATGGTGGTGATGGTTGCAATATTGAAGAATGTGGGGAAGAGCATTGGGTAAAGATTTGATTTTGATGTATGGATTGGAAGCTTGGGTGATGAAGGATAGGAACAAAAAGAATGTACGAGATATGGAACCGTAGCTCCAGAGGAGTAGCATAGGAATAACAAGATGGGGTAGAATGAAAAATGAGAAAATCAATAAGAAACTGAACAAAGAGTAGAGAAATGAAGGTTTTAGTGATATGATCATGTGAAGAGAATGGGAGAAATTAGGATGATGAAGATGCTAGACAATGTGAGGTAACTACCAGAGAAATAATATAAGTAAAATAATATATTGTTATATGGATCACTACAGCAAAAGAGTATAGATAATTAAGTTGACTAGATTATAATATGATGGATATCAATGACATTATTATAGGTAATTATGTTGATGTGACAAGCATAAGTGAGATGAGTCTGAGAAGTGAAGAATGTTTTAATTTAGTTTGTAAAAAAAAGAAAAAGATCTGCAAATGATTCATGAAGTATGTGAATTAAATGTTGAATGGTTGAAAACGAGACAAGTTATTTAATGCGGATTAGATTGTTTTCAAGATGACAACTTATTTTTAACCAGCAGGGAGGAAGCTATCATTTTCCGTTTTGGTGTGTCTAAGATGCAAAATTCGTTATAATATAAACATTTATTAATTCCTAGGCTTGTCATGTCACAAGTGAATCTAAACAATTAAAAGGATCTAACTTGGAGCACAACATGGAGCTATAAGGAAAGAGGCTCAGCGGAAGAGTAAGTGACAAATGGGTGAAAGGTGTTATAAGGAAAGAAGAGGGAATTGGATGACAACCGAAGAAGAGAGATGATGGATAAATAGGAAGTGTTAGAGAGGTTTTTGTTCCAAGTAGATCTGTCCAGTGTTTGGAAGCTGTTGTAGATAATGTTGATGTTTTTTTTTAGGAAAATATTCTAAATTTTAAAGGCAACTGACTGGTTTATTGGCATTAAACTTACCTTAGTTTAATCTAATTTTTAGTTAATCTTTGAAAACATCTAATAATGAACACAAAATTGTTGAGCTCGGTGTTAAATAACATTAGTTTTTCATGTAGTTCATACTAGACTTTGAATCTGAAAATAGTGAAGTCAATAGTGAGGGAGTCTTTTATTAAATTGTGACTTGTCTTGTCTTACGTATTGCAAGGGAAATTTAATTTCTTACATACTATAAATTATCACGATCACAGAATTTCATACAAAAGATTAGGACATATGGGTGATATTCACATCAAATTTTTTCATAAATCAAATGTTGATGAAGAAGTGACTGAGAGGTTCCAAACTGAAGCGGTTCTTGATATGATAAATTTTTAATTCCACACCCTTATAGTTAATTTTTAGAATAAGAATAATATTTATTAGAAAAACTTAACTGAAAACATGAATAGTTATAGCTTTATTAAAATTCTATTACCTTAACAAGTTTTGATTACTTCCAACCTTCCAAATTATGGATAATGTGCTTTTCATTCTGTTATCAGTGACTAATATGTAGCTGAAATAATTACTAGTAATTTAAATTTTATACATTTATCTCTAAAACATTCTGCTTTTTTATTATTTTTTGTCAGTCATCATTTCAGTGTTGATAATTCTGGGATTCTATGCTGCATCTTCCCCCTGCTCCATATCTTAGAACATTTCATTATCAGGGGATTCCAGCGTACTGCTATATTCATGAGCAATTGATGCTGTCTGAATCTTGAGAGTCAGCAAGTAAAGCTTGTGGTGAAAATACCATAAATGGAGCAGAGGAAAGGCACAATATAACATCCTGCAAAGAACTTGTAAGCCTACGGAAATTACCAACAATTCTTCTTTGGTTTTGTTGTAGGACATAAACTTCTAATCATCATTTCCTTCTATCTGCCTCATAATTTCTCCTTGTTCTATCATCTCTCTCTCTCTCTCTCTCTCTCTCTCACTCTCTCTCTACCGCCTTCCCCCCACCCTTTTGAAAGTATCAGTTTGTTTAAAGTAGTATTAACCTGCTGTAACTGTGTGTTATGTCGTATCTTTCAATAACTGTGAAATTTAGGCTAACAGTTTTGGTGTTCATGTTTTGCTTTTATTTTGGGATCAATGTTTATATATTGCTCAGATGGTTTAATTAATTTAGTTTTATAGATGGTTTAGTTTTTCTACTAACTTGAATTCAATTAAACATAATGAAGGTGACTAGTTCCATTAATTGTAAACTAACATTGTAAGAGCTGTGAATGAACATTAATAAGAAATACAGTATTGTTACTGGGGTGGTTTTATTTTATATTGTTCTTTTGTAATAGATATATACAACTTATAAATTTCACAATCAGTGTTGGGTACAGCTTCTGTATAATACACTTTATGAAAATATTTGTAAGTTCAAATATTGTGTTGTGTGTCGGTAGTAGTTGTTCTATTTTATTACAATACTCTTTAGCTGGTAGTATTATTCAGATCACTTTTCCTTTTATTAATTAGGAAAAGAGTTTTTGAATGATTTTGTGGATTGTCTAAGATGTATTTACTTATTAAATATGTCTTCCAGCACCCACATTTACCATCATTTCACTAAGACATTTAATAAGTATTTGCAGTTCCAGACAACTTACATTTTCATTGAGGCTTGCATCCTTTACTGTAGCATATATTTTATAATTGTTGTGCAGTCAGCCACTAATTACTTATTTATATTCAAGAGAAAGCTCTGATTGTCTGCTAATGTATTAAAATTTTGATTTTATTTTGAAAAATAGATGGATTAACATTTTCAGTTCACCTTGTGTTTTAATGCCACCTCCCTTTCATCCAAAAAAACACACACAACCCTCTGTCTGCAAGCAATTTGCATGTGTTAATGAATGATAAAATGTGTTTTATTTGTGATATTTTTTAAATTAATCATAGCTCCTGTTTCTTTAGTAACTGTTGTGTGAGAGAGTACTAACTAATTTATCATTTTCTTATTCCTATCCCCTGCAACTAAACTGTCCAATCTGATCCACCCATTTTTCATATTCACTCCAAGCCAGAATCCTGAAAAAGCAGTGCATCTCTTTGAGTCCATCTTGAAATCATATCCAAAGTCTCCCAGAGCTCTTTATGGGAAAGCTGTTGCTTTGGATCACCTTGCTGAGAAGAAGAAAAGTAATTTCATCTTGGAGAAAGCAATTGATGCCTACAGACAAATAATTTCACTGGGCCAACTGGTAAATGATAATCTTTTTGTCCTGGCAGCTGAGCGTTGCATCGACAGAATGCGATTTATAGGTAAATTTTTTTTGTTTCTCAGAAATTACTATCCATTTTTTTTTTTAAAAAAAAATCAAATCCTTATAGCACTGTATGTATGTTTCAGGCTCACATTCCAGAGCAATTACAGTTCACAAAATTCTCATAACAAGATTCCCAGATAACCCAATATATGCAAACCAACTTGCTGTGACGTACCTTATGATTAACAGGTTAGATTCAGTTTTACCAAATATTTAAGATTCACAGTTATTAATTAACTTTATTAATTGTTTGTTAAACATAATGTCAAACAATTGTGTTGAAATTTATAACTACATCTTACAGTATTTAGAATTTCATTTAATTGAGAATTCTTATTGTATATAACAGTCAGAAAATAGTTTCATTTGGGTCTGTTATTTTTATTCTTTTCTTGCCTTGAAATAATTTAAGTCAAGTTTCCCCTCACAACTCTGAATTTCTATAAGACTTCCAGAAGCAAAAGAAGTTCTGAAGGATGTCTTGCGAAAGTGGCCAAATGATGGTTTTGCTCAAGTTCATTATGGGTTCATTCTTAAGACAGGTGATAATAATATGACAGAAGCTGTCAAGTACCTTCAGCAGGGAATAGCTTCCAGGGAACCTGGGACGATTGATGGACGCTTCTTTTTTCAACTTGGAGATGCTCTAATGCGACTTGGACGCAGAAAAGAAGCAATGGATGTAGGTATTTAATCTTCAGAGACTTAAGATACATTTTGTAGATACATATTAACTTTGTCATTGTTCCTATTGCCAGGTTAATGAACTTGGTGTAAAGGAGGGACTTTTCTTATCCAAGTACCAACGGTCACTTTACAATGTGAACAGACTTCGTGCTCAGCCATGGTGGTCACCTGAGGAAACAACATATGCAAATTATTTCAGGTACAGTATCATTAGTAATATCATACTTGAACCCGAATCCTCAAATATTAAATGAAATTTGCCAAAACGTTTCCATAACATAGGAAAAGTGGGATAGGAAAGGTTTGCTGAGGTGATAAATAGCTTAATTCTGAACACAGCAGTGAGTAAAACAGTCAAAAACATGATTTTTCAGGCATATCCACACTTTCAAACACTGTTGTTCTTCTCCCATCATGAGAACAAAATGCAGTAGTTTCAAGTGGGATGCAAGTGGTAAGAGGTATTATTTGAGGTTGAAATGAGGGAATATACAGCAAGCGTACAAGTATGTAGTTGAGGTAATGTGTTTTTACGGGCTGGTGTTTTCAAGTAGATCTCCAAACGCTTTGACCATTATAAAATATGAAGTGTTGTTGTGAAATTGAGTTTATCTCACTCCTGCTGTCAGACATAACGATGTTGCTTTGCACCATATCTCTGTCATTACAAAATAGACAAACTTCCAATAATTCTAAGCTGCTGCTAACTCAACTACTGCTTTCCTACAATTGAGAGCAGTCACAAATCCTTAAAAGAATGGTTTCAAAAGTTTGCCATCTCACATTCATACCATTCTATATATTTTCCTATTTTGTGTTAATAATTTTTTTGAATAATGTGCAGTGGTACTAATCAAGTGCAGAAAAGCTTTTTGGCAGTAAAAATGACAAGAATAGGGAAAATAACCGTATCACTCACAGAAGTTGAAGACAAGAGGGCAACGACAAACACATAAAACATGAAATGAGCAAAATTTTAAAAGATTTTGGTTTAAAACTTTATTCATGTAGAAAAGTATGATCCATTTGGCAAAGGAAGTGCAATGCAGCCTACTGTATGACTGGGACTGACAGAGATAACCGGGAAGCAGTGGTAATAAAAACTTAGTAAAATATCAATAACTATGGATAAACAATATTGCTGTTGTAGGCACAGCATGTGAATAGATGCAAATATATAAGTTTGAATAGCAAAAAATAAGGAAGGGTAGGGGAAAAACCCATCACTTATGACAGATGAAGGCATGAACACCAAAAACTACAAAACACACATTTCACAACATTTCAGTTAGTTTCTTAGTCATGTAAGAGATGAGACATGTGGTAGGGGAAAAGATGTGAGCCCAACCAGACCCACCATATGAATTAACCAAAGATGAAACACATGGGAGGGTGAGGATATGACTGGTGGGGTGAGGGGGGGGGGGGAGCAGAGAATGTTGACCAAAGATTATTACGAATCGGTAATCTCTGTGACATTCAGTAGAAATAAAATAAATTTTTTTAAACTCATAATTTGGCTTTATTATAAGAGAAAATAAGTGAATAAATAAATAAAAATAGAAATAAGTAAAAATATACTAAATATATATATATTCAGAAATATCTTTGAAAAATGAGTGTAAAATTCGAAAATAGTGACAGGTTTAGCATAGGTTGTCTGTTGTCTAGGATGTGTTTTGAGAAGCAAGTTCCCATCTACAGAGTTTCGAAGAGCTTGTGGTGTCTGGAAAAACTCTGACAGCTCTAACCGTGAAACAGGTCTTAAAATTGTTGAAACATGTGAGCTTGCATGGATTGCCAATGGATGATCTGGGTTGGCTGTGTAAACTTTTTGCCTGTGGCCATTCATCCTGTAGGACAGTTGTTGAGTGGTGAGACCAATGTACGAAGCAGTGCAGTGAAGGCAGGTAAGTTGATAAATTAGGTGGGTGTTAGTGTAGGTGGCGAGTCCAATATTAGGAAAGAATTCTCCTGTGATGGGTTTTAGAGTGCTGCACGTTTTGCAATGGGGTCTGTTGCAAACTAAAGATTCATATGAAGGTCCAGGAGATTCAGAAAGTAAGTACTTGTGGACTTAACACGTTTCATAGTTAGAGTTGTTCAAGTATTCCCAGACACCATAACCTCTTTGGAACTCCATAGATGGGAACTCCCCTTTCAACACATCCTCAACATCAGATATACCCCTGGCCTCAATCTAAGCTAAACCTGTCACTATTTTGCAATTTTACAGTCAGGTTTCATATATTTATGCACTTATTCTCTCCTATAACAGATACGAATTATAATTATAAAGCGTTTTCATTTTTATGTCGACTGATCATCGCAGAGATAATCTTTGGTCCACTTTCTCCCACTATCACCTGCACAATTCCCACCCTTCCACATGTTTCATATTTGGTTCATTCAAATGATGAGTCATGATGTGCTCACATCATTCCTCCTGACACATATTTCATCTGCTTCATGACTAATGTTATTCACCAAAATATTGTGAATTGTTTTTTGTCCTTTTTAAGTGTTGTTCTGGCCCTACTGCCTTCATCTGTGGTAAGTGACAGGCTATTTTCCCTAGCCTATTTTATTTTCAGCATTTAATGGCAGTTTTATTGTTTCCATTATCCATTTGAATAACAGTAATAATAAATAATTACATCAATAATGTAATAATGGAATAAACACTTACACAATAAATAAATAAACAAACATGAAGTCTTCACGGGATCTCAGCCGTATGGTGTTGAAGAAAAACAACAACGAGCTTTCAGCGGCTGGCTCTGCCGCCATCTTCAGGTCTGATGTTATGCAGGGAGCACAGACCTGAAGATGGCAGCAGAGCTAGCCACCGAAGCTTGTTGTTTTTCTTCAACACCATGAAGACTTCATATCATCGATATGCTGTGAAAGCCTTCATTCTCACAATAAATAAACAAACAATAAGTGATGAATTTATTGGTTGGGTTTTATTGGAGGTTGAGGCCTGGTGTCCATGCTAGTTCCTATCTATGGACTTCAAAGGTGGTGGTATGAAAACTCTGTTAGCTCTTACTTTGAAACAGGTGCAGTTTGAGAGTTGTCAGAAATGACATGGCCTGCCACTACACAGTCTAGGTTGGAAATATTGACTTTGGCCATTCATTCTAACTTTATGTGGTAGTTGATGGTGAGACCTATGTAAGGACTTGGGCAGTAGAGGCAGGTTAGTTGATATATGAAATGCGGAGTGATGCATTTGTCTCGCCTCCTGCATGACTAATGTTATTAACCAAAATATTGTGAATTGTTTTTATGTGTTTTATGTGTTTGTCTGGCCATCCAGACTTCATCTGTGGTAAGTGACAGTGATGTCCAGTGATAGTGATGGTAGAAGTTTCCCCTGTCGTTGGATATGGCTGGGTTGAGATGGTTGGATGCTTGCTGCAAGTTTAGCAGTGAGGTCTCTTTCTTGGAAAGGTTCCATTTGGTGGTTGAGGAGAATCTGAAGGGGTGTATTATCAATCAGGGGAGGTTGTGGACAGGGTTTTGTGGAGAAGGGTGTGCATCTTTGGGAAGGAATGTAGAAAGTCGTGCCCTTGTTGCAGAATCTGGTTACTGGAATCGAGAACAGGAGAGAAATGGATTACAAAGTTGGGGATATCGTTAGTTTTCACACAAAAATAGTTGTGATATGTTTGTGGGTAGGGAGTAGTGAGAAATAAAAGATGATTAAGATCACCAAAGCATGTGACAGAGAAAGTTTAAACGCACAATATTGATTATTTACACACACACATGTCTACAGGAAGAATCAACTGAGGATAGGGAAATGAGCCACCACTTACCTTTAGATGGTGGATGTGGCGCACAAACATGCAGAAAAGACAAAAACACAACAGATAAAGAAATTTTTGGGACAAGCTCATTATCAACAGGAGAACATTATTCGAGGTGGGTGTTAGATCACCCACCTCCCACAATGTTCTCCCATTCATAAAGGGCCTGTCCCGAAAATTTCTTTATCTGTTGTGTTCTTATCTTTTCTGTGTGTTCGTGCCCCACATCCATCATCTAAAGGTAAGTAGTGGCTCATTTCCCTATCCTAATTTAATTCCTTTTCACTACTTAGTGCCTTTGATTTTATTGTTTACTATATATGTATATGAAAATAAGATAGGATAGGGAAAATAAACAATTACCCGTCACTTACCACAGATGAAGGCAGGAGGGCGAGACACGTGTATATGTATATGCATATGCATGTGGTGCAGGTCCCTTCATGGTGCAGTTCCCTAGGCTATAGGCTAGGTAGCCTATGCCTAAATACATCCCTGCTGTTAGCATCTTGCATATTGTGTGTTCTAAAACCCTTACAACAATTACTAGTCAAGTGTTTAGTTATTTCTTTATTTACAAAGAAAAGGTTCCAACATAAATTACTAGTAACACAGAATCAAATGATTGTTTCAAATTATGCCTATTTCTGGATTTCTCCAGAAGATTGCAAGCCCACTGGAAAGAAATAAGGGATGAAGCACTGAAAACACTTTATGATTCAAATAATAATCTATTCAAAGATGAATCTGAAAATCTGAAGGACCATGGAAACTGGAAGCAACTGGAGCTCTTTGCTAGAGGTAACACTTGCACTAATTTAATTTGACTTGGTGATATTCTTTGTATTTAGTTTTTCTAGTGAATAAGTCTTTCTTATATCAGTTGTAAAATCTATCCATGTAAAAATGAATGTTTGTCCTCTATGTATTCTTGAACCATTCATCCGATTATGATGAAACTTTGGTGAGTGCACGACTGCAAAGGTTACTGGGGGAAAAAACCATTCCCTCTTCTTGTTTCCACTCCTGTAATTATTGTCATTGGTCTTTATACAAAGCTACAGTTTCTACCAGATTTTGAAGGAAGTTTGCACCCATATACCTTAAAACAAACAGATATATACTGTACATGTGGTTTTCTAAAGCATAAGACTTTTCCCTTTACCCCCTCCCCTCTTAATTTCCAATGAACCTTATAGAATCCCAATGTTTTTATGTGATTTCTATGGAACTTTCAAACATATAAATTAAAACATGGAGAAAAATGCTGTTTACATTTGATTTACAAAACCCAACTACTCCCCTCCTTTACCCCACCCACTTTATTTTCGCCAATGTTTTTTATAATTATCCACAGTTTTTATATAATGTCAATGGATCTTTGCATATGTATACTTTAAAACAAACAGAAAAATATTGTATACTTTTGGTTTGCCAAAGCCAAACCCCTCTCCCACTTTACCCCTACCATCTTAATTTCCAAAGTTCTTTAAGCAAACTCACAATTTTTACTCGACTTGGATGGAATTTTGCACATGCATACATGAAAATAAAGAGAAAAATACTGTCTACATTTGGTTTAGGAAAACCTTCCCATTTTCCTCCATCGCCCTACTTAAGCAAAATTTACATTTGAATCCATTCAGTTTTTCACTAATATCTTTAATACGCTGGGGAAATTTGCAAAATTAGATAGGGATATTCTTAGAGTACATAATATTTCCTGTCAAAGAGCGTTGGACCAATTCCAATCTGACAGTTCCTGTCCAAGAAATTTGAACATGAATTTTAAAAGTTATTTTAAAGTTTTTTTGATGTGACACAAATCTACAGGTATTATTTGATATCGAAGGATCTTTGCACAAATGAGGTGGTACCCAAAAATAACTGGAGTAGCATTGCCATGGGCGGAGCTTGTGTAGTACGCGTTTCTTCCACTAGGTGTTTATAGCACAACTCATTGTCAATTCAATGCCATTTGTGCTGTCAACCTGGCTTGTTCTGTTAATCTGCAGTGATTGTTTTTGCTAGTGTTGTTTTGTTATTATTTCATTTTTGATGATGGCAAGTTTAAGTGAACAATGTGCAGCTGTGAAATTTTGTTTTCTACGGAAAAACTCAAGTGTATGAGTGGTTCGCTCAGTTTAAAAATGGCACCAGATCGATTCATGACAAACCTCATCAACTGCCCGAATTGACAAAAATGTTGAAAAAATTCGAGAACTTTTGCTCTCAGACCATCGACAGACAATTGATCAGCTGTCATAGATTAGTGGGCTATTTTGGAGCTCAGCTCAGTGAATTTTAACTGAATATTTGGGAATGCAAAGGGTTGCTGCCAAGTTCGTTCCTTGGGCTCTGACTGACAATCAAAAAGAATGTCGAGTTGAAACATGTTGTGCCTTGAAACAGCAGCTTGAAATTGATCCAGATTACTAGTGATGAGTCATGGTGCTATGGTTATGACCCGGAATCAAAGCAACGGTCAAGCTAATGTAATGCGTCATTGTCACACCCTCCAAAAAAATTTCGTTAAGTCAAATCAAACATCAAAACAATACTCATTTGCTTTTTGATTTAGAGTTTGTTCCCCCACATCAAACTGTCAATCAAACCTTTTATTTGGAAGTTTTAAGAAGATTACACAACAATTTTCATCAAAAAGGACCCGATTTGTGGCAGAAAGGAGACTGATTCTTCCACCACTACAATGCACATACATACACAGCTGTCTCTGTTAGGCAATGTTTGGCTAAAAATGGCATGGTTCTGCTGCCTCATGCACCTTGCTCACCTGACTTGGCTCTGTGCAACTTTTTCTTATTGCCAAGCATGAATAGGGGCACGAAGGACGCCGATTTGACATCACTGAAGAGGTCAAGTAAAAATGAGGGAGGAGCTGTCAGCCATTTCTAAAGAATTTCATATTTTGTTCAAACATATGTTCAGTAATTGTTAATGTCATTGTCCAGAGCAGATGACCTACCCCATTGTTATTGTTTCCAAGAATGCAGTGACTCTTCAATCGGGCAGCCACCTACACCGCTGTTTGTAAATTGTAATCCAGATGCAGTTCAGTCAGCTGTGGGAGTCTTGACTGCTGTTTTGTGTGTGATTGTAAGAATGCAGTAACCATGAACAGTCCATGCTTGTGTTTATGGATTCTGTGTGGTTTATTGATGCTTTACATGTAATTGTGTCCACTAACTTTGACTCTACCTTGAGGGTCAAGCTAATGTGAGTAATTCTCTCTTCATTGTTTTAAATAAACTTCAGGGCTTAGCATCTTTCCAAAAAATTAATGCAAAAAATAACCATATTTAATTTTTTTTCTAAACTTTAAATTTGGCTTTTACAACTTTTTAATAAGTTAAAGTGATGTCGGATTACGCTTAGTTTTTGAGGACATTTTTAACTATTTTTATAAAAACTTCCTAATTTGAATTTTTGGTTATTCAAAGTTTATTTATGGTCCCTTCAGGTTTGAACTAGAGAAGTTCCACTGTAGTACATTTGTTTTTATATTTGTCAAAAGGTAATGGTTTTAAGTTTTAAAACATTCAGTGGTTTGGTTTTCAAAAATGAATTTATTATACTTTGAATTAAAATATAAACTTTATTTATTATGCATTTAATATTTCTCCTCACTAATAGAAGGCACTTGTGAATCTAGAATGTTCTAATATTTATTTCCTTTCAAGTATGTGGTTTTAATAATATATGAATATTTCTCTTTGTAATGACCATTTGAATTTATGATTAAGATATGTTGATACTGTTGAACAGATAATATTTTGCAAGTGTTTCAAGACTTGATGCTGCATAGTTTATAAGAGAAGCCAATTTAATGGTGACTGTGGACCCTGTTAGATGCCTCCATTCCTCAGAGAGTACATTAGAAGTACCTATTATGTTTATGTATCAACAGATTTAATTGCACTTGGCAATTAATCTATAGTGTCTAGTATTGTCAACATCTAAATTGCTTGTAATGGCCATGGATTTAAGGCCTTATTATAATTATTGACAGACTATTTGTCAGAACAGGTGAATGTACCATGGATCTCAAAGTAGTATGCGAAGTTACATTTGCTACAAATGTAGATGCAGGTATTTCTGGAGGTGTTTACGTTTTATGCAGAAAGAGATGTGGATGAAACCATTGGATAGTGGAACATCAAAATCTAGAATGTGGCATATGTTTGGAATTAGGTGACTTAGAGTATGTTGCTGATGCCAAATTAATCTTCTATGAATATAATAACTGCATAACACTTCGCGCCTATCAAAGCCTGGGTTTTATTTGTAGAGAAAGCAGGAAGTTCGGGAATACCTAAACATTGATAGTTCTTTTCTCATCGTTCATCAAGCCCATACTGTGTAAGCACCTTTGAATTTTGGCAAATTCTAGTTTTGCTTAGGCGGGACTTAGAAATTTCGTTAAGTATAGTTTTCAACTTTAACGAATTTCCCCGTAAGCTTGCTCACAGTAACATCTTGCTATATAAATCATTTTAAAGTGTAATTATCATATCGGGAAACGTTTGGTTTAGGAGATATTTAGGTTTGTTCATGTTTTGAAGCACGCGATCGTAAAAGTAGAAATTCTAGGATTTACAATATCTCTAAATCGCGTAAAGCTACAACTGAACTTTTATCACCAGCCGTAGTCAGCACTATTCCCGATATTTTGGCAATAAAATTAAGTAATTTGGCCAAGTCTAATTAGCGATTTTAAGTAATAGAAAAAAATAAGCTTTTTATTAAAAGAGATATTAAATTAAAAATTATACTAGCAGATAGCCCTAATTAAGACAATTTCAGACATATATGGGTTTTCATCAAAAGTTTAAGCATTTGTCCGGAAATTAAGTTTTTGTAAAGTAGATTGTCGCGGATTGTTGTGCACGCGCGTACAAAGTTCTAGAACACTTCGGGATTTTACCCACATTTGAATGTATCACTACGCGGAGTCTTAAACAGCTAAAACTTCAAAATTAATTACTCTAAATTTCTCAAGAGACTGCCGTCGGACTTCTAGTGGATAAGTCCGGATACTGTTGAAGTTTGAACATTTTTTAATAGTCGGGATCGTCAAATAAATTTCGTACTCTTTGAGCTACGCGGAGGAAAAAGATGTGATACAGTTGCTGACGTCACTGGTTCTCGTGGTTTCGATAAAAGAGCCGGTCTGTGGCTGTCCGTGGTCTGTTCCGGTCTGTCTGTTCCTGCCTGGCATCGGTTTCGGTCTGTCTTTCGTCGCTCTGGTTGTAACTCGCCATGCGGGCTAGTTCAACCATGTCGTGTCGTGTTATCTCGTAACTTTAATGACTGCTAAAACTTTTAAATTTACTAAAGGGGTTTTGGTCGGTTCAAAATTTCTCTCCACAATCTGCAGACTTTGGAAAAGAGAGTTCGATATGCCTGCTCAACTGTAAATGCACTTTTGAACTTTTGACTTTGAACAATAAAACTTTGGATTTTTCTAACAGTGAACTTGTGTGCTTCAGTAGGTAGCATAAAACCCTTTTCTTAATTTGTGGGTAACAAATTTCGTGGCGACCTAGGCATTTAGTTGAGTTATCCTGGCTACATGGTCAAATCAAATCAAAATTATTTAGCAGATGTACTGAGAATTGTGAGCTATCAAGTGTTTAAGTTAAGGCACTTAGGCGATACTATAACCCCAGTATCGGCCTATGTCCTTACATGGGACTATAAGGCTCGCGTTTGATTAATTTCAAACGGTGGAGGAGGAGAAATTACCGACCTTTGTGCAACGAGAAAATTTTGGAACTTCGGGAAATAACCGACACGAGTGCAACTACTTCATCATGACTTCGACGGCGACGACACCGCCTGCTCACTGAGGCCTGATGCAACTCCCGATACCAGATGAGCGTCGCTTCGCCATGGTACATCGCGGGTTCTTCACGACTTCACACCATGCAGTACAGCGATGCCCGGGGGACTACACACTCCAACAGCTGTTTCCCGCGGCTCCGACAACGGCAGACCAACATGCAGCAGCTCATCACGCAGTTTCCAACCAAGTTAAGTAAAAACTTTTTCCAACATTTCTTCGAGACCGTCGTGTGAATTTTTTTAATAATACTGCCTCCATATATGCAACAGCATTTCATACAGTGCACTAAATTATTGCGTTGCAATCATTTCCTCCTTACTGAGGCACACTATTTTCACATTTTGAATTCTATTTGTTCGTGCACTAGATAAGCGGCCATAAACTTTTCAACTCTATTTCTTGTTTACTTTGTGCGCAAAGTATTTCTTTATCGCAGACGCGCCATATTTTTCATCTTGCTGCAATTCAGTGAAAAGAGTCTATTGATGCTTGCTGTAACGCACCATAAACAGTTTTTGAGAAAATTTTCAAGTATTGGCTGTCTGATACAGTGTTCATCTTTGCTTTGTTGTGATAACCAATGCCTTTCCGGAAGGATCATCATCATATTTATATGTTTTTTTTGGTTTTTTGATTAATGTGTGTATTTCAGGTTAGGTTAAGTATTTGTTTCTGTGCATTTTGGAATGGGGATTACTAATTTTTTTAAAAATAAGAGTGATACGATTTCAAAACAGCTGTTTGCTGTGCCCTTGTGGAGACTAATTATTGTATGCTCATTTGGTTTTTGAGCAGGTTTCCCACTCATTTCAATTTCTTCTTACATATTAAAATATGGACTCACATCTTGCAACTAGTATTACCCAATCCACATCGGAAACAATCATTAGTAATGTACTGACAGTACCTACAAACCCTCTGACTGACATTGCATCTCTCTTTCAGGCACTTGCCCAACAACACAGCGAATTGGTCAGACATCTTGATAAAATATTTGATAAACATACACAAAAACCTAACAAAGTATTTGATTCTACACCCACAGAGGTGACAGAACATAGCATTAATGTATCAGCTGATTCTTGCATAACTAGTGAACAATTAAACACTATTTCAGTAGAGACAAATGATTTTTCCACAACTGAAATTTTTGTACAGCCATCAGCTGATCTCTCACATGTCATTGAACCACCCATTGTAAATGATTGTATTGTAACTGACCTTGTTGATATCGAAACAGATGTTTTGCATGAAACTACAACTACTGATAGTTCAGGCCCTAGCCCTACACAGTTACTTAGTGATATTTTTGGTGATAATGAAGATTTACCAGTAGTATTATCAGACAGTGAGGATTTAATTGATTTCACTACTGTACATGTTGATGATCAGATTCATAATATACAATCAGCTGTTCACACACCACAGGCTGTTTGCTCATATGAGCCTAATATTACAAAACCTAAACAGCTTATAAGGCGATATAAGCCTACATTTGTGGATAGGCTGAAACATCAATTATTTCAGAAAATGTTTCCTGAAAACATCCTTACTGCTTTACCACTAATTACTATTCCTAATTGGGAACACTGTGGTCTTAATAAACAATTTTTCAACTTTATTCTTTTTCAGAATGTAAGAGATTTTTCAGGCAGTGAGTACTTTATTAAATTTTATCCTGATAATTTCAGGAAACCCTTTGCATTCTGTATGGTAAAGGAAAACGGGGTTTCTTTTTCACAAACTCACTTGCCTATGCTGTACCCGCACAAAAAGAATGCTAAAATGAAATTTATTTTGAATTCCAGTTATCAATGCTTTGGGAGGGGGACTAAAATGAAAAGTCTGTTCCACCCCTCACCACTAAATAAAAATAAGACCAGTTTGACTTATGATTGTTTTGGGAGGGGGACCAAAATGAAAAGTTTGTTGAACCCCTTACCATCAAACAGAAGGAAAACACTTTTTGCAGAAAGGAGGAACGTGATTAAACTTAAAATTAGTATACCTCACAAGGTGCCAACACAATTATCCTACCTTTTGAGGATATATAAGACAATCCATGTCATTTGTAATATTTTTCTATTTTGTATCTTTGGGATTTTTAGTATTTGTTTATTTGAAGCTGTTGCACAGCAGATGTTGATTTTGGATGATGTAAGGGAGCATGAAGTGTTGCTACCACTTCACTTTTCTATTGTGTACTGTATCATAATAATTTACCATCTACCTTGGGAAATCAGACAACAATTTGAATCAGATAGGATTTCTAAGGCATCAGGGATGGAACTGATTGAAGTAGAGATGGAATGTCAAAGAGAGGAAGTTATGTGCACAGAAGAGGAAGTAAATGCTCCTATTAAAGTATGTGTGAGGATGTGATTTGTTTTTCTATGTTTATGGGGGAGGCTGGAAGAGAAGATAGTACCATTTTGGGGGAATGCAATATCATTATTATTATTTTATTAATAGGACCAGGAAATAGAGACTCACCTGCGAATCCCATTATTATTATTAGGGCCAGGAAGCAGAGACTTGCCTGCGAATCCCATAATTAATAGGGCCAGGAAGAAGAGAGTCACCTGAGTATCCCATAATCAATATTATGCATTACCACCCTTTAGGCATCACTCCGAAGAGAGGATGACCATAATTTAAATGTACAATACATTCAAGTAACACACAGGGCGACCAATACTTAGTGCATGACCCTACACAAATAAACTTCCTCTACACTATGGGCATGACACTCATACATATATATAAAATAGGCTTCACCACAAGAGTTGGGTTGACCTTATATTTTTCTCAAAGGCGTCACTGATGTAGTTACATTATTAATTAACATACAATATATAACATAGATAACATTTCCATCAACATACTATTGCGATATGCACAGATATGACTAATTTTGTAACATGTAATGGATTCTTAGAGATGTGACGTCAAAACTGATAGAAGTTTTCATTTTTTGATTGTTAAAGATTGAATTGACGTTCGAATTGGAGTTTTGCATTATCTTAAGTGTTTATATTATGTACCTTAGAGAGTTTTGTGGTCAGTGATACCTATTGTTTCATACACTGAAGAAATTAAGATGTGTTTTGTAATGTGATGAAAATAACACATACTTTCAACATTTATAATATTAAAATTCTTTGAAACTTTTAACTTCATTACGTAATTTGCTTTATACATTGTCTTATTTACCCAACTTAGGTTGAGGAATTTTTGTGCTTTGTCGCACCTTAGGCACTTTATAGTGGCCTTAAGCAACCAGATTTAGAGAGCAATGTTTATTATAAACAATAAACTATACCACTTGAATTGATTTGATAAAATATAACTGACATGAATCTATAATTTTTTTTCTCTTGTAACATTATTATGTGATATATTTGGTCCAGGGGACAGAGATCCCATTATGAGTACACTACTAGGACCTACTTATTTTTCTTAACAAGAAGATGATATACCAATTGTAAAGGTTATATAACATTTTTCACCAGTGTACTGGTGAACACAACTAGTGTTGTGATAATTAAAGAGAGATATTTTGTAACATTTTGTCATCAGTATACTGATGAAATGAAACATGTTTCACACACACACTACTTTTGTACTCTCACTTCACGCAGCAGTGTACTGCTGAATGGAAAAATTTTTTCCCTACACATTTTTAGCATGTTTATTTTTATTTTGGGGACAATATTTTGTAAATAAAATACTTTATAATTATTATTATTGTAATAACTCTGTTATACTGAAGTGATCCATTAACTTGGCAAGAACCAAGTACAATTTGTATTTCTTTACTTTAGTAAATTTTTTTTTAACTTTCATAAGAATCCTTTTTCACTTTTATAACTTGAATCTTAATGCATTATGTGAATAATATTTTTATTGAATCTTACTTACTGTTTGTAACTATTTTTCTTTCCTTTGCTATGGAAGACCATTAATTACTATTTCATTTCCCAACAACTTGTGGGAACATTATTGTATTTATTAACCTATTGTACATTTACTTTTGTATTTTCATTTAATTTTTTTCTTATGTACATGTTAGAGTTTAAGAACAGTTTGGCCACCACTAATTCCCACTGTTTTTTCTGATTTGTATGTTCACAGACAAGCTAGCTGACCGAGTTCCCCAGGCAACTCCTGCTGCGACAGGAACCGGGAAAAATGGACATTTCTCGGCAGATCTAGCTATAAGGCTTATTGCTTTGTATAATTTGCGAGCCTTACAGTCAGCTCCCGTAACAGGACTTGGGTTTTCACCCAATATTAGGGAGTTCTGTGATCAGTGTTTAAAGGGAAAGTGGTAATTTAAGGCCATAACAAAACAAAATAATATTTAAACAAAGACGTTTATAAAACGAAAGACTTTCCTACATGGAATTGCATAATACAACTGTTTATAAAATACAACAATTTTCATGTCTATATTTGTAAAATAATACACATTACTATTTCTTTTTCTGAGAACAAATTTGATATTTCTTGCATTAATATGTTGCAATGTACTTTTGTAATTTGTACTTATAACCATTTATGTTTTACATTTTGATAATATGTTTGATATTTTAATAATTTTGTGATTATTTATGTTACACATCTAATATTTTGTGACAATTTCACATTTTTGCTATTTTGTAATAATTTTTATAACATTTAATAATTTTTCAGTAATATTGATTCTCAGAGTGAATGAGTTTTGAGAAAAATTTTGTAATAATTTTGAGAGAAAGTTAAAGTTTTTGAGATTGTTATAAATAATAATATTTTTGCTTTTGAGTATGAATGGTGGAGAGAGAACCGAACCAACATGCGATAGTTCATTTCTTTTGGGATTTTAAATTTTTCTTTTCAAGATATTCAGTTAGTTTTCTTGGGAAAATAACTTCAATCTTCAGGGGGCATGTAAGCACCTTTGAATTTTGGCAAATTCTAGTTTTGCTTAGGCGGGACTTAGAAATTTCGTTAAGTATAGTTTTCAACTTTAACGAATTTCCCCGTAATCTTGCTCACAGTAACATCTTGCTATATAAATCATTTTAAAGTGTAATTATCATATCGGGAAACGTTTGGTTTAGGAGATATTTAGGTTTGTTCATGTTTTGAAGCACGCGATCGTAAAAGTAGAAATTCTAGGATTTACAATATCTCTAAATCGCGTAAAGCTACAACTGAACTTTTATCACCAGCCGTAGTCAGCACTATTCCCGATATTTTGGCAATAAAATTAAGTAATTTGGCCAAGTCTAATTAGCGATTTTAAGTAATAGAAAAAAATAAGCTTTTTTATTAAAAGAGATATTAAATTAAAAATTATACTAGCAGATAGCCCTAATTAAGACGATTTCAGACATATATGGGTTTTCATCAAAAGTTTAAGCATTTGTCCGGAAATTAAGTTTTTGTAAAGTAGATTGTCGCGGATTGTTGTGCACGCGCGTACAAAGTTCTAGAACACTTCGGGATTTTACCCACATTTGAATGTATCACTACGCGGAGTCTTAAACAGCTAAAACTTCAAAATTAATTACTCTAAATTTCTCAAGAGACTGCCGTCGGACTTCTAGTGGATAAGTCCGGATACTGTTGAAGTTTGAACATTTTTTAATAGTCGGGATCGTCAAATAAATTTCGTACTCTTTGAGCTACGCGGAGGAAAAAGATGTGATACAGTTGCTGACGTCACTGGTTCTCGTGGTTTCGATAAAAGAGCCGGTCTGTGGCTGTCCGTGGTCTGTTCCGGTCTGTCTGTTCCTGCCTGGCATCGGTTTCGGTCTGTCTTTCGTCGCTCTGGTTGTAACTCGCCATGCGGGCTAGTTCAACCATGTCGTGTCGTGTTATCTCGTAACTTTAATGACTGCTAAAACTTTTAAATTTACTAAAGGGGTTTTGGTCGGTTCAAAATTTCTCTCCACAATCTGCAGACTTTGGAAAAGAGAGTTCGATATGCCTGCTCAACTGTAAATGCACTTTTGAACTTTTGACTTTGAACAATAAAACTTTGGATTTTTCTAACAGTGAACTTGTGTGCTTCAGTAGGTAGCATAAAACCCTTTTCTTAATTTGTGGGTAACAAATTTCGTGGCGACCTAGGCATTTAGTTGAGTTATCCTGGCTACATGGTCAAATCAAATCAAAATTATTTAGCAGATGTACTGAGAATTGTGAGCTATCAAGTGTTTAAGTTAAGGCACTTAGGCGATACTATAACCCCAGTATCGGCCTATGTCCTTACAACTGGAGTACGGGTCTGTTGTCTGATCTCTGTTTATTAAATCAGATGTCAATCATATTGAAATTTTTTGTAAATGTTTATGTCATTGTAAGCATCCAAAGTATGCAATTAGTTTAAATGATTTTACTACCAATATAATGTCAAGCTGCCTAATTAGTCACAGACAAGTTGTCAATCTGACATTCTGTTTCAATGTTGTCATCGGGCTGGTTGATTTGCTAGAAATCTTAGCCAACTTTGTCTTTATCTTCTCAAAAGGCTCTTCTAAGAACTAGGAGGCTACTTTCAATAGAAAGTTAAAATAAATCTATGTCAACCCTGGACCTAGAAATATAACTGCGAGGCTTGTGATCCAGTACATTGCAGATATCAACCTTTTTGGAAAAATCTCACTGTTCTCAGTGAGTGTTAAAAAGCTACTTAGTAACCCACTGAAAATAATAATGTTAATAACAATATATTAATTAAATAGTGATAATAATTATTACAAAATCTAAACACATTTCAAATGTGAATTAATGGCTTCAAATTTTGAGATTCATATAATGAAAGAAGAAAAATCTTTAAGTCTTTCATAATTTTTACATACACAGTACACTTCCTTCTAGTTTTGTGTCGTGCATTACTTCTAGCTGATCGAGTCCGATGTGTGAAAGGTAATGCTCAAGTCAACTAATTGTGAAAACATGGTTACATACCCCACTTCCCATTGTTTCCCTAAATAACTCCAGGAGAATGTTAGGATGTAACAATTAATGTTATGGTTTGGGACTTTTTAATTGTAGATCTTCCTTGGAACACAACAACAATTTGCCGCTCCCTGGTTACTATCACCTCAGTGCCTTTATCTCGCATGAATAAAATATGTTAAACTACTTACTAACTTTTGTAGTTTACTTCACACACATATACAAGCTTTTGAATGTTCACAACCTCAATTTAAGTGGTACCTGACCAGTGAGTCAGAAACAACAATGTACAGGTTCATAAAATAATCAACTGGCCACCATTCCCAGATTTCAGCAAAATATGGTTCATTCATTTGAATGTAGCAATTAGCTGTAGGCAATTTGACAGTATTAAAAATATATTATAAATTGTAGTCATTTGCGTAGATTAATGCTTAAGGAAGCTATTTTTATTAAATTTGAAAAGAAAGGTGGAATTTTTTAAATAAAAAAAGCAAAATAAAAATCGGATTTTTCTTGCCTCTTGTCATGTGACCGAAAACGCTATGGGATTGGCAATCCCTTTAGTGACGTCACCTGCCGGTAAGCGCTGCGCCTGCGTATGGACCATTTCCTTTTATCCTAGTTTTCAACCATTTTTATGGTTTGTTGCTGGTTATCTCTTGTTACTAATGAGATGTTGTGTTGAATATAAAATGAAGAACAATGTTTAGAAGCCTACAGCGGAAAAATACCATAAAGTATTTCTCGGGTTACCTATAGAAACAGCCCCTGACTTTTACTCTGCGGAGCTTGAAAATGTAATAACTCAATCCGAGAATCATTTATATTTAAACTGGAAGTTAGAGATTTACAGAAATCCTTCATAAGAATGACTAAAATTATTTACCGACTGTGTTCACTTCATTGCACATAGAGAGAAGATAAGTAACGATGCCATGGTATCCAGTTAGCTGCATGGTTAAAGAATTCTGTAGGAATTTGAAGATCCTATGTTTGAACCTTGATGAGGATAATATTCTTTTTTTGTGTACATTTTTTTTCGTTTCTGTTTGCTGTTTGTTGCTTTACAGAATTATGTTTTTATTTGAAAGTCATGCAAACCTTTGAAACATATATTGCTGCCATACAAGAAAACTTTTTAAAAAATATAACCGTCCGCTTTTAATTGTGAAACATGTCAGAGATACATTATCATTGCAAAAAATCCAAGTGCTCAGCGGTGAATAATAGAATTTATTTTAACAATGACATTTCACTACAATCTCGCAACAGTTTTGGAATGCTTTGAATACCTTTTGTTGGAAATTTTACATGAAGATACAGCTGCATGTTGCCTTTCTCAAGTAAATGCATCTGTTTAGGCCGTATTTACTTTTAATGCGCAAGTAATTTTCAGTATATTTTAAACTTTTTATCGTTGTGCAGTCCAGTTTCAGTTTTGAAGTCTTTTTTATTATTTTTATAACACGCTTGCTATCCAAAAATTTGTGAAACATTTGGAAAAAAATTATGTTTTGTTTGATTTTAGAAAAAGAATAAGCAGTACTACCAACAGCAACTAGTATCTAAAGAAAATGCCCACAAATAACAAAATATATTCCAAAGCGAGTATCGAATCTAAGAACCCTAACCTTACTGATTCTCGCCTTAAACAAAGTAATACATTATCGCTACGAAATTATGGTGCAAATGATATTTAAAGTAAATGGTGTGCGACTTGGTCGCAATGTCGTCTGGGTTACTACGAGCAAATTGCAGCGACTTTTCTTCCTATTTCAGCTAATGCGGGAACACTTACATTTATTTGGAGAGCTTTTATTGTTGTGGTTGTAGATTGATGTACCACACACTATTTATAAACCATATTTCCAACAATTTATACAAAAGTTCAGAGAAACAAACCAGATGTTACTTATGTAGAGTGAGGGCGCACTGGCACGTGATGTCAGAGTGTCGGTAGCCTGCGCCAGGCAGCAAAGCAGCGTTTTGGCGGGCTTTCAAATACTCTAAATTTTAAAGTTGAATTTTACGTAAAATAAGCACTTTTGTCAAAAAATAAATAGTACCCAATAAATAACGTGTATCAATAAACTATTTAAAACGATTTTCAAAAATAGCCAAATAGCCAATCATTCAGCATAAGGTAAACATTCCACAAAAAGGGTAAATATGGTTGGATAATACATATATATATAATTACCAGGAAATAATAGGAGCTAATTAGTGAAAGGATTTACAAAAAAAGGGATAGCGAAATGAACCACCACTTACCTTAGATGATGGTATCATGGGGTGAACACAATTTTCTCCTGTTGACAAAGAGCCAAGTCTCGAATTATTCACTGTTTTTCCTGTGTATATTTATGTGTTCACCCCATGATACCATCATCTAAGGTAAGTAAGTGGTGGTTCATTTCACCATCCCTATATATATATATATATATATTAGTTTGCTTAGAAATGGCATTTAATTTGTCCAGAAATGACTAACAAGACAACTGCCATAAAGTTATTAGGATGTTTATTCGCAGTAGGGACGTAACGGATATCCGCATCTGCAAGTACGAAACTTTCGCGTGAAATCCTACATCCACTTTCGCATCCGCAATTTTTAATGCGGATGTTTTGTTTACATTCCAATATATATTATTCTTTTCTCTTTATTCCAGATTCTGCGCATGATCACTTAGCTTGCAAAAAAGTGGTTGTTTCGTGATGATCTTGCAAAGCTTGAACTTACATGTAAAGTAAAGGTTGGGCTACAATAGACCTCACCGAGCACGCACTGTCACCGACGGACACTTTCTTATTGTTGTCGCTCACTCGATTGAAGTGAGTTCAAATGACACCGCACCGTGTGTCGGCCGTCATTAGTTTGGTTTAATTTTTGATGGTGTTGGGATGGTTGATATGGAGAAGTGTATACAAAGAGTTCAGAAATTTCTGGTCCTTTACGACTAAATGTTTTACCGTTACTGATTATTTTAGAAAAGTGCCTTTTTTCAGCCTTACTTTAGGTTCATCAGATGTTCGTAAAATGTCCTTGCATGTTCGCATTAACAAAACAAATCAAACATAAAATGTCCTTGCATGTTCGCATTAACAAATCAAAGCTTTGGTAGACATGAAGGTCGATTTTAAGGCCTGTAAAAATTGCATCTGAGATCCGGAATTTGAACTGGGGACCTTCCATACCCGAATCACACACCACCAGCATCTGAATTTAGAAGTACTGTATCGAAAAATATGTATTCAATCGTATAAAAGTACATTTGTGTTTTGAGATAGAAAAAATAAATGATATACAAAAAAGTACTTTGATTTTACTATATTTGAATATTTATGTGTCATTACATCAATATTTGCATCTTGACTCAGATGGATACTGTGTACAATTGGGGTACTCAAAATCCCTTGTTCAAATCCCTGTCTCAGCTGTAATTTTTATGGGTCTTAAAATTGACATTGACTATGGCAAAGCTTTGATTTGTTAATGCTAACATGGTGGGATGCTCCATGGTTCGAATTTCACGTTAATCTGTAGGTCTCCTTTTAAAAATAGGTGACAATGATAGAGGTAGGCTGCACGGCTGATAAGAAACTCTGTGATTGAAATTTATAGAGCACACAAAATTATTAATATTATTTTACAGAATCTTTGCGGTCTGCATTTAAATAAAAATGTATAAAAACCGTACTATTTTTTGTTAAAAAAACATTGAGTGAATCAAAAGGACCCTGTAACCGCTTACACGGACCATCAAGAATTCTTTTATCAAAAATCAGATTTCGTAGGTTCTACAAGTTGTACTGTGAATGCACCACTAGAGGAGTGGTGCGAAGGTGGGTGGCACGGAACTGTGCGTGGCGGGTAGGCGGTAACGGCCTGGCCTCACATTCAGAAGGATGTGGGTTCGAATCACCATCCGGGAATACAGACTTTTTTCCATGGTTTCCCCAAATAACTCAAGGCTTCCTTTAAAAGACCATGGCCAAATTCCTTCCCGTTCCTAACCCTGATCTTTTCATGTCTCTAATGACCTCAACGTCGATGAGGCGTACAGTTATAAGACAAAAAAAAAAAAAAAAAAAAGCGAGCGCGCCCTTAAGCTTGACGCTTGAATTAGTCTAGTCACACACTCCGCAAAGTTCATACGACAAAGAAGCATGCGTAATTATGTATATAATTTAATTCACTTGTGAAATCATCACACATTTTTTGTTATTGAAAGATGAGGCAAAAATAAATAAATATGGCAGTATTATATGGAAATAGAATTTAATTATGAAAAAAGATTTATTTTAAATTTATTTTTGATAAAATATTAAAATCTAAATAATTATAAATTTATCTTTCCACATCTGCATAACTTCCACATCCGCAACAACCCTAATTCACAGTTCAAAGTCACTAGGTTGGTACCAGACGTGCTAAAATTACTAACTCAATAATGGACTACGATCTGAAATTCAGTTTGCAGTTTGGTAAATCAAGAAAAGCACTTCACTGAATCACTCATGTTAAAACAGTCACTCTCAAAACACAGTTCATCATTTGCAAGTATTTGCGTAGATCAGATATGCACAGATACAGATTGTGTCTGACGGCCACATGGCAGCTACCCCTTCCACACTTTCTAAGTGTTTCCTACTCAGACAAACTCCAGACTAATACTAACTGAGAAAAATGTGGCCGACCATCACTTTTTGTTTTTTAGGCAATCATGATCGTCCTTTGCTATCATATGCTCTTCTTAGCCTATCCTGAATTTCCACTTACGTTATACACCAGAAATCCGTTTCTCCATCAGTCTCTCCACTATGCCTCACTTTTATCACTATACAGACTACCCCTTGTTAGGGGCCTTGCCGCATACCGGGGTGAGTATCGGCTTCTCCACCTAAACTGTTGCATCTACATAATATTGATAATGTTTGACAAATGTTTGACAAATGTTTAGAAACCATGATTAACCTTCAGAAATCGCCAACTGCACGATAGAAACAGCCGCCACTCACCTAAGTAAACCCTAGGTAAGAAGAGTACTATCTTAGAAATGAAAAATTTTAAAGTTCAGATCACAAAAGCAATGTATTCGTGAAAAAGTTCCATATATTACATAAATTGCAGTTATCTAAGGCATCAGACTACTTATCACACGTAAATTGCAAGAAATGAAGAAAAATGGGACCGCCAAATCCCGAACAGAAAATTCACTCTCTCCTCCAACTGTCCACATATATTACAAAATTCAAATTTTCAACATGGCCCCCCTGAAGAGCATCGCCATCCCTTCCCGTTTCTAAGTCTTCCCATGATCCTCCACGCCACAATGCACTTGAATCCAACTACACGTCCGTACGCCACCGAGATCTCCCGTCTTCTGAAACCGTCCAACCCGCACTTACTTTTATCAGAATGCCATCTTACTACCGAAATCAAAAAATTTTCAAGAAAAATATGTTAACGGAGGGTTTTCAGAAAATCACTATGTGTAGAGCGTCTCCTTAGAAGTGTTTTATGATAAGTGGGTTTTAGTCTCAAATTTTGTCAAATCCTTGCAAAACATTTTTTTTCGTTTGTGAAATTGTGTGGTTGTTTTGACTTACCGAGTAATTTTTTCAGGTTTATAATTTTTAGATTAAACTATTGCAAAAATGTTCTCCCACGACTGCTGATTCCAATGATCTAACTTTCTTTAAAATCCGTTAAGTATTCCAAAAGTTATTAATTTTCTAAAATCCGACATAGAAACCTTTGTCTTAAAATTCTGCTTGAAATTACTAATTTCTTATTTACTACTTATTTCACAAAAATGTTATTTACTGAGCTTTCCTTTAATTTATTTAAGTGTTCTGCAACTGTTTTTAGTTACTGAAGTGGTTTTAATGGTTCGTAATTCTATTTTATAAGTGACCACATTTTCATTTTATTTTGCGACTTAAAAATTACTTATATCTTTTATTAGACAACCGGCAATTACTTGAAACTTAAAAAATGTTATTTGTAATATTATTTGGTAGGATGAAAACTACTTTTTAAGCTCGAAAATTATCTATTCAAGTTATAATCTTTTATTAAAGAGTGCACATGTGTAGTTTGTTTAAACTTTCATGTTTACTGTCTTTAATCTATCTGAAACTACAAATTATCAGTGAATTTTACTCTCATTAGTATAATTATTATTATACTAGTGTTTTACAGTCTCGAACCATTTGGAAAATTTAGTGCTAAGATCACGTAACCCCACTAGGTTGTTTACAATTTTGGATGATTAAGGATTAAGCTTATTTAGGTGAGTTTCTACTATAAACTGTTTATTTATTCTTATTGTTATCTGTTTATCTACTTTTCTGACTTTAAGGCATTGTGAATTTGCTTCTAAGCTGCGGTACCGTGTAGTAACATTAACCCTATTTCTCGTCGCTTTTTAGCTGATTATTAAAGATATAAAAGTAAGGAGCTTACACCCTCTCTCTGCCTTCTAACTTTTCTCTCTGCTTGGCCATTACCCGGACCAAAATAATTTAGCCTTTAATACTCGTCTGTTTGGGGTTTCAGCACTCGAGTTACAGGGACAGTTCCTTTAAAAGACCATGGGGGAATTCCTTCCTGACCCTCTTGGCATCGATAAGTCAAATATATATATATATATATTTTACCAGTCACTCTCAATTAAAACATTCATTTAAAAACAGTATAATTATACAAATTAATCACAAGAAATTAAAAAAAAAAAAACACCAAAGATAATTAGGTCTTTCTGGAGTGTCTTGGACCATTTCCATTGTGGATTTATGTTATCTGGCTTTTCATTCATTATACAAACTGAAATAAAAAGGAATTTCACTTTTTTGGAAGGCATCTCAAAAACCATTCCACACAGTAAGTGCTGAGATGGGGAAGTTGATTGGAGTGTGTGACTATTGTACCAAACGCCCAGCGTTTAAACCACAGTATTGGCTGGAATTTTATGTCTATGAAAATTGACCTTTCACTCTGGAAAATCTTTTGTTAATGTGATGAAGATGCTAGGACATTCAGTGGTTGAGATTCCATGTTAAATTAAAGGCTTCTTTACCTGGTAGTATTATTGAGATAGTTTAGGTGACTACGATAAAGGCACTTTGTGCAGTCATTAGGTGTTTAAAGCCACATTATATTATTACACTCCATCTGATAAACAAATTTCCATATGTTTTTTTTTTTTTTTTGACCATCTCTGTGTCAGTGACACATGTGCCCTTAGTTCATCAGCCTATCTTTCCACACACATACCAGCACAGATTTACTGCAGTTTTTTTCCCAACAGGACTCATTGTGGCTATTCACTCACAGCAATATCAGGCATCGTCAACTAAGATTCCAATAATTAACTTGTCTGGGTTTGTACCATCTGTGAATATGTAAATCCAGCTCACATAGCTTTTATCTTCTTGTGTGTGTAAAAGTTATTTGAATGAATCTACGCACAGTGAATGAAAATTCTTTTAATTGAAAAAATGTCTCAACTCTTAGGTTCTCATTTCCATTATGGTAAATGGATTTTTTTTAAATATTTTTGCCATTATTTTTCATAAGCATTGGATAATAACATATTGAAAACATAAATCTTGTTTCTTTCCACTATGAAAGAACATGCAAACTTTAATGTAATGACTGATACCTGCACTAGTTCTATAAAGCATTTAAGAATGTGAAGATAGAGAATTTGGAATGCCTGCATGCACTCGTGATGTTCTTTCATACACAAGGTAGAGTGTTTATTAGTTTCAGCTTATTTCTATAGGACATGGTCTCTTAAGATTATGCTTGGTTATTAACTAAGATTAATTCTCCAACTGGCTCGAGGAAATTGATCATTGTGCAGTTCAGACACAAAGTGGAACAAAAATTAAAATACGCGGGTTGTTTCAATAGTAAGGTTCCCAACTCTGTACCCTTACCATGCATGGTGCAATGCGAAATCTGGCCACACCACCGTGTTCGCCGGATCCCCCACCACCGATGCCAACAACCAGCGTGGCTCTGCAATGGTCAGTACCGGCCTGACAGCCATAAGCGATGAAGCCCGTCATCGCCGTCACCGCCAGGTGTGAAATTCATGCGGTCATCCAATTTTTGCACGCAAGAAAGTTACCACCTGTAGAAATTCATCGGCAATTGAGTGAAGTGTATGGGGAAACATGTATAAGCATTCAACACGTCCGCAAATGGCGTAGGGAGTTTGCCAACGGCCGTACGGACGTCCACGACGAACAACAAAGCGGGAGGCCGTCGATCTCCGACGACGTTGTGGCGAATGTTGAGCAGATCCTGCTCGAAGATTGGCGAATCACCATCCGGCAATTGGCTGCTCAAATTCCTGAGGCTTCCGAAGCTTCAATTGACGGGATGTTGAATGAAAAGCTAGGCTACCATAAGGTGTGCACGCGCTGGGTGCCGCATATGCTTTCAGAAGTCCACAAACAGCAGCGCGTCGACTGTGCTCGGAAGTTCTGCAGTGAATGCGACGAAAATAATGAAGACTTCCTTGATTCCATTGTTACGGGGGATGAATCGTGGTGCCATTACGTTACTCCGGAAACAAAACAACAATCGCGCCAATGGAAACACACCAGATCGCCACCACCAAAGAAGTTTAAGCAGCAGCTGTCAGCAGGAAAAATCATGGCATCGGTGTTTTGGGACCGGCGTGGTATACTGCTCATTGATTTTATGCCTAGAGGGACCACCATAAACTCCACAGGTTATTGTGAGACCATGAAAAAGCTCAGATGGGCAATCCAAAATCGTCGTAGGGGAAAACTCAGCAAAGGCGAAAGGCTGCACCACGGCAATGCCCGTCGACACGTGTCACAACAAACGAAGGAGTTAATCGACAAATTTGGCTGGGATATCATTGACCACCCCCCTTACAGCCCCGATTTGGCACCCAGCGATTTCCATCTGTTTCCGAAATTGAAGGAGCACCTAGGCGGTCTACGATTCCAGACGGACGAGGAGTTGCAAGAAGTAGTTTCCAAGTTTCTCAACGGGTTGGCGGCGGACTTCTTTGAGGTGGGAATACAAAAGTGGATTACTCGACAGAAAAAATGCATAGAAAAAAATGGGGACTATGTGGAAAAACAGCTTAAAGATCAACGTTTCCAATGGTGTAATCGTTTTTTTTTTTTTTTCGAATAAAATTCCTTGTATCTAAAAAAATGTGGGAACCTTATTTTTGAAACAACCCTCGTACTAGACCAATGCTATAAGGAAGTACTATCTTCATAGAGGCAGTGTGGTAGCAAAATACACCTTTTTAATGGAATTGGCTCTAACAGTGTGTTTTAAGAAAGAAAATTAATGATTATGTAAATCTTTCCACAATTAAGCATTCCGTCATTACTCAATTAGTAACTCTCCACTTCTACAGAGCAATTTGACATATGATACATGAACGAAGCAAAGCCCAAAAACATCCAGGTGGTCCTTAACCAATAGGCTGTTATACGAATCTAATATTCTATCTGTGTGAATCTTTTAAGAGATCATGTGTAAGTAAAAGTATCTAAATATGGTTATTATAATAAAAGTTTAAATTCCAAAATAGTATGAGATCGAGACCTGCTAACAGCAACCTAAATTTGACATCATCAATAAAATCCTCCATACTTGAAATATCTCCTTTTTGAATGTAGAGTATCTGCAGAAGAATTGACAGGCAATACAGAAACTGACGAAATGACTTCATATGACATTATGTAATCATAGAGAAAGAATGAAAGTGTTGTAATGTAAAACTGAATTCATGATTCAAAAATTTCAGAAAATTATACATTGTGCATTTAAACATCGAAATGCTCTGACTGTATCTTCTAAATATTCTACCTCTTATAATTTGCATCACAAGATAAAGTAAATGATATTCAATAATGATGATGCAACTGTTTAGAGCTGGAAATGCACATTTCGGAAAATTGATCTGCTCAAAATTTTTATTTAATATCTTGGTCTCTACTATAGAATGTGGAGAAATGGCTGCAATCACAAGGGCTAAGATAGACAAAAGGAAATTATCACATATTTGCGGCAGTTTTTTCCTCGTCTTCCAACTACACTACATATATTACAGTTGAACATGCTTAACAGAGGGAAAGCATTATGCAGAAATAGTACCATGTATGTGCAAGGAACCATGGTTTTCTGAGTTTAATATAATGTAACAAAAAGGCAAATAACAACAATAATAAGAAAGGGAATCAGCCATTCTTGTTATCCAAAATATTGTACCATATGATAGTAGAAGACACAGAAAATATCTAAACACTACAGGCTTAGTCACATCGTGTTACACATTCCCGGTACCAACCACAAATCATTCATTTCTACAGGCATATATGCTGTCTCTTCAGGTATTCTTATCTAGAGCGAAGCATAATGGAATGGCTAAGGGTGTTGTGAATTCTGTCACTAGCTTTGATGTTGAAGCATTTACTTCCCTAAGAGTCATATTTGCCTATCTCCACTAAGAGCTTATAACCATTATTCTGAGAATGCCATAAATAAATAAAAATATTAAAATTTCGCATGCTATTGAGGCAGCGTGCACAGACAGCCATTTGAAACCCTGAGCATTAAAACTAATTTCTGTAAAGGAAGTAAGACATTTTTCTCAGATTATACACTACTGTTTGTGAAAGTTGTAACACTCAGAAGAAATGGTCTGAATCACTCCAAACCCTGATGATGTAAAAAAAAAAAAAAATTTGGATCCATAATAAGTGATTAAGATTACAGAGAGGTAGTGTGCATCTAGGCCCAGCAGCATCCTTTTTTGTGTGACTAGGAAGCTCAGTAGTATACCATGCTCAGTCGATGCAGAGCAATCAAACAAAGTTTAAACGTGTAACGAGAACCAGTGTGGCTCATGAATTACAAAGCGCATAATATCAGCTTGTGAATGAGTTTGAGCATCATACCAGAGGTCCTTCCTCAGCAGGGATCCATGAAACAAGATTGATAAATAAATAAATTTGTTTTTGGGAAATGGGTTTATTGTACCGTGACACTGCAGCTCATACAAAACGAGCTGCTACAACAGTGATGCTAGTATGGAACCAATGGATAGAAGAGGGTCATATGTAGTGAAGAGAGGTACTGGACCTCACAATTTGACCACGGCATGAGATGACCGCTTGTACACTTGGTTGTAACTGACAGAGCAGCTTCACCTACCATGTTGGCTTAATGTTGGAGGACTGCAGTGGGTGTGGACAGGTCTGTGTTGACGGATTCCACTGACTAGAAACCTCCAATGCCTGAGACTGTGATGTGCACACGAATGCTGTTATTGACATGCAGAGTGTCAAAATGTAGTGTTTTGGGGCAAGTCCCACTACAACTTGTCATAAAGTGATGGTCGCATATCAGTTAGATGCTACCATGGTGAACATAATAGGGCAGACTGTATTGTTGAGCAACGTAGTGGACAAATATCAGGTGGGATGGTGTGGGATGCCTTTGGTAATAACAACATGCAATCACACATCCTACATATTGAGGGTAATTTGATCAGGTGACACTACATCAGGGAGTTTTTAGAGACTGCACCACAACTGCTCCTGCAGGCAGCAGGACAATGCCAGACCATATTGTTAGGGTCCAAGGGGCATACCGGGGTGTGTATCGCCTTCTTCACCTAAACTGTTGCACCTTCAAAATATTGATAATGTCTAAGAATTGTTCAGGAACCGTGATTTACCTTCAGGAATTGCTAACTGCATAAAGAGACGGCCGCCACTCACCTAAATAAACCCTAGGTCAGAAGGGTACTAATTTAGAAATGAAAAATATTGAAGTTCATATCATGAAAGCAATGTATTCTTGAAAAGTTCCATAAATTACATTAATGGCAGTTAGCTAAGGCATCAGACTAATCGTCACACGTGGATTGCAAGAATTGAAGCAAAACAGAACCGCCGAACCCCGAACCAAAATTCAAAATCTCCTACTAACTGTCCACATGGATGACAAAGTTCAAATTTCACAACATGGCGCCCCTGAAGCATGCCACCTTCACTTCCTGTTACCAAGCCTTCCCATGATCCACCACGCCGCAACGCGCTGGTTTCGATTGATACGTCCGTTCACCACCGAGAATTCATAAGGACTAAACAATGGTGAGCCGGCATTCTCTTTTATCAGAATGCCAAAATCAAAAGATGTTCAAAAAACATATGTCATCGGAGGGCTCTCAGAAAATCACTATGCGTAGAGTGTCTCCTAAGAAGGGTTTGTGATCAGTGGGTTTTAGTCTCAAATTTCGTCAAATCCTTGTAAAACATTTATTTTGTTAGTGAAATTGTACAGTTAATTTGACCTAGTTTTTCAAGTTTATAATTTTCAGTTTAAACTATTGCAAAAACATTCTTACGCGCCTGCTGATTCCAATGAGCTATCTTTCGAATCAGTTGAGTCTATCAAAAGTTATTAATTTTTCTAAAATCCATGTTTTCACTTCTGTATGAAATTGCTATTTTCTTATTTACAACTTATTTTGCCAGGATATTGTTTTCAGAATATTTCCTTAATTTATTTAAGTGTTTTATTTACTGAAGTGACCTTAAAGATTTGTAATTTCAATTTCTAAGTGACCACATTTGCGTGTTAAATTGCGACTTTAAAATTACCTACATGTTTCATTTTACGACTGGCAGCTACTTGAAACTTAAAAAATATTAGTTGAAATATTATTTGGTGGCATAAAAACTACTTCTTAAACTCAAAAATTACCTAGCTGTGTTGTGATCTTTTATTGAAATGTGCACATGTATGGTTTGTTTAAAAATCATATTTACTGCTTTAAACTTATCTGAACCTACAAATTATTAGTGAATTTTACTGGCATCGGTATAATTATTATTACTAAAGTACTTTACAGTGGAAAATTAGTGATATGGTCACGTAACCAAACTTGTTTATTTACAATTTCGGATGGTTAAGGATTACGCTTATTTAGGTAAGTTTAAAGTGACTTATTAGAAACTGTTTAGTTATTGCTGCTATTCTCGTTACTTTTTGACTAATTATTGCAAATACCCAGAGTAAGGTAGCTTACAATATGTGGTGAGGAATGTGCTAGCCTTCTTCAAAGAACGAAGGCGAACACTGTTTTCCTGGCCTGTATGTTTGTCTGACATGTACCCATTGAATATGTCTGGGATATGGGTGGTTGGCAACTTTTCGTTCTGGTCTCCCACAACCATGATCAATGCTTTACATCTATAGGGTCTGAATGCAGGACATGGTGGCTTCACACTGTACTGAATTCTCTTGGTTAGAGTGCATGTACATTTCTGTAATTATAATTATTATTTGTATATTGTGCACAATAAATTTCATTATAGACACATGTCTCCTTCTTGGTGTTTCAGTCTTCACAAACAATAGTGTACTTGAACTTCTAATTTTTTATCATTAGATTAGTGGAATGAACTGATATTTTTATCTTCTCAAATGCAGGAAATTTATAGCAAATTAACTGTTATCAATTGTTAGTGGAAATAAAAAAAAAAAACCTCCTGAAGATTGCTACCAGCCATATGAATAAATTAACACATTCCAAACCAACATATTCATTTATTTATTTTATTTATTTATTTATTTTATTTATTTATTTATTTAGAGTTTATAGCAATTTGTAATATAGATAAAACCTACTATTAAAACATTCTTGCTTTCTTCAAACATTAAGTACGTATTTATGGCATAAAACTAAACTTATTTAAGTATTTATTTTATCTTCATTTTTTTATATACCTTTACAATTCTTTTCGAACAATTACATTGCGATATGAATGATAAGTCTTGAGCTGTGCAGTGTTTTAGTTTGTTAATATAATTTTTGCACTTAGATCTATCATTTGCCAATACATTGTAGGTCGCAAAATTCCATCAAACTGTGCCAAAGCACCACTTACTTGTAACCTAATAGACGAGTTTCCAGCTGCTAAAGACTGTCGCCGTGGGCAGGTGAAGTTTAGTGTGATGGACCCAGGAACACACGTGTGGCCTCATTGTGGTCCAACCAACTGTCGACTTCGTTCCCATTTGGGCCTTGTGGTTCCAAAAGGAACATTTATTAGGGTTGCTGAAGAGACCAGGTGAGAATTACATTCATATCTGACAATGGTATGTTCTGCTATCATCTTTGAGAATGGTATTTTTTGCTATATCTAAGATTTTCAATCCATTAATTTCATTTTAATTCATATTAAATTTGTAGAAATTTTTTTAAAAAAATGAATTTTTGTAACATTTTTTCCTTGTATACACAAAATGTGTGATGTTAATGTTTGAAGGCTCCAGAAAAATCTGCCAGATGAGAAACAATTACATGATGTGAAATGTAATCTTCAAGCTAACCTTAATGTAAAGCTCCTCCAGGATAATATATTACATAACAAACCTACTGTCTTTGCCACATGCATAGATGTATGTTTCCACTCATTTACCTATGCCAACATAACATTTAGTAAGGTTACCACAATCACGTTTCCTAACTCTGTTCACAACACACCTAGAATCCATCCAGCACACCATTTTTGACTTGAGGTATTCCCACCCTAACGGGGGAGATCTTTCGCAATAACTTCCCCTTACCACAAGCTATTCAACAGTTCATCACTATTTTATTTATGTAATTCAGTATTCAGCATGAAGGACATATCTGAGGTTAGCTGTTGATGTATCAGTTATTTTAAATAAAGCTGAAGCCAAGGAGCTCTGTAGGAATATTTTGTGATCGTGCAAAAGCATTTGACTGAGTAAATCATGAATTACTTTTGAAAAATAGAATACTATGGTATTTATGGAACCGCAGGTAAATAGTTTAAATCATACATGGAAAGTCAAATGCAAAAAGTTTCCATTTTTGATTCTAAAAACAGTAAAGATGCTTCATCAGACTAGGAGAAAATAAAACATGGAATTCCACAAGGCTCTGTCCTATGGCCCCTACTCTTTTTGTTATACATCAATGACCTCTCTGGAAACTTATCTGACCAAGTTAGAGTCTTTTCTTTGCAGATGACACTAACCGAGTGCGAGAAAAACTCCAAACAGTAATCTAGACTTTAATGTAAATGAAGTACTTAGTGAAGTAGCAAATTGGTTTAGTGAAAGTTCATTCAAATTAAATTTTGAAAAATCACATTATGTTACATTTAAAACAAAAAATTATGCACAGCCAGATTTACATTTTAAATAACGCAATCTTAGAAACAAAGAGTATGAAATTCCTTGGCATTCAAACAGATGAGAAACTCTGTTGCCACAGACATATAATTTCACTACTGAAGAAATTAAGTAGTGCCACCTTTGCAATATAAACACTTTCTGTAACAGCAGATCTAGACTTAACAAAACAGATGTACTCCTCATATTTTCATTCTGTGATGTCATATGGCATAATTTTTTGGGGAAACTCTTCAACAAGTAAAAAAGTTTTCATAGCACTGAAACAGCTATTAGGATGCTGTGTAGGGTAAACTCTTTAAAAAAAAACTCAATATTCTTACAATGACTTCTATATATATATATTCTCATATGTGCTTTGTCACAGAACATTTTAACATGTTTACATCTAATTCACAGGTACACAGTTTCGATACAAGAAATAACTTGCACAAAACACAAACATCACCTTCATTAGTACAAAAAGGAGTTAATTATTCTGGATTTTTCCAAGAGTATAAAACAGTTTGCAGATAATAAAGATATATGTAAAGAAAAACTAAGATATTATCTTGTTTGTAACTCCTCCTGCTCTATCCAAGAATTTGAACAAAATGATTAATTGTATTCAATATGACCTTTTGCAAAACTCAGTTGTCAAAATTAATGTTTATTTTTATTCTCTTTATTTGTCTTTGTAACATATGATTGTTTTCACTATGATTATGACTCATATGTACACACTTTATCATTATTCTTGGACGCCGCTGAAAAATTCTATCATTCTTATTTTGCATAATCCTACATCAATGTCATCCCAGGAAACAGTAACGCAATACCGACGAGCCAGTATTGCGTTACTGTTTCTTAGTTTTTCAGCGGTGGCCAAGAATAATGGTAAAGTGTGTACATATGTGTATTAACCATGACATGTTTTACATCCCAGAAGTCCTTCCACAGCAGGGATCCATGGATCAAGATTGATAAATAAATAATAAAATAAACAATGTAAGCAAAATTTTATGTTTGTCTTGTGCCTAGTCTTTTTCTGAAAATATTTGGAAGAACTTAGTATTTGTTATATAATTGTGTATCCTTTTTATATGTAAATGAAGAATAAATATGCCCACCATTCACAAAAATTAATGGTAAGAAGGCAGAAGCAACAAAGAACACTACTCAAATATAAAAAACAACAATGTTTTGGCTGTAAAAACATAAGCAAGTGACTGAGCTGGCATAGTTACCAGTGGTCAATGCTGCCACCTGATTCATGTGATTGGGAATGATGTTGATGACGTATTTATCAATCACAGATGCCTAGATTATATTAAAGGATGCATCTGGTGTGAAATTTGAGGCAGCTGAAAAAATGCTTGTACTGCGGGAATTTAACTTGATTTGGACAGAGTTTTTGAGAACACCAATAAATGAAAGTAGATGGCTTTGCTGTGTGAGTGAGTTATGAAGTACAGATTACATTAGGAGTAAAAATTTAGAGAACTTTTGTGTAATAATATTTTCTGCTTGTGAACAACTTATGATAACATCTATAACTTTGAATGTCAAGAAATGTTTCTCTTGATCTTTAACTTGTAATGTCTGACTAATAGGTAAAGAAGTGGTTATTATAGAACAGAGCCACTAGTGTCTATAGCAGTGCTGCAGATCCAGTTACAGATCATTGAATTGAAGAAAAGCAGTTATTGGTATGAATAAAATTTGGACCACAGATGCGAAGCCTATTTGTAGTTTACTGGTCTATGATGTGTTACATTATGCTGAGTCCATGGCAGCTGGGAATTTTTAGCGAATAGGAACCAGACATCATTCATGTAATTGATGCAGGGGATGTGGTTTGACATTCTTGAAAATATTATCCCCATTAAAGTGGGTAGGAAGGTATAGATTGTAGATGTTGATCTACTAAGGTTAAGATGCATTCTGTTTAGAAATTGTAAATAGTAATGCATCGAAGACAACTAGTATTAAGAATTTTCAGAAGCATTTAAAGAATGGAGGCATGCAGCTTTCTTGTAGTTGTGAGTGAAATTATCTGGGGGTGTGGAACTTCTGAGAGCACCTTAAACTTGTATAATGTTATAAACCACTGTGCAGACAAAAGCTGTGCTATTGTAGATTAGAGGACATCATGATAACATTGGAAGGTTGATCTAGGGCGTCAGAACATAGTTATGTGTGTCTTTTTTTATATAATCAAAGTGTTTGAGATAGTTAATTTTGATAACCTTTCATAAGTATCAATTTGCCATTTCAGTAGATCATAATATTCAGGTGACATCTAATTAAATTGTTTGCAGTTTTCAGCAAAGTAAGCTTATTGAGATAACCTTTCTTATTAATTGGTCCACATTTGCTGTACCTTGATTTAGTTGTATAATTTTTTAAAATTTAAAACCCTTTCAGCATAGGCAACACCTATTCTTACATAACTGCTGAAATTTGTCAGATTTACTCTACAATAAACTATACCAAGATTCTTTAAAATTAACTAAAATTTAGTTAAAATTTTTATTATTAATTATTAACAGTAACGGACATGATGACTCAAGTTAGCTTCGTGTTATAGTAATTATAAATATTAATATGCTATGATTTTGTTATCGATTTGCTTGAATTTTTTTGATGAGATGATAGGTATTATATTAACTTTCATTGTGGCTTTTGAAGTGGAATCTTACATTTAATTGGAGAATCTGCTCAAGGTAGGTTAATTGTAAGACTGTTTTTCATTATTATGTTTCAGAACATGGGAAGAAGGAAAGATTTTTATCTTTGATGACAGCTTTGAACATGAAGTGTGGCATAATGGATCTACAACAAGGCTTGTACTTATTACTGATGTTTGGCATCCAGAACTAACACCGGATGAAAGACACAGTTTGCCTGCCATTTAGTGTCAGTTGACTGAATTGAAAGAAAAATGTTTGTTCTTGGATAAGAAAAGATAAATGGGAGAACAAGGTTTATTTATAATTAATGTAAGTTTTTTAGTATGCAAGTGATACAATGGTTTGCATTATGTTATTATTGTAGATGTTGAACAATCTGCTGGGGAAAATTTCAAAGATGGTAACTAATTTTAAAATATATAAATTAGATACAAGCTCAGCAAAATCTTCACCACATGCATTAGTAGTTGGCAAGCAGGGACTTTAGAATTAGCTATTCAAATTTAGTGATGGTGTGCAGTAATTGGCTGGTCTTAGAGATATTTCATTGTTGTTTTCTTGCATTCTCAGTATTTGCATGTTGTTTGCATTGTAAAAAATGTATTCAATCTTTTGTTTAGATCTGATATTTAACAATGTTTTGTTAATATGTCATACATTATGTGTATAACTAGAAATTATATTTACCTTTTTCTTATATGTTTACACCCACTAGAAACATTATTATCAATTTTAGTATTGACGTGAACATGTTTCTGTGTGCATTTTCGGTTTGGAATCAATTTATTTGGTGAAAGATTAGGAGGTATAAACAGTTATAATAGTGAAACTAAAACATGAAAATATAAGATGTATTGTGAAGAATTGTTTCGCAATGGTTTAAGTCTCGCACAAGTTTGAACTTGGCTAATATTGTCCTTATAGTGGATCAAATAACTATGTTTGTTTTTTAAGCCTGTTAAATGTAATGGATATACTCAAAGACTGCACAACAAGAGATTAATGACTTATTTTCACTGTCGAATGGATTGTTGAATAATTTAAGATAAATCAATTTGTACAAGTGCCTTTTTTTGTAATGGATGTTGTGAATACTACAGAAATTTTGTAATAAAATATTTGTTAGACCCACTTAAAAGCTGTGAAGGAATTTTTAACTTGTTCCAATATTGCTGATTTTTGTTCATAACGATTCTTACACTTTTCACCGTACTGAATCTATATGAAAAACTTGTAATTTGCCAAAAAGTATGACTTGAAAATTTCTTTTGTGATACCATGAAACGAATTTATCTGTTTCTTTATTGTACATGTTTTTTCAAACATGGTTATTGATGTATCAGTAATCTTATTTCCCTAAATTTCATGTTTATCTGTCAAATAATGAGATCTTCATCTTACTAAATTTTGATTGTCATGTTTATTTTAGGTACCCCTACAATGATGTTAAAAATAGTACCTATCACATCACAAATTCATTTCTCACCAGACATAAGTAAAAAATTGGAAATTTCCTCTTGTATGCATATATTTGAAATTTTTCTCACAAGAAGAGTGTGAATGAATGAGTTTAACATACAAGTATTGAGTTTTCACTTAATGTAAAATGATGGAATCCTTAAATTCTTCACACCTAACACAGATTTGCAGTTGTGACATTTCCTCAACAAACACAGCAGTTGTTGCATTTCGTTTGGCTGTGACAAATGATCATCCAGTAGATAAACTGAGAACAGAATTAACAAAACCCAACAAAATTTTTAGTGAATTGCCCCTTTTACTGCTTCTCCTGATACCAGTTACTTTTCATACAGCATTTAACAAGTCTACAATTGAAGTAAAGCTTTACAGTAATAGAGAAATTATCTAATTATGTATATGAAAAGCTGCCCAACCAATTTTGGAGATAGGCCACAATTCAATTCTAAGTTAGCCTGCGGGCCACATAACACTTGCCTATAGTTACAGTAGACATTTAAATATAAGAAAGATATAACTAACACAGTTTAATTACAATCAAAAAGTAAAAACTGTCAATGAAACCTTTGCAGAGTTTTTAAAATTACAATCAAAAAGTAAAAAACATCAATGAGACCTTTGCAGAGGTTTTTGAGCTAGCATATTCTAGACTGCTGCTGTTGGCAGAGCCTTGGTTCAGCAGCTTTGTTGTATACAAAAGATCAGTGGCGTAACTATACCATTGAGGTCCGTGGTGAATTCATTGGATGGCCTTACCTCAGTGTAAGGGGAGGGTGGCAGGTGCAAACTGGGGCACGCATTTTAAGGGCGACCCTTTTTTGCTCCATTACTGCCTCGGGCTACAAGAATGGGTGTGGTCTGTGTGAAGGGGTGGGCCCCCTCTGGCTGGTGACCCGTGACATTTTGCCCATCCTGCCACCTTATTGTTATGCCACTGCTGCAGACTCCAACTCTGCAACTTTGAGATCAACTATTTACCAAGCTGTCTCGGTAGATAGAGTGGCTGTAACTACCTGGTAATGTCTTATAGCTATACAACTAACTTTCTGACTACCAAATACTCGTTCAAAATTGCTAATGCATTTCACATGTGTATGTTCACCATTACTGAGTCACAGTTCAGGCTGCATGATTTTATTAACTTTCCTCAGCAGAAAGTTTGAAAGCTGGACAAACTCTGAATAAAATCTCTGAACTTGGACACAGTCTGGGAGAGTCTCGAGGTGAAAACCCCAGCAGCCAGACACCTCCTCTTTTACACTCAGGGATAAATCTGATAAATTAAAATTTATTAATAAACTTATATTACAAATAATGCATTCTTAATTAATAGGACAAAACAAGAGTTTTATTAAAGATATTGAATAAAAAATAAGGCACCTCAATGACCAAAAACTACAAATTTACTAATCGGGGAGAGAACTGTGGTATTAAAGTGCCCATCTCATCTCTTTTTCAACCTAGTGTTTTTTTGTTATTTTGATTTTCTTTAGTAGATGTAACTCCTCAATTGATTCAAACCAAGTGTGGTGGTTGAGCGGTTAACGCTCTGGCCTCGCTTTTGGGAGAACGGCAGTTCGAATCCCTGTCCGGGCATCCAGATTTTGGCTTTCAATTGTTCCTCCAAATCACATCAGGTGAATGCCAGGATGCTTCCTTCAAAAGGCTATGGCCAAATTCCTTCCCATACCTTGTACCCAGTCCTATCCCGCCTCAATCTCAATGAGGCAAAAGCCACAAGTAAAAAAAAAAAAAAAAAAAAGGCTGAAATTTTTTGTTCCATCAAAGCACAGTAGATACCATATTTTACTGTTCCCTAAGTTGGTGACATTACGAGGCGTATTTTTTAAGTAAGTACCGTTTTGTCACACCGTGGCTGCAGCGCTACGGTCGGCGTTCCACGCATGCACACTGGGTACCTGCATCTCTTGCCTACGCACTGATGCCATTACAGTCTAATTCTTCCTTGTTTACGCTGTTCACTGAGTGTTTAAGATGCCTCCAATAATCGTGAGTACCGCCGACTGTGAAGTACGGGGTGTTATAAAGTTTCGTTGTGCTAAAGGCCTAAAACCAATCGATATTCATCGTGATATCTGTGCAGTTTACGGACAAAACATTATGAGTGATGGAATGGTGAGAAAGTGGGTGAGAGCATTTAAAAATGGCCGCACAAATGTGCATGATGAACAACAGAGTGGGCATCCTTCGGTCGTTAATGAAAGCTTGGTGCAGAAATGGGACAATAAAGTGAGAGAAAACAGACGCTTTACGATTTCCTCCTTGTGTGATGACTTTCCTAATGTTTCTTGTAGTGTTATGTATGGCATTGTAACCGAGCACTTGAATTACCGAAAATTGTGCTCACGTTGGGTACCGAAAATGTTAACAGATGTGCAAAAAAACCAAACATTTAGGCAGTGCATTGACTTTCCTTGAGCGGTACCATAACAATGGTGATAATTTCTTAAGCGAAATTGCTACGGGCGATGAGACATGGATGGCCTACGTCACACCTGAATCAAAGCAACAGTCCGTGGAATGGCGGCATTCAGATTCCCCCAAAAAAGTGAAGTTCAAACAAACTATTTCTGCCTGGAAAATCATGTGCACAGTTTTTTGGGACAGAAAAGGAGTATTGCTTGTGGAGTTTCTGCCTCGTAATGAGAAAATCAATGCAGCAGCCTATTGTGAGACATTGAACAATCTGCGCCGTTCAATACAAAGCAAAAGACGTGGCAAGTTGAGCAAGGGCATCGTTTTGCTGCATGACAATGCCCGTCCACATGTGGCTAAAGATCTCATCACATCTTTTCTATGGGAAACTCTAGATCATCCTCCGTACAGCCCTGATCTGGCTCCCAGTGACTACCATCTTTTCCTGCACTTGAAGAAACACCTGGGCGGTCAGCGTCTTGAAAACGATAACGAAGTCAAAACAGTTGTGATGCAGTGGTTAACAAGTCAGGCGACAGACTTCTTTGAGGAGGGTTTTCAAAAACTGGTACTACGTTATGAGAAGTGCCTCAGTATTGAAGGGAATTATGTAGAAAAGTAGAGTAAGGTACAGGCTTTCATGTAAAAATAAAATTATTGACATATATTTGCATGTCTTTTCTTAATTTCAAAACGGTACTTACTTAAAAAACATGCCTTGTATATAGGTATTTGAAATGAGTCTGGAGACTTACTGCTTATCAGAGGACTGGAAAAGAGCGATGATACTACTGGTTCATAATGGAGGGATAACAACTAGTGTTGAAAGTTACAGGCTGATTACTTTGACATCTGTGATAGGCAAATTGATTGATAGGTTGATATGCAACTATAACTGAAATGTCTGTGAGGAAAGAAACTGGTATGCAGATCAACAACATGGCTTTAAGTGAGGATATTCATGTGAATCTCAGATAGTAGGGTATATGCAAGATATTTTGGATAAATTGGACAAGGGAGGCCAAGTTAGAGTAGCACTAGATCTTTTTAAGGCATTTGCAGAGTAAGCAATAAAATACATAATTACGTAGTTTTTCTCGGCGTTGCGAATATAAATAATTTTCTCGGGTGACTAGCCGAGTTAAATGAGTGTTATAGTTACACGATATTTCGGCGCACTGATTCATCGGCGCCATCTTCTGGTGAAGTGAGGTCAGGAACGTGCGAAGTTGCTGAGCTAGACCAGATTACCGCTGCTAACCTCTGATTGGTCGGCTGTAGAACCAGTCGTAGCAGGGGTCAAATCTCGTTGCGGCTTGAATCGATGCTAAGGTGGAGTTACGGCTAGATTTGATGTCCGTTTTTACATGGCATGTAGCGGACGGGCTTAAAGTCATCCCTCCTTCGAAGATGATATCATAAAACAAAGCATTCACCATAAATTGTTTATCAAACTGATGGGTCATCACGGATCCGTTGCGGGCCTCATATTGAACCATGCTGCCACGTGATTGGTCAGATTTGTAACCAATCGTAGCCGGGGTCCTGCCTCGTATCAACACATCGTTCCATAGAAGGAAAAATCAGAAGGCAAAAACTTTCCCGTAAGCTGATCATTAATGCCTGAGTAACAAATTGCTCACTTATGTTACTACCGAACTTCCCGTTGATCTGGACGCGCCGTGTAATGCGTCCCGGTCGCGCTGTCGACGAATAGTATTGATGACTGGCGTCCAGGCTTCACTCAGCTGGTACCCGCTGTCGCGGTTGACGAGGTTAGACGCGAGACGAATTTCTACTGCTTCTGTAAGGATGCTGTTCCAGAAGCTCCCAGTATGCGCCAGTACTCTGGTATTTTCGAAATCAAAACCATGGCCATGTTCTAGACTGTGTTCCGCCACCGCAGACTTGTCTTTCTGCCCCAGACGAACGTGTCGTGCATGTTCTAGACAACGTTGGTGAACACACCGCACCGTTTGGCCAATGTAGCTTTTTCCACATTCACAATTAATGCCATATACCCCAGGTGTCCGCAAAGCAAGGTCATCCTTGGGGGAGCGTAAGATGTTCTTCACCTTTGGTGGTGGCAGGAAAATGGTCTTGATTCCAGATTTTGCTAGAATCCGTCCTATCTTGGACGTTGTGGCACCAGAGTACGGCAAAAAGGCTAGACGATCAGGTGGCTCCTTGTTGGTGTTGTTGAGCCTACGTGTCGGCTCTCGGAATGCCAGTCTTATCTGATAATCAGTGTACCCATTGCGTTGAAAGGTCTGACGCAGATGACTCAATTCACCGGGTAGACTGTCAGCATCGCATATCGCTCGCGCCCTATGTACAAGCGTGCTGAGTACCGTCTTGCGCTGTGCCGGATGGTGATGGCTTCGCGCGTTCAGGTATAGGTCTGTGTGCGTCGGTTTTCTGTACACAGAATGTCCTAGGGACCCGTCAGGTTTCCTTTCTATTAGTATGTCTAAGAAAGGCAGCCGGCCTTCTTCTTCCACCTCCATCGTAAACTTGATGTTTTCGTTTCTACTGTTAAGATGATGGAGAAAAACTTGCAGGTTGTCTCTGCCGTGTGGCCAGACCACAAAGGTGTCATCTACGTACCGGAAGAAAGCTCTGGGCTTCATAGGAGCGCTTGCCAGTGCCTTGTCTTCAAAGTTCTCCATGAAGAAGTCAGCAATAGCTGGCGATAAAGGGCTGCCCATGGCCACTCCATCAACCTGTTCGTAATACTCCCCATCATACAAGAAATACGACGATTCGAGTGTGTGCCGGAATAACTCAACTATGGCAGGCTCAAAATGCTGTTCCAGTAGAGCCAACGTGTCATTGAGAGGGACCCTAGTGAACAGTGACACCACATCGAAACTCACCAATAAATCATGTTGCTGCAGGTGGAGTTCTACAGCCGACCAATCAGAGGTTAGCAGCGGTAATCTGGTCTAGCTCAGCAACTTCGCACGTTCCTGACCTCACTTCACCAGAAGATGGCGCCGATGAATCAGTGCGCCGAAATATCGTGTAACTATAACACTCATTTAACTCGGCTAGTCACCCGAGAAAATTATTTATATAAGCAATAAAATGGTTTTAAATTAAGTGAAAACTGTTTGATTGGATTAAAAAGCTACTTGCTGTAGAGAATTTCTTAAAATCCAGAAAGCAAACTATTAGATTTAAAAATATATTATCAAAGGAGGTGGAAGTAAATATGAGAGTGCCACAGGGTAGTGGATTGAGACCGTTGCTGTTTGTTATTTGAATAAATAATGACATAATGGTATGTAGGATCAAAACAGGAGAAGACTGTGAACAGCTACAGAGTGACCTGTATAGTGTGTCTAAATGGGTAGGTCAGCATCGAAAGAAGATAAATGCTAAGAAGAGTCGGCATATAAAAAAACTAAGGGTTGTTTATGATTATAGGATGGGTTCAAAATTGCTTGTGGAAGGTATGAAGTGTGAATATCTTGGCATAATGTTTGATAATAAACTCAACTTGAAATAGACATCGATACTATCTGTAAAATCATATGGATTAAACTCAATGTTGCTGGGTGAAAACTCGTCATAGGCGCCTTCTACCGTCCACATGATTCTGACATAGCTATCGCCGAGGAATTAAGAAGTAATGTTAACAGTATAGCTAGCCGCTTTCAGGATTATGCTATGATTCTGTGAGGCGACTTCAATCTGCCTTATATCGACTGGCGTAATTATGTTCACATTACTGGAAGCAGGGATAAGGCAGCTTCTGAAGTAATTCTCAATTTGTTCCCGGATAATCATCTCGAGCAGCTAGTTAATGATCCTAACGGTAGCGAAAACATTTTAGATTTGCTAGTTACTAACAGGCCAGAATTATTCAACGACCACTGGAATAAGCGATCACAAAGCGGTAATTGCGACTATCAAATTAACGACCAAGCGAAAAAGGGGAAATGGACGGATTGTATACAAATTCAGTAGGGCCTCAAAGGAGTGTTTTAGAACCTACCTCAGGAATAATTACGATAACTTTAAGTTAACAAAGGACACCATTGAAGAGATGTGGCATCGATTTATACATATAGTCAGGGAATGTATGGAAGTACATATACCGAAGCAGAAAATAAATGGGGAGAATGATCCACCGTGGTACACATGTGAAGTCAACAGATTACTCAAAAAAACAAGGAAGGCTACACACATGCTACAGAAGGAAGAGGTCTCGCAGCGATTTAGAAACCTTGGCTGAGTTAAGAGGACGTGTGAAGAATGTGATGCGTGAGGCCTTCAACGATTTTCATTCAAACACTCTCTCTAAGAGTCTCGCAGAAAACCCAAAGAAATTTTGGTCGTATGTTCGAAAAGTCAGTTGTACCAACAGCAATATTCCAGCACTATTTCGTGAAGGGTCCGAGGTTATTGAAAGCCGCGATAAAGCTAACGTACTAAATACTGTATTCAAAAATTCATTTACTGACGAAAATAAGGATAGCATTCCCGTTTTCCCACGTCGTGTCGAGTTGGAGATGGAATCATTATGAATAGATACTGCAGGTATCATAAAGCAATTAGAGCTCCTAAAGTGGGGGAAAGCACCTGGCCAGAATGGAATTCCAGTAAGAGTATTTTCAGAGTATGCGGCGGAAATTGGGCCATTTCTGTCTGATATATTCAGTAAATCCCTAGAATAACGAAAAGTACCTTCAGACTGGAAAATAGCGCAAGTAACTCCGATTTTCAAGAAAGGTGATTGAAGCGATCCTGGAAACTACTGTCCCATATCTATAACATCTGTTTGTAGTAGAGTTATGGAGTATATTATATGCTCAAACATTATGAATTTTCTAGATGAATATAATTTGCTTACAACAAATCAACACGGATTTCGGAAGAAAAGATCTTGTAAAACACAGCTGGCCCTATTTACACACGACGTAATGAAAGTTATTGATGCAGGTTCACAAGCAGATGCAATTTTTTTTATATTTTCAGAAAGCCTTTGACTCTGTGCCACACAACCGCCTTTTAGCGTAGCTACGAGCATACGGTATATCGGATCAGCTTTGTGAATGGATAAAGGATTTTCTAACTGGTCGATCGCAGTATGTTGTTGTTGAAGGAGAAAGTTCTTCTAATCTAGATGTTACATCGGGTGTACCTCAAGGAAGTGTAAAAGACCACTTCTTTTCTTAATTTTTATAAACGATCTCAGAGACAAGGTGAAAAGCCTTTTTAGATTGTTTGCTGATGATGCGGTTATTTATAGGGAAGTAAGGAATTTGGCCGATTGTTTAGCAATTCAGCGTGATCTGGATGTTATTTTGGCATGGTGCGCTGAGTGGCAACTCACACTAAATTTTAAAAAGTGTAAGATAATGAGCATAACTAACAAAAAGAATCCGATTGTTCAGAAATACGAGGTAAACAGTTCAGTTATTGATATGGTCGATTCTATGAAATATTTGAGAGTAACAGTACAAAGGAACATGAAATGGGACTTACATATTAATACGTTGGTAGGTAGAGTTAATTCTAGGCTGCCGTTCCTAGGTCGAATCTTGAAAAATTGTAATGAACAAACAAAGGAGATAGTGTACAAATCTCTTGTGCATCCACATTTGGACTATTGTAGTGCCATCTGGGATCCGTTTCGAAAGGGGTTGATTGAGAGTACAGAGAAGATCCGCTCGATTTGTGACCACTTGCTACAGTCCTTATGAAAACGTTACAGAACTGATTAGTAGACTAGGCTGGGAGTCTCTGGTAGATAGACGACACACGTTTCGTATAAACTTATTGGTAAACATGCGTACTCCCACTTTCACTTACGAGTGTAGTTAAATACTGCATCCACCAACCTATTTGGGTCGGAATGACAGGAAAGATAAAATTATAGAAATAAGGTGCCACACTGATTTTTATATGAATTCTTTTTTCCCTCATACCATTAGGGATTGGAATGCACAACAAAGAGATTAGGTTTGGTGCTGAGCACCCTCTGCCACCCACAGTTTTGTGAATTGCAGAGTATATATGTAGATGTAGAACTTGGCAGAGCACATTGGGCAGGTGGTAGGAAAAGGTTAAAAAATCCTTTATTTGATGGAGAGAATGTACTTGGGAGGTTAGGGAATTGGGTTACAAAACTTTGGTCAGAACATTGCTTGAATATGGTGGTGTAGTTTGGGACCCATATTTAGGGTATCAAACACAGGAGTTGAAGGGCATGCAGAGAAGAGCAGCTAGATTTATTTGTGGTTGCTGGTAGGGCAGTGGCGGCTTCGGCACTGCCGTTGCGCGCCTCCTCATATGGAACCCTGTCATGGCAGCTGGGGTGCCGAACCCACATCGTGCCGGACAGCCACCCCAGGTGGAGCTATTTGAATCCAGGCAATTTTCACAGCATTGCGTCTCTTGGTCGACTGCAGGCTCGCATACTATGTTGCCCTCCACAGAGTGCACAGCGATCAGCAGCCCAGCAGTCCTTAGCCCAGTGGGCAAAGGCTTGACAGTGGTAGCATTGCTGTAATGCTGTTGGTGGCTTGTTCTTTGTTTTGACCTTGACATCATGGCCAAGCAGTTTCTTGATCTCCAGTGACCTGGCGATGGCAGAGCAAAGAGGTGCTCAGTACTTGGACATTCAGTTCTGCTCCTTGAAGACGCTCTTGATGTCTTCTACTTTGGTAGATTCTGGCAGTCCACGGACCACTAGGCGACATGGTTTGCCCACTGTCTTGTTTGCATAGTGTATGCCTTGGCTCTCGTGATGCTTTGTGACTATCTCGAGGTCCATCGGGCATGAGCAGTCCACCAGCATACCCTCCGCAGCAGGCCAGGATAAGATGGGCAGAGCTGTGACCATGGTTTGAGTGACAGTGCGCCGATGTTGCCTGCCATACAAACACTCAGCTGTCGCACCGGGCCTTCAGCTGCATTGCTGACTTCATCACTGCCATTCTCCGCAGTTCTGCCATCTGCTTTCCCTGGTGTGGTAGGAGGTGCTTCCGGTGGTGGTGCCGGCATGAGACGCTACACTTCTTTAAAGAATACTTTTTCAGAAAATCCCTCATAAAATGTCTGAGGGAATAGGTTTTTTATGTCTATTGTGCTTGCTACCGCTAGGTGGGCATTGTACTCTGCAAACTCTGTGTTGGATAGTGCCCTCTAAAAATCTTCAAAGTTGTTAGTTGGTTCATGCCATTGGTTCCCATACATGACGGCAACAATCGCCGACCACAGGTTCTGTGACAGCTCAACGAACGAACGAACAATTGAAGTTCGTGACGCCATGGGTAACCCATGATATCACTGAGTAGTCTTGGCATCTTTTGCTGCACCTATTATTTTAGATACAGCGGTTGTCCTTTGTGGTGATGGTGCATAATAATGACCAGTAGAAGCAAAGTCAGCCCACTATCTCTGCTAAACGTATCAGCCAGTCAAATTTGAATCACTTATTTGACTATTGAATTCCGATAATATGAGATCTTAGCCAATATCATAATGTTGTTGAAGTCTGCCCTGTGGCCATGGCTGTACACGTGCTCAGCAATTGATGACTTGCTGTATTGTCTTGTGTTCTTGATGTTTGGACCTGTGAGTATGCTTATGGGATATCTACAAATATAAAACAGGAACTAGAATTGATTCCTGCAGGAGATTATACAAATTCATACATGAAAGCTGATCCAAATCCTCAAAAGAGTAAATATGTCTGCAGTAAGTGCAGATGTCTCCACACTTGACGAAGACGTCGCAGCTAGTTGTGGAAATACCGTGTTTTCAAAACACAATCCAGCGGTACACCCAAGGAGACTTCATTACATGGAGAGCCCTCCGTAACGCCCTGTTTTGCATGGTTTGCTGTCTGACCCGGGAGGTTTTGGAGGCAACCCCTACTCCGGGCATGTGTACTCACCAGACTGCAGAAGATGTTTTCACCTACGCTGGGAGCCAGCGTGCTCTCCCTGTTGAGAACCATGTATAGTTGCTGGAGACGAGCTGCTACTTGACATTGGAGATCTTCGATATGCTGAGGGCATGTGAGTTGCCTGTCCAACATAACCCCAAGGTATTTTGCCATAGATGACCATTTGATTTTTTCCACATTGACTGTGAGTGTTGGGGTCGGTTTCTCATTGTGGAGGGCATTTTCCTATGTGCCACGTCAATATGATTGCTTGGGTTTTTGATTCTTTTCTCCATCTTCATCTTCTTACCCATGAAAGGGTTTAAGAACTTCTTGGAACCAGTGGATTGCGGCCAGTTTAGATCTGTGGATGATAAAGAATGCAGTGTCATCTGCGTCAAGTGCTGTTGGTACTGATGCTGGAGCCGGAATATCTGCTCTTTACAAATTCTACAGCACCATACCCAGCACTGAGCCTTTATGGATGGTTGAGTTGAGAGGGCATCTCCCACGTTCACTCAGAAGGTCCTTCCACATAGGTAGCTTCCCAATAGTTTGATGAGCAATCCAAAGAATTCCTTGCTGGTAGAGTTTATAAAAAGTTCTTTATGCCATACGATTTCAAAGGCTCGCACAACATCTAGCAAACCAAGTGGGCAGTATGCATGATTTTTGAATGCTGTAGTGGCTCTCTCAACAATCCGCATGATTTTCTGGTTTGCCGAATGATCTTTTTGAAATATAAATTGAAAATGTGGTCCTGAATGTGCTGGTTTAGTCTCTTGAGTTAGAGTCTTTCAAAGATTTTACATAACTACAGCCGAAGGCTTATTTGTCAGTAGTCCTGTGGGAAACTTCCATTCTTGCTGGGCTTCTGTATAGCGATAACAATTGCTTCCTTCCAGCAACGTGGAAATTTTTGTGTGTGTAGTACGGAGTTGAGAATAAATCCGCTAGCAGTGTGGTGGCTTCAAACGGAATTGTTTTTTAGATTTGATTTCCTATTTTGTCCTTGCTGGGAGAGTTTCTCCAGTGGAGTCTTTTAATGGTGTATTTAATCTCCTCTTTGGGTATTTCGTCGATCTAGTATTGGTCTTCTGCCTCCATGAATCTTGCCATTCGTAAATGAACCTCAGTAGTGTGTTGTTTGTCTTCATCCTTGTAAACATCCTCTCTTGCCTCATTGGGCAGTGAGGGTACATGTGCACTACGTTTGGTGAATCTTCTTATTTCGCCGTCGTGTTCTTCTAGAGAGTGTCCCTGTTTCGATGGTCATTTCGTGCAGCTTTGAACTAACATAGTAGTCAGTTTAGCAAGCGCCTGGTGTGTGGTTGCCGAGTGAGTTTCCACTGCTTTACTACTCTATTCTTGTGTCTGATCGGACTAGCTCATAAGGCAACTGTCAAAAAAGTTCTCGGTCATAATGGAGATGTTGAGTTTTTAAGTGCCTGGAGAACTGTTGTAGTAAATTGCTTCAGATGGTCTCAGTGTTGAGAAGATTCATTTGGACGTTTGGTCTTATTATTTCTCTGAAGTTAACCCAATCAGTCTTGTTATAGTTAATTGGGTTCGCTGGTTGGTGAAGCTGGATTTTGATGTCAATTTGTACCAGTACTGGTGAGTGGTCTCACGACATTCTATTTATGGTGTTTGTGGTTATAAAACCGATGATGACTGTTGACATAGAAATGTTGAGGACGTCCACACGACTGCCATTCCATACAAAGTGGTTTGGTTCTTCAGGACCTCAGACCTGCAAATTGTCTCTCTGTGAGAGTCGGTGAGGCTGATTCCCACTTGGTTTGTTGCTGGAGACTTCCATTCAGATGTTTGGCATTCAAAACCCCGCTAATGATGAGCTTGCCTCTGATGTTGAGGATATCTCTTTCATTCATTTGTCGATGTGGTGGTCTGTAGGCATCAATTATAGTGATGGGTCTCATGATTGTGCTTATTTGTATAGCACAAGCTGCATTGGTGGTGGTGTTGACTCATGGTGCAGGATTTGATAAAGATGGTCACTCCACCGCCTGCTGACTGTCTGTCTTTGAGAAAGCAGTTATAATTTGCAACACTGGCTCTGAGATTTGGCTTCAAGTGTGTTTCTGTGACAAGGTAGATATCTACATTTTCATCTCTTAATAATAGCCGGAACTCGCCGAGCTGCTGGAAAACGCCACATGCATTCCAAATGCATATGGACAAATTGTTGATGTGAATTCTATCCATGATGGTTCTGGTGTTCTTCTGGGTGATCAGTGCTATGGGCTGTTGTTACTGCAGACTTGATATCTGCTCCTAGTTGGTCGAATTTCAATAGTAGCCACGTGAGCATTGTGAGTAGTGGGCCCACTATGTTTAATAGTCACTCCATGTTTCCTCCTTCGTTAGTTGTTTCAGAGATTGGGCAGAGCTGATAGTGTTATCTTTGTCCAGGTTGAATCGCATCAATTTATAAAAAAAAAGCTAACTTTTTGACCATGATTTTGCGGCCTGGCCGAAACGTTAGGTTTTGATAAATTGACGCGGCTAAACCTGGACAACCATGATAACATCGACAACGACCGTGGAAGTCTGTACACCCACTTGATGTTGATGGTGTTGTCCGTTGTAGGAGCTCGAACCATGAATCTCGGTTGCTGGGGACAAGTTTAAAACTTGTGGTTGTTGATATATTCCTTTAACTGTTTCCAAGTAGTAGTTCACTGGGCTGGTTCTTGCTGCCTGTTAAACGGCGCTTTTCTTCTGGGCATTCAGTGGAGTTTATCCTGTAACTGTCTTAGAGATCTGTGATTTGCTGCTCTGTTGTGGCTGCTCAGTTTTGTGCTGCTGGTCACTGTTTTTCTCGCGGTTCTTGAGGTGCTCCAGAATTTGGCTTCTTTAGTGCGTTGCGCTTTTCTTGGGTGACAGCTGCCTCCTCAGCAGCCTTGCCATGTTGTCTGTCACGGGCTCCTTTAAATGCTATTGCAGTCCTTGTAGCTGATAGCATGTTGTTCTATACAGTTTGCACATTTGGGAAGGCTCTTGCCTTGTTTGAGAGAGCAGTCGTTTCATAAGTGCGCTTCAGCGTATTTAATGCAGATTGGTGGTATATTGCAATGTCTCACCATATATCCTAGTACTTAACTGTTGAAACACTGTATTGGTCCATGTGTTGAATTTAATTTCTCCACAGCTATGCACAGAGACATGAAGGACTCGAGGGAGAATATTTTCCTGTTTTGAGGTCACTAGAAAGAGCAGCGTGAGTTCAGATCTTTCTTGTCTCTTGAGTTGTGCAACTGTTCGTATGTCAAAATCAGTATCTTCCCGCTCCTTCTTAATGTCCGCTGTCGACGCGTTAACTGCGAGTCCTCGTAATACACTTTAAGTAGTTTTTCCGCTGCAGAGGGAAAAGTGTAATATGGGACACTTCCCCTCTGCAGCGCCGCTGTGACTGCCAGATAATCTTCTCTGCGGAAAGCCGACTTTGCTTAGAAAGGTTAGCCTTAAAGTACTGTTTTTACCTTCTGATACAGCTCTTTGTAGATATTTGGATACTGCACCACAATGGGTGAACGCTTCTGCTGCAGTTGTTGCTGCTACTGCTATTGTTGGTGTGCTGCAGTTGTAGTTGCTGTTACTGTTCGAGTTCTTCCTGGTCCAGCACATCATACCGGTTACATAATTCCATTCTGTCAGGGTCTATTGTCGGCAGAGGCTTTCTGGTGTGCTGATCTTGTTTTTCAGTTACTTGATGTTTTCTTCGCAGTTGTGCCTCAGTGCTGCAACGTGGCATTCAGTGCGGGAAAACTGAATGCTTCTATGATTTTCTTCTTTCCTGCCTTTTTGTCCTTGTTAGTCGAGGCGAGCTGTGACATGGATATTTCTTCACCTCTGCTAACTTCTCAGTAGCTTGACTTTACTGCCGATGAGTGGCGAGGTGCACCGCTTGGTTGTGCATGGATCTTGTCCATGGGCAGGCCCGGTGGTCATTTGCAGAACCATTCCATTCGAGTCAGTGGCCAAGTCCTTTTCTCTCAGCCAGGTTGTCAACATAGCCGCAGCTTCCTCCAGCAAAGCCAAATGCGCTGAGGCACTCAAACCCTCTGGTGTGGCAGTGCAGTGAGCTCTTTCCTCAGCACACATCATAGCATGACAGATGACATCTCAGCTCTGTAAGTAATAAATACATTTGGCCATTCAAAGGCATCAGTATGGTTGGAGATACCTAGGAGTGTAGTTCTGAGTTAAAAAACGGACAGAAAAAGGACAGTGTATCGTGACTGTGTTTGATTCTTGTAATCTTACCAATATTGGGGTATTCATAAATAATGTCTCATTGCCATACGATAAATTGAATCTCGATTTTACAAAAAGACAGGATAACTGTCTTGTATGACACATATACAAGATTCACAAAGTCCTTTTATAAACAGCAGAAAGCGTTACCTTTACTAAATCGCGATGTTTTTGCTTAAACTGCACCTTTATCCGTAATTGACTGTTCAGAGTTAAGACAGAGTCTGAAGGTATCCGTAATTGAATTTGAAAGCAGCGATAATTTCCTCAATTACTACCGCCACTCATTATTATGAAGACTATCTTCTTGGATGCACAAGGATTCAAGACTACTAATGGTGTGTTTGGTTTAAAACTGGTCGCCGTGTGTGAAGTACAATTAGACGTCTTTATTGGTGTACTTTGCATCTCTGTATCGTTACCAGCAAGTGATGGTAATGATAGTTCAGTTAGGTGGTTGATAAGTTCCAGAAGATTATCCAGAAAAAAGTATGCTACAATATTCAAGATTTAGGATATGAGAATTCAAGAAAAATAATTGACAAAAATTTTAAAGTAAATCTATTTTGTATACTGTGTGAGCAGCTGAAAATGCATTTTTAATTGTCCAATATTGTGTAAAATAAAATAAATCAATAAAATTAAGATACAATGTTTTTATTTCCTACTTTTACATCTTGGCAGAATCAAAAACATCAGATCATGGCTTATGTTGCTCTAAACTTTAGATTTAAAATCATTAAATACCAACACATTTTTATATGCTAACAGTTATAGTATAATCTGCATATAGTCCAGCAATGAATTTGGATTGTATGTCTCTTGAGTCACATAAACATTATAATTGTAGTAATGTGATAGTCACGTAACACTTTATCCGATAGTATGGCCATGAACTCTTTATAGTAACTTGAAACTTGATGGCACAAAGTCTTCTTGATGCCCATGGGACCAATCACCACATTCCGGGAATTGATCAGGTATTGAGTATTACTGGTTGGACATTCGGTGCTTGTGTGTGTTGAGACTGCTCACAAAACTGCAATTTTTTGTCATCAGCTAAGTTTTTGTAGACTAAATTACTTTAAAATGTCATCTAAATTCTTAGTATTATTGTTAGAAAGAAGAATTATTTTAAAATTTCTTCCATAAATAACAAGTTTCAAGTTTGCTTCCTTCATGTTAGAGTCCATTTTCCAATTATTCCAAGTTTCATTGAATTATGTATAGTATCAGGTTGGTAGTTAGTTTAATTAGAGTACTATAGCATAGGTATACATTATGGTATAAATTATTTAACAGTTTTAACTTCTTATATCTATATCTATAAAATGAAAACCAGATATATTTGAAGTATAAAAACTCGGAAACTACAGAGCAGATCACCGCTTTAAAGATTAGAATCTCAATTGAAGTGTTTGGTAAGTCTTATGACCCAACATAACATAATGCCAGAGCGGTAAATGAAAATCTGAACATACAGCCTGAAACAAAGAAACAAAACAAAAACAAAAAATGAAATACAATGCTTACGTCATACATTATAAAAAAAAAATATTGCATGTAACGTTTACTTTCTTAAATTATAGTTTTAGTCTTTAAACCAAATACATGGCTATATCGAATGCGAAGAGGAAACTACATAAAGTGGAAAATATTTAAATTAATTTTAATAATACAATCAAAAAACCTTACGATATATTATTTGTCTCTTGAAGTTACTATCTGCTACAATCTCTGATGTTGTGAATTTATACTTGCTGTTCATATTTATTAATGCATATTTGACGGGTATGAACATGAAAGTGAACTATTTAAAACCTTTACTGAAGAACCTTCTGAGAAAATTGTTGCTTTTTGAAATTACGTTCTTTGGCTGCACAGCTACAATCTCTGTTGTTTGCAAGCGAATTAAATTCTCGCTGTTAATAGTAAGTAATGTGTAACTGATGGCTTTTAACATGAAATTGAACTGTTTAAAACCTTTAGTGTTGACATAGCGTATTTTTTTTTGTAATTTATTGATGAGTGATTCCGTCTTTATCACATTTCCTGGGGGGGGGGGGGGACATTGTTTCTATTGCTGCACGAATCCCTGTGGTTATTATGTTAAAACTTAGTACACATGTTCCTGATATGGCTAAAAATATTGCAGGAATAAATCAACCCCAACCCCATCTCTTTTCTGCTACACAGGTGGTTAGCCGTTTAGATACATTTAGAAAAATAGAGCTACTGACATGAAATTCAATTCACAAGTGCAAAAAACTGGCAGTTCTATCATTATCGTATCCGAAAATCTGATTATGAATTCTTATAGAACTCAGCGAAAAAAAAAAATTGAAATAAAGAATAACATTTCTTGATATCTCACTTGGTTTTCGACATTTAACATGTCAAAAATCAGTTATAGTTCCTTGTGCTTTTGGTAACATTTCTTCTGGTCCTGGCTGTATTTCAACCTAACAACAACCACTGGGAAGAAAATAAAACACCTATAGTGCATTTCCACCTTGTAGATATAGTGGTTTGGTGATGCAATATCTCGAGAACTAAGCGAGATATCAAAAACATTTATACTTCATTTTCGATTTGTATCACCAAGTTACATACGAATTTATTATTAAATTTGGCGAAGGCAAGATTTTTCTCCTGGTCCAGGTTGCATTTCAACCTAACGACGTCAATTTTTAAGTACGATATCTCGAGAACTAAGCAAGATATCAAAAAAATATATTTTTTACTTTCAATTTGGCTCATCGAGTTACATAGGATACCATCAACAAAATATGGCGTAGAATCATAGAATCCCCAAAAAAACTTACCCATTTTATGAACTTCAATATTCACTGTGTGCAAATCAATCTAGATCATACTGGGAACTCTGCTTGTACCTTAATAAATTCAAAGCATTAGTTAGAAATTTGATTGTTAAGGTTATTCTAACTTCCCATATTTAGGCTCTGTTCCATTTAAAATATAAAAGTTTGCTATTTCATTAGTTCTGGAACAGTAATATAACAAAAAATAATTATTCATAAATAGCGTACTGTTGTTCACAATAGGTTTATACAGTAACATTATTCTAAATTCCACCATCGATATTTAAAATTCCGCTGTCATGTTGACAAAAACAAAAGCATACATTAAAGTAATTAACCTGTTCTGTCCGAAATATAATTATGTTTAATTGCTTACTAATACATTAAAACAGAAACTTCCTATATTAAAAAAAAAGTAAGTTAGTTCTTATCCCTACTACTAGTAAATAGTATCAACCACCCATCTTAAGTTTATTTTGAAATTCATTAGCATAAGTTTTATTAATTGGTTCTTAAGTATTTTTATTACCTACTTATTATTTATAAAGCTTTAATATAATTATATATATAAAAATTAATAGTTAGTTGAGTTTAGAAATCTACGAGCATAAGTTAAATTCATTGGTCTGTTCTGTTAGGTATATAATTGTTCTTCAATTAATTTCTAATACATTAAAACAATAATTACGTAATATTTTTAAAATATTTTCCGCTAAATAAGGGATTAGTTATTATTCTCACATTAGCACTAAATAGTATCAACCTGTGAAATTCAATCTTCAGGTTAATTTTGAAGTTTACAGCCATAAGTTTTTATTTTATCGGTGTTTAAGTGCTTTTCACCTAGTTATTATTTACATCAAAGTGATTGAAAAGCAAATTTTCATTAAAATAATCAGTTAAGTGAAGATTAATTTTTCTTTTCTTAAAATATTAATTAAATTTAAGATACATAGAATTTCATAATTTAATCCTTAAGGTTCATTTGAAAGGTACCAGTAGGTATTGTTTTGGGAAAAATCATGTCTGGAAAGTGTGGCACCTGTTGCAAACATCTGGTGACTGGTTTGGATTGCATTGGGTGTAAAAAGTATTTTTCCTGGGAACCTAGGGCAATGGGAGAAAAGGGAACTAAATGAGGCTCTTCAGTGGTATTGTCTGCTCTGTTTTAAGGATAGGAAACTTTCTGAACAGGATAGGAAAATTTAAAAGCAGGAAAAAACGATCAGTGGGATCAGTGGCGTAGCTAGGGGGGGGCGGTCCGCCCCGGGTGTCACCCATTTGGGGGTGACACCCGCGCATTTCGAAATTAGTGTGATAGAAAAAAAAATTATTTTGAATGTTTTGAATATTTGTTTTTAAGTTGATCTATCCCTTTCTAAAATACGATCCAGGGGGCTGTGCTCTTTCATTACAGTAGAGTATAAGTATTGTCAACACCGGGTGCTTAAACAAAGAGAGCAACGCTCTGTAGCTCCAACAATCACAGCATTGTGCTTGCCGTCTGTCACCGTTATTTGGTTTGTTAGAAGCAGCGGTGGATATAATGTAAGTTTGCTTGTATAAAAAGAGGTAGTTTTAAAATTAAAAGGTACATTATATATATCTAAAATTGTTAAAATCATGGTAATTAGACCGTTAAATTGTAAATCCTCGAAATTATTTCAAGAAAAATGTTAGATTTTCCTTTGAAAATAAAAAAAATAGCAACCAAGCGTATGTCAGAATACGCGTAGTCTAGGTTTCAAAATTGTTTTGCTTATTTAGAATTCCATTGGCTTTCTAGCTAATATTCACAAGTGCATTGAAGTATTTTCTATTAATTTTTGAATTTATCATCTGACAGATTCGTGATGTATAAACTGAGTACATTTCGCGTTATCCGATTTACATTGCGTACCTACCTATTGTGACAGTGCACCTATACTCAACATGAAATCGTATCATGTTCGAATTTATGCAAATAAAATGATTCGGAAAACTGCATTAAACTAGCAATACTGTCAGGTTTCAAGACAATCCGAAAGAGTCCAAGTGTTCGTTGTGGCATCTTCTGTCGTTGGTAATCAGTTTTTGTAGGGCATGTGTTTAAAACAGTCGGAAGAGAGTATCTTGCTAGTGAAATCGTAAGCATTTTGACTCTAGGTTCATGTAATTGGATAAAGGAAACAAAGAAACTGCCGCGAGGCACTGAAAATAAGATAGGATAGGGAAAAAAACAGTTACCCGTCACTTACCACAGATGAAGGCAGGAGGGCGAAACACGTAAAAACACATATACAAAAGAATTACACAATATTTCGACTTTTTAGTCTTACTCATGTAGGAGGCGAGACATATGGCAGGGGGAAAGATGTGGTCACATCCGAGCCTGCCACATGAATGAAGCACAGGCGGAAAACGCGTGGTAGTGGAAGAATTGCCGGGAGGGGGGGGGGGGGGGGGGGGGGGGGGGGAATAGGCTTGACCAGTGATAAAAGTGAAACAAATAAATATAATGTCTATGTAGCTTAGTTCAGAAAGTTATAATTGAAAATAAAGGGAGATAGAAGAATTTAATATATATATATATATATATATACAAAAAATAAAATAATAAAATAAATAAATAAAGAAGAAAATATATATATATATATATATATATATATAAGAAAAAAATATATATATAAAATATATATATATAAATAACCGACTGTAAAAAGAAATGAGAGATGGCAAGTGACAGGTTTAACGTAGGTTTAGGCCAGGGGTGTGTCTGGTGTCAAGGATATGTTGATAGGCTAGTTCCCATCTGCGGAGTTCTGAAGGGGTGGTGGTATTTGGAAAAACTCTAATAGCTCTGACTGTGAAACAGGTGTTGAGGTTGTTTAAATTATGGAAGTTCGCATGAATTGCCACGGGATGGTCTGGGTTGGAAGTATAAACTGTTTGCCTGTGGCCATTCATTCTGTAGGAAAGTTGTTGAGTGGTGAGACCAATGTAAGAGGCAGTGCAGTGGATGCAGGTGAGTTGGTAAATAAGGTGAGTGGTAGCACATGTGGCATGTCCAATTATTGGGAAAGATTCGCCTGTGACAGGATTAGAGTAAGTAGTGGTGGCAGGGTGCATGCTGCAAGTTTTACAGCGGGGTCTGTTACACGGGAATGATCCCTGTGGAGGTCTAGGGGAGTCGGCAGGTAAATACTTGTGGACCAAGATGTTGTACAGATTGGGCGGTCTGCTGAAGCAAGTGCGGGGAGCAGTGGGTAGGATTTTGGGAAGGAGGAGACGCATTTCAGGGAAGGAACGTAAGAAATCATGCCCACGGCGGAGTATCTGGTTGACAGATTCCAGGCCAGGAAAGAACTGGGTGATAAGTGTTGGACCACGGTCAGCTTTAGGAGGTGCAGAACGAGGATTGTGGGTGATGGCACCGGAAATTTGTTTTTCCACCAGATCATGGGGGTATTGGCGGGAAACAAGGGCTTGGGATAGTTTTTGGGAGTAACTGGAGATTGATTCATGATCAGAACAGATGCGTCTGCCACGGATTGCAAGGCTGTATGGGAGGGAACGTTTAATGTGGAAGGGGTGACAACTGTCAAAGTGTAGGTATTGTTGTAAATTGGTCGGTTTAATGTGTACTGAGGTATGGAGGGTCCCCTGTCGTAGGGTGATATCTACGTCAAGGAAGGTGATACAGGTGTGGGAATATGACCATGTGAAATTGATGGAGTGATTATCATTTAGTGAGTTGAGGAAGTCTAGGAGGTGGTCCTCCCCGTGGGTCCAGATCATAAATATATCATCTATGTATCTGAACCACACGAGGGGACTGAGGGGGGAATTCTTCAGAAAAATATTTTCCAGACGGCCCAGGAAAAGGTTAGCATAGGACGGGGCCATGCGGGTACCTATGGCAGTGCCGCGAATCTGGTGGTAAATCTGGGAGTTGAAGGAGAAATAGTTTTTGGAGAGGATAAAGTTGGCAAGGGATATGAGAAAGGATGTTCTGGGAAGACTGTTTGGAGGGCGCATATCCAAGAAGTGCTGAAGGGAACTGAGGCCTTCAAGGTGGGGAATATTGGTGTACAAGGAGGTTACGTCAATTGAAACAAGGAGGGAGTCTGGTGGTAGAGGACTGGGGACTTTTGACAGACGTTCCAAAAAATGTGGTGTGTCTTTGATGTAAGATGGAAGGTTCTGCACAAAAGGTTGGAGGTGTTGATCCACCAAGGCTGAAATTCGTTCAGTGGGGGAACCATAGGCCGCAACTATAGGTCGTCCCGGATTGCCAGCCTTGTGTATCTTCGGGAGAAGGTACAAAGTAGGTGTGCGGGGATTTTGAGGGGTGAGAAGGGATAAGGATTGTGAAGAAAGACCTTGTAAGGGGCCTAGGAGGTCCAGGAAGGAGCGAATTTCGAGGCAGATGGAAGAGGTGGGATCTGTGGCATGTGGACGATAGGTGTTGGTATCAGAGAGCTGTTTAAGGGCCTCCGCATCGTAGTCACTGCGGTCCATGACCACGGTGGTGGAGCCCTTGTCTGCTGGAAGGATAATGATATTTTTGGTATTGGACAGTTCTCTCATGGCCCGGATTTCAGTAGGGTTGAGGTTATTGGAGTTGGGAATAGAGTTGAGGAAAGATTTTGAGGATAAGGTCGATGTGAGGAAGTCTTGGAACAGGAGGAGGGGATGATTTTGGGGAAGTGGAGGAGGGTCAAGTTGGGATGGTGGTTTGAACTGCTCTAAGCTGGACTCAATCTCACCTCGGCGGCTGTCACTCTCCGTTGTGGTAGCAAAATGATACCGCCAGCGGAGTGTGCGGCAGAAAGCAAGCGAGTCCCGGACCAGAGCAGCATGGTCGAACTTAGGAATAGGCGAGAAGGAAAGTCCCTTGGAGAGGATAGAGAGTTGTGGTTCAGACAAGGACGTGGACGAGAGGTTGACCACTGACCGTTGTGGTGTGTCTACAGGTCGGGCAGTGGCACGAGGGATGGGTGGTAATGGAGGTGGGTGTGGCATATTAAAAATGTGGGCAAGACATGGGACTTTGGCAACCAGGGGAGGAGGTTGTGTGTGCTGCCTATGTGAAGGATGTTGGTAAGGAAGAGACAGGCCTAAAACAAAGTAGCTTTTCAATAGATTTGATAGCTTTAGCAGATGTTTTTGTGCACATTTCTGTTGCAACTGTCTGCACTCTGTGAGAATTTGTTTAAGATGTTGAGTTGGGGAGGGATGCATTAGACAAAGAATCTTGTGGAAAGACGAAAGTTGAATCGAATGTTGCTGGGCTTTTAGTAGATATTGCTGGAGAACAATATGGGTGAGAGTAAGCGATTGTGTGAAACGAAAAGCATGGAGAGTTTGGTGGAGTTGTGGGTGGCAACCGGAGACTGGTAGTTTTATTGTCAGGCCATTGGGGGGTATGTTGAAAGAGAGGCATGATTGAAGGAAAAGTATATGGGAGTGGAGTCTAGTGAGGTGGATGGCATGAAAACGGAATTGTTTCAAGTAATGGTAAATTGGAGACATGATTTTAGAGAAGTTTATGGAAAGAACAACAGCACACCACCAGTTAGGAAGATAATGGTCAGTAGGTCAGAGAGCCACAATGAAGAGGGTGATAAATAAATATAAAAATGGGGGGGAGGAATATTTGGAAATTTCAATTTAAGCGGCCACCGGCGCAACAGAAAAATCAATTTTATTATTTAAGCGGTGCCAAAAATCGCCGGAAAAAAAAAAAAAGAAATTATTATAAGAAAAATTATAAAACCAGTAAACAATAAGAAATGTAGTGCTTGGTCACTACACCGACAATAAACTGAGCAGGCAGATAGTGAAAACGGTGAAAAAAGTGTGTTTACTGAAATGCCAAAAAAAAAAAAAAAAAAAAGTGAGGTTAGTTAGAACGGCGCCGGCAGTACCAATACTGCCGGCGCCGTACTAACTAACCTCACTTTTTTTTATCGCCCTATAGTTACAATGGCGGAAATTAAAATCATAACATGCATACATGAGTGGTAGAATTTTAGGAAACTTTGAAGATATATCCAGGGTCATACCTAGAAGAAATGATAAAAAATGTAAATGGATCAAGCTAAGTTATTATCTTTAGAAACAGTTGTCAGTGAGAAATGCGCCCAACTTGAGCACCAATACATTCATGGATCCTTGCCGGCATTGACACAACAAGTGTTCGGATATCTTCTTGGTGTATGTCTCACTACGCGTGCATGTCTTTTGCAGTCATTTGTTGCACAGTTTGTGCTGGGAGACCATGTGATTTAATGTGTCTACTCCTGGTATCCTAGACATGCTCTTTTGGGGACAAATCTGGGAACCTTGTTATCCAAATTGTGATCGAAACTCCTTGCAAGGCTTGTGTGACGATGGTCGCAGTTTGAGGACAGGCATTATCTTGTTGGAAAATGCGATTTGGATGGTGAACATGAAGGATATCACAATAAGATGCAGTACCCCGTGCACATAGTGATGTGCTGTCATTGCCTTCAACAACAGCCGAATCAGTCATGCTGTCGAAACTGATTGCCACCAAAACATGACACCAGTGGCTGCACTTGTGTGACTTTTTGAAATCACAGTAGGTAAGTCATTTCTCCACTACGCCTGCGAACATGTTGTCGATTATAACTTTGCCACAGACAATATCGAGACTCGTCTCTAAACACAAATGTACGCCATTTACATGTCCATTTGTGTTTCGCATTACACTTGGTTAGATGATGCTGGCAATGAAATTAGATTAATGGGACACATTGCACAGGGGCCAGAGAGTGTGGCCCAGCTTCAAGCAATTAGTTTACAATCGTCCGTGGAGGAGGAGGGTGACTATCTGTAACCACTGCTTGGATCTGGCCTGCAGTCAACCATCTGTCAGCAACAGACACCCACGCCATTTGGCGGTCTTCACGTGGTGTTATCCATCTGTATGGACCCATGCCTGCTCTAGGAGTATTAGAGCATTCTTTCATTCACTGTGTAACAAGTCTGTATACTGACATTGCACTACGGCCAATCCTTCGGGAGATTTCACGACATGATGTACCCTTTAAAAACACGTCAATTCTCCGACCTCTCTCACAGTTAGACATTTGGGTGTAGAGAGTTGTCACTCTTCGCCTTGGCATACTTAGCCAACAAAAATTTGTGGACAACAAAGTGTCATGTTACACCACACTGTTCGCCACTTATACGCTAAAAAAAAATTAAAAAAATAAAAAGAAATAAAATAAAATAAAAAATAAAAAAAAATAATAATTGAAATTTTCATAATAAATAGCACCGCAATTCTCATATTATTACATATAACACTTTCAATTTTTAATCATTTAATACTTTTCATGCTTGCATACTTGGGGCCAAATTTCATTCATTTATCACAACACCGTCTGGGTGTTGGGATTTTAATTTGCGTCAGTTTGTGTATAAGTTGCTAAGTGTAAAAGGTCGAACTGCACTTTGCCAATACTGGCCTGATCCGTCACCGCAACGACAGCGGGCCGAGTGACGGCTCGCCCCCTCGCGTCCACACTTTTCCATAGCTTACCCGTGTTCCTTCCCCGTCTTTAGTCTCTAGTATTCATAGATCATGGCTATGAGTTACTAGAGGTAGATTTTTGGGGAGATAAAAATGAAAAAAACATGGTATTGTCTGCTTGAGGTAGAGGTAGAATGAATGTTAGAGATGAGATTCTTGGAGAGAAACTAAGTTCACATTCACAGTTAAGAGGTGAGCATTGAATGGTCATTATTGGAAGTGATTTCATTTTACCAGTTGTCACCTGGATAGGAAATAGGATTGTAACACAAGGGAACAGAGATTTGTAAATACCTTACACAATACAGAACTGATTGATATTAGGGGATTCAGTATGCCAGTGGCCAAAATAGGAGGAAATAGGTATAATTATAAAAAGGCAAAGACTTTAGAATTGAAGAGATATTGCAAGGAAAGGTAGCACAAGTACAGTGGAGGCAAAGTGAGAAGAGTTTAAGGAGATAATAAAAATGGTTGAGAAAATGTTTATTCCAAAGCAGAAAATAAAGAGAATTACAGAACCTACACACTACAATAGGGAGGTGAGAAGTTTAAAGAGGCTAGTAAAATGGGAACATAACAGAGTTTAGAGACAGGAAGGCAGTAGGGAATACTAATTTTAAATACATTCTCTGGAAATTATGAAGGAACTCGGAAAGCTAAATAAAAACAGAATGGAGTTTGTGTAGATAATATTACTAAAGATGTATTAACGATTGTGGGATATGATATTGTACCTTACCTTGAAATTATATTCAAAATGAGTCTGGAGTCTTGCTGCTTACCAGAAGATTGGAAAAGAGCGATAGTAGTACCGGTTCATAAAGGAGGGGTTACACACCAATTAGTCTGACATCAGTGATAGACAAAATGATCGAAAGTTTGATATGTAACTATATCAGAAATGCCTGTGAGGAAAGAAACAGGTTTACAGATAAACATCATGGCTTTAGGCAAGGATATTCATATGAATCTCAGATGTTGGGCTACATGCAAGATATTTCAGATGAATTGGACAAGGGAGGCCATGATGATAGAGAGATACTAGATGGATCTTTCTAAGTCATTTGACAGAATGAGCCATAAAATTGTTTTAAATAAACTGAAATCTTTTGGATTGGATGAAAAAGTTACTTGCTGGGTAGAGGAATTCTTAAAAGCCAGAAAGCAAATTATTGGAGTTGGAAATATATTATCAAAAGAGGTGGAAGTAAATAGGGGAATGCCACAGGGTAGTGTATTGGGACCATTCGTGTTCATTATTCTAATGAATGACTGTGTTAATGGGTTGTGGTCAGAAAGTTAGGTTTTTGTGGATCATATAATAAATCAAATAGGTGAAGACTGTGAACAGCTGCAGAGTGACCTGGATAAAATATCTGAATGGATAGGTCAGTATGGAATGAAGATAAATTCCAAAATGAATCAGCTTATTAGGTACACAGATAAAAAAAACTAAAGGTTAATTATGATTATAAGGTGGGGTCAGAATTGCTAGTTCAAGCCTTGAAGTGTAAAAATCTTAGCATAACGTTTGATAACAAACTTAACTGGGAGGAACATATTGGGCAGGTGGTAGGAAAAGTTAACAAAATGTACTAGAGAATGTAGTGAATTGATCAGACCATTGGTTGGATATGATGGTATAGCTTGGGTTATCAAGTACAGGAGATGGAGTGTGTGCTAAGAAGAGCAGCTAATTTATTTGTGGAAATCTTCACAGAACCCAGTCAGTAACTGATACGATAAAGGAGTTCGATTGGGAGTCATTGGAGGAAAGGAGGAGGGTGAAGACAGTGCTGTAGCTATCGGAGGGCTAAGCGATGCCGTGCACTGAACCAGCGAAGCTGAGGGAGCCCCTGCCAGCAAACATACCTCACACTTGGTAGAGCTTAAAAAAAAAAAAAAAAAGGTCGCCCACCTGGCCTGCGAGTGTGCTGGGAATGTACAGAGCATATGTTGGTGATGGAGCTTGAAGGGAAATTCGTTAAAGAATTACCTACAAGCTGGCACTCGATTTCGTGTATTTGGGAGTGGGAACATATTCTTTTGTTAGTAAGAGTGTCAGTGATTGGAACATATTACCAAGTGCAGTGATGAATGAATAATTTTCCAAAAGAATGGTTAAGGCATATGAAATTAAAATTTGTACATTGGAAGAGTAAGTAGGGGAGGAATTTAACACTCCTATCTTAAAAGAAAATTTAAAAATAATATAAGAAGGGGTAGTTAGATGACTAGGGGAATTGCCACCAGACCATTAGCTCCATCACAATTAAGTTAATGAAGGAACAAGTACAATAGAGTCAAGGTGGGAAGAGTTCAAGGAGATAATAAGACAGGGGGAGGATTTATTTATTTATCATATGGGAATTCAGACACTTTTAAGAACATTAATAAAATATATACATTGCAACATTACAAGATTAAATACTTATATCTAGTTTATTAATTCCTGAGTTGCCAGCAGAAAGTCCACAGGATCACCACTGTAAGATCCTATAGGTCATTCTTCAATAATATGACCAATAATCTGAATCTCTCCGCATTCGCATAAGGGGGATGGTTGCTTGCCACACGTGTACAGTGAGTGTGCGCATCTGCCATGCCAAGTTCTGATTCTGTTGAGTGTGGACCAAGTTTTACGAGGTAAATCAAAACCTGGTGGCTTTTGTGTAATGCAAGGTAAGCTGCTGTTTTGCTGTACAGTCCACTCCTGCATCCAAGATTTGGTGATATTAAAATCTGCACGAATAGCATCCCTTGACGATTTCACTGTCAGTTTTCTAGAGTGAATCCTGTTGATGTTGGCATCCTTAATATCTTGGTGGATCGGTAAGTTTCTGTCGTCCATTATTCTCTTGTACTCACGTGTAAGAGCTTTTATCGGTCACAGGTTAGGTGGTGGCATGTGGCTCAGTATCGAGAGCCATCTTATGGGAGTTGTCTTGATAACGCCTAAAATCATATGCATAGCTTAATTAAGTTGGGTGTCCACTTTTCTCACATGCGGGCTATTCAACCAGACCGGGGCACAGTACTTGGCAGTCGAAAAGACAAGACCCCGAGCAGAGGAGCGGAGAGTGGAGGCCCATGCACCCCAGGAGGTACCACATAGTTTTTGAATAATATTGTTTCTTGTTTTTAGCTTCTCAGTCATTTTCGTTAGATGTGCATTAAAGGATAAAGTTCGGTCAAGAGTAACACCAGGTACTTTGGTGTCTTATTGTGGGTAAGAATGGTTTCTTCGAACCGTATGTTAAGTTCCCTTCTAGCGAGTTTGCTACTTAGATGGAAGCAGGTAACCTCCATTTTAGAAGCATTGGGTTGGAGTCACCACCTACCGAAATATTTTACCATTGTTTCCAGGTCTTCTGTTAGGATTTCTTCAGACGTTTCGATTGACCTGCACCTCATGGCGAGAACCCAGTCGTCGGCATAGCCAAACTTTTTTGATCTTGTTTTCGGCATGTCTGTGATATATAGGCTGAAAAGGAGTGGAGCAAGCACTGATCCCTGCGGTAGTCTATTCTTAAGTTTCCTCTGAGAGCTGATGTCACTGCCCATGACAACCTGGAGCACCCGGTCAATAAGCATGTTGTCCAACAGGCGTGCAATAAGTTTGCAGGGAATTACACGAAGAAATTTCTATATCATGCCCTCTCTCCACACTGTGTCATAAGCCGCTGAGAGGTCGATAAATGCAGCTGAAAGTTTTAGTTTCCTTTGGAATCCTGCTTCAATATAGGTAGTTAGCGAAAAAAACTTGATCTACACAGCTTCGTCCTGGTCGGAAGCCTGCCTGTTCCACTGGAATCACTTCAAGCAATCTCTGGCTGATTCTGTTATATATAAGTAGCTTGTAGGTCACAGACAAAAGAGCAATTGGCCTGTAGTTTTTTGGGCTGTCTGCCTGATTACCTGGTTTTTAGTATGGCTATTATCTTAGAGCGTTTAAATTCCTGTGGAATGTTGCCAGACTGCATGACGTTCGTAAAAAATTGCGCCAGAACAGAAAATAAAGAGAAGTAGAGAACCTGTGTACTATAATAGGGAGGTGAGGAGGTTAAAGCGGTTGGTAAGAAGAGAATATAACAGAGTTAAGAGACAGCAGAATAGTTGGGAATATTTAAAACAAGAAGTTAATAATAGCTAAGAAGGTGGCTAAAGTTGGGTTTATGAACAGTATTGTCAGTGCAGCTGGATCATTGACTGACACATCTGGAAATTTCTATGGCTACCTGAGGGGAAGGGAGAATGTTGAGATGCTTATAGATAAGGATGAAGAAGAAGTTCCTGAGGATTTGAAAAAGGCAGAGATTTTAAGTAACTGGTTTAGTGAGAGCATTAGGGACAGTGACTCAGAAATGGGAGGTTCTAACTTGGAATGCAAGCTTTAACAACACAATTAGAAATGAACAGACCAAAAAATTTGAAATTCATTCTGACTAAGTTATGAACCTGAAAAAACATAAAGGGGCTGGTGTAGATAATATTACTATATATATCTTAAAGATAGCCAGATATTACATTGTACCTTGAAATATTATTTATTGTATTGGGAACATTGCTATTCATTATTCTAATGAATAATTGTGTTTATTATTGTTTACTATCATAAATTAGATTGTTTGCAGATGATATAATGCTATATAAAAGGATCAAAGTGGTAGAGGACTGTAAACAGCTGCAGGGTAATCTGGATAGGATATCTAATTGGATTGTTAAAGATGGGACGAAGATAAATGCAAAGAAGAGTCAGCTTACTAGATACACAAATAAAAAAAGTAAAGGTTGATTATGATTATAAGGTGGGGAGAAAATGGCTTGTTGAAGATATGAAATGTAAATACCTTGGTATTACATTTGATAACAAGCTTAATTGGGCAGGACACATTGGTCAGGTATTTGGAAAAGGTTTCAAAATTCTGCACTTGTGATGAAGGAATATACGAGAGAAGTAATAGAATTGAGTTACAAAACTTTGGTCAGAACATTGCTTGAATATGGTAGTGTAGTATGGGAACCACATTTTAAGTATCAAATACAGGAGATGGATGCAAAGAAGGGCTGCTAGATTTGTTTCTGGAAATTACCGCAGAATACAATCAGTTACAGATATGATAAAAGAGCTGGAATGGGATTCATTGCAAGACAGGAGGAGGGTGACGAGGGTCATGGGAGTGTACAAGTCCTATATTGGTGGTAAGGTATGGGAAGATATTGATGTAAGAATTAAAAGTAATGCATGGAAGGGAAAAGATGACCACGACCATAAGCTGGCACTTGATTTCAGGCACAAAGGTGTAGTAAGATTCTCTTTTTTTGGGTATGGGTGTCAGGGATTGGAATAACTTACCAAGATAAATGATGAATAATTTACCAAAAACATTGAAAGAATTGAATGTTAAAATTTGCTAAGGGGCAAATGTAGGTGGATGCAGGGAAGGGGGGAAGATGAGTGATAGGGAAATTGCCACCAGAGTGTGCGCTCCATTGCAGTTTACTTAAATACTCTTTATAAAATAAAGTCATCACCGGCAGGATCCACACTGTAGGAAAACCATACAGTTTTCACCCCAGCTACAGTTTTACCGTACGCTCGCAAAGTGGTATATCATGTTTGAAAGCATATAGTCTAGCCGAAAATTTGAGATGCAATCCACCACATCATATTACCTTAACTAGGGACTGAGCATAAAATTAGCATCTGAACAGACCACTGAAATTGAAATTGATACTATGCTAAATGTATCTATCACATCGTTTTATAAATATTGGGCATTTAGTTTCTAAACCGGAAGATTTAGATTGATACTGAGTTTACGGGCTAGTACATAAAATTTAACATGATGGGAATCGTTAATCAAATTGTAGATACCAAAAACATTTCTTGTAAGGCCAGTAAAGAGTTCTGTAATGAAGAATCTACATCTTGAAATTAAATACCACTTTCACTGTTGAATCATTTCATAATTCATTTAAAATATTATTAAAACAATGATGATAATTTACAAGTTGAAGAAAAAAGTGAGAACTTCTCTGGTTCACATTGACAAAATGACGGACAAAAGCTTTAATACTTTGCTGTCAACTGTATGACATTATTATATATACTTCTGCATAAATGGTATCTGACATGAAGAGGTAGGCACCAAAAATAGGGTATTTGACTACTTCTTGAAAATGGTTTTAAATTGTTTATTGGTACACCTTATTCACCGAGGGAAGAGTTTTTTTTTTTGACGAAAGTGCCTTATTTTGCGTAAAATTCAAAGTGAAAATTTAAATAATTTAAAACCCCGCCAAAACGTTCCTTTGCTGCCTAGCGCGTTCAACGACAGTCGTGACGTCACACATCTGTAAAATCTGCTGCTGCGAATGGGGAGTTTCCTATTACCCAAGTTTTCAACTATTTTTATTGTTTGTTGCTGGTTATTTCTTGTTATTAATGAAAGTTCGTTTTGAATATAAAATCAAAAAAAATTGTAAAAGTCTACAGCGGAAAAATATTGAAAGTAGACGCCTTATTTGTCGAAACAACCACTGAATATTTTTCTGTGGAGCTTAAAAATGTAACAACTTCAGTTTGATATTGCGACAAAGTCTCTTACGATTTTCTGTGAAGCTCATTTCCACCGCAATTTCGAAGAGTTTAATGTAATACATTGTTTAAGGCGAGAATTATTAGGGTTAGGGTCTTAAGATTCGACCCTCGCTTCGAAATATGTTCAATTTGTTTTCTTTGGATACTAGTTGCTGTTGGTTGCATGACATAATCCTTTTTTCCCGAAAATCCACCAAAACATCGATTTAATTTTTATTTTATTTTTTTCTGAAGGCTTTACAACTTTTTGATAACAAGCGACAAGCTTGCACTCGATTTCAGGCACAGCTGCACAAGGGTGTGGGAAGATTCTCTTTTTTAAGAAAGGGTGTCAGGGACTGAAATGAGTTACCAAGAGAAATGATGAATAATTTACCGAAAACGTTGAAAGAATTTAAAGATAAAATTTGTAGAGGGCAATTGTATGTGGCTGCAGGATAGGGGGAAGATAGGGATGTAGAGAAATTGCCACCGGAACCTGTGCTCCATTGCAATTAAATTAAATTAAAAAGAATACAATTACAACCATTTGAAACAACCTAAGAAGATTTAAAAAATGAAATTGGAAGTTACTTGCACACCGAAAAAAAGGTTTAAAAAAATTACTTGCACATTAAAAGTAAAACCCGCCTAATAAACGCATTTATGTTTGGTTGATAACCTGCAATTGTATCGCCACGTAAAAATTCCAATGAAAGGCGTTCCTGAACTGTTGTAAGATTAGCATGAAATTTCTACAAATGATGTCACTTCTAAAATAAATTCAATAATTTACCGCCGTGCACCAGTATTTTTCCATGATATTCTATCTCTGGTAAGTTTAAAAAGTTATCATGTATGGTAGCAATTTGTTTCAAACGCTTGCATGACGCTTAGTAACTAGTATGAATTCTTCGAATAAAAACATGATTATGTAGTGCAAAAAACAGCAAACAAAAGCTGAAAAAATGCACGCAAAAAGTATTATCCGAACCAAGGGTCTAAAGTAGGACGTTCTGAATTCCATTACCACTCTTCAATCACGCAGCTACCTGGACACTACTTCTTTATTCCTTCTCTTTATGTTAATAGTAAACACTTCACAGTTTCTTCGTGTGAGCTAATGTGAAACGAGGTAGGTAAATTAATAAACAAACAAATTCAGTTTTATTTAGAAAAAATATCATTTATCTATAATCTTTAATCTGCAATTAAGAAAAATGTCCCACAACAAGCTGTCCGAATGTGATATTTTCTGAATCTAGAGGGACAAAAGTCAGTTTTGATAATAGTCTACGCAGGCAAAATAGTTTTTTTATGTTCAAAGTAGATAAACCAAATTACTCGGAAAAAAGGTTTATTTTTCACGAATTCGCCCCTAATAATACAAAAAATAGTTTGAGCAATGGGCTTCCTGTGATCCACCGATCAAACGCTCCAGTCGGCCGCGCCATTCCATTGAGCTTGGTCGATGATTACGCTGTGTTTCTGCGTGTTATTAGTGATTTGTGTGTTGCTATTGCTTTTGGCGAGCCTCAAGGTAAGTTTACGCGTGATTTTTCCGTGATACATTAGCATCATTAAAAGAGAGCGAGATTATTTTTAATTAAAAATACTACTGAGCCAATTTCATGTTGAGTTTTAGTTAATTAAACCACATTATACCTATCTCTTACTATATTTATTTGAAAGAGCTGTTTATTAGCTACAAGAAATATCTTCATCTGTTTGCGCATATTTGCGAACCCCATACAACGTTTCTTTATTTTCAGCATGACTGCACAAATTTCGCGTAGAGAATTTTTTCGACGTATGGTTTGCTAACGCAAAACAATCAATCTCTAACTTTGAATTTAAATAAAAACGAGTCTCAAATTGAAGCTGTTACATTTTAAGCTCAGCAGAATAAAAGTAATAAGGCGTCTATTTTCGAAATTTTTCCGCTGTAGGCTTTTACAAATTGTTCTCAATTTTGTATTCAAAATGAAATTTTATTAATAATAAGAAATAGTTGAAAACTTTGATAATAGGAAACGCACCATTCCCAGCCACAGTGTTTACAGACCAATCCTAGAGCATTTCCTATCACGTGACCAGAAGTAAGAATATAATTTTTGTTTTGCTTTTTTTATTAAAAATAAACCACTTTTCTATTCAAAATTTAAAAAAAATAGCTTCCTGAAGCATTAATCTACGAGAATGAGTTATATTTATAATATTTTTTTAATACTGTCAAATATCCTATTGTGTTACTTCCGTTTTTGGGTGTTTGTTATAATAATACAGTAAGACGTTTCTGTGTGGCATTTTTAAACAGCTCTTATATGTATCCTTCAAATACAAGAAATTTAGTTTGCTGTAAAGATTATGTACTCTGAGCGGAGAGTTATCCAAAAGTCTTAGCCTAATTCAGTTAAGGTCAAGGATTGTGATACTATTCGTTGGATGAAGCTTTTCGACGTAATTTTCAATGTCTGAATGTTTTTGATTTGACCTGGAATCTTCCCTGGTAATATTTTTATGTCAAGGATTTTTTTTTAATTTGTGTTAATTGATACTATATTACATAACACACACAAAAATATTTAACCGATTTAGATGGAGTTTTCACAGTTTTAAGGCTTATGGTTGTTGCTTACAGTGTATTAGGATAGTATTATCGAACTATAATTACCTTTGTTTGTTAGTAGATAATTTTAATGTAGATTTATGAGAAATTACTAACCTAATTTATATTAACTTACATTGTATTAGAATATGAATAAAACAAAACTTTCAGATATCCCTATGAAACCTGAACCTAAGATGATAACTAAAATAAAGAAAAGTTCTTAGATGACACATTTTGCTCCACAATAATATTAGGCAAAGAAGTTTGAATATTATTTATTTATTTTATTTTATTGGCCTCCGGTAACAGAGACCATACAGCCATCTTATGTATTATACATTAATTACAACATACATAGTTTGTTACATACATTTGACAAAAGTATCGATGTCTAGATATACAGTACACATTTAATATACAATTAAAATTCCTAAGAACAATCTTCAGATATGCAATAGTTTCAGACCTTTAAAATTCAATAGCCCCATTTTTTTTAAATATGTTATTATACTTCCATATACCCCTTTAACATTGCTGGCTAGGAGTAAGATAAAATTTGTGGGCAGGGGAATTCCCATTCTGGCTAGTTCACTTATCATTTTATCCTGATGAGGTTTAAATTTTTTGCGTGAGAATATTATATGATTTATGTCTCCAATAGCCTGGTCTTGAGAATCACAAACAGTAGATTCTCCAATCCCTATCCGTTGCACGTGGCTTGGGAAATTCCCGTGATGGAAACGAGCTCTGGTAATAAGGCGTCTGCTGATGTTCCACTTGTCAAACCATGGTTTTGTTGGTGTCTTTGATTGGACACTTCCGTAGTGTGAGGCTTTAATGTTTTTTTTTTTATATATTTATTTCACTCTTCTTGCCAAGTGTCCATTGCTCTTTCTTTGATCTGTGATCAAAAGTTTTGTGTTCTCTTTGTGTCCCACGTGTATAGCTTGTTTAGCCAACATGTGAACCTGTTCATTATGCTTTATTCCAGTGTGGGATGGAATCCATAGCAGATATGTCGTAATACCTAACTCCCTATTGTAGGTGTTTCGTGATTTCCATTATTAATATGGACAAGTGATTGTCCCAGGTTGTGTTTTCCAGAAACTTAAGTACGCTGAGGGAGTCTGTCAGAATCACTACTTTATTATGGCCGCATTGGTGAAGAAGAGCTCTAGCCTTAGCTGAAAAGATGGACATTTCTTACGGGTGAGCATACTGGACAGAAAATCCTGTGCTGGGGCAGAAGAAGGAGGATCCTACTCTACTTTTGCCTGGTAGCTTTGATCCATCTGTATCTATACTATTATAAGTCTGTAAGCAAGCTGCATGTGTCTCTTTATTTGAACAGGACCCGCGCAGTAACTACCATGGCAATTAGGAGGTATTTTCAAATTTTTACAGCTAATGGTCCAAATAAAAATCTGCGGAAATAGCTAATGTACCGAATGAAGGAGAAAATATTTAAATTCATTTCTAGATTGGTAATTATAATATATGGATCACACTGTAGTTGAGATGTGCACTCCTTGCAGAAAAAACTGTCAATAAAATCACAATCTCTTTTAGAATCATACACTCCTGGAAATTGAAATAAGAACACCGTGAATTCATTGTCCCAGGAATGGGAAACTTTATATACACGTTCCTGGGGTCAGATACAACACATGATCACACAGACAGAACCATAGGCACATAGACACAGGCAACAGAGCATGCACAATGTCGGCACTAGTACCGTGTATATCCTCCTTTCCCAGCAATGCAGGCTGCAATTCTCCCATGGAGACGATTGTAGAGGTGCTGGATGTAGTCCTGTGGAACGGCATGCCAAGCCATTTCCACCTGGCGCCTCAGCTGGACCAGCGTTCGTGCTGGACGTGCAGACCACGTGAGACGACGTTTCATCCAGTCCCAAACATGCTCAATGGGGACAGATTCGGAGATCTCGCTGGCCAGGGTAGTTGACTTACACCTTCTAGAGCACGTTGGGTTGCACGGGATACATGTGGACGTCCATTGTCCTGTTGGAAGAGCATGTTCCCTTGCCGGTCTGGGAATGGTAGAACGATGGGTTCGATGATGGTTTGAATGTACCGTGCACTCTTCAGTGTCCCCTCGACGATCACCAGAGGTGTACGGCCAGTGTAGGAGATCGCTCCCCACACCATGATGCCGGGTGTTGGCCCTGTGTGCCTCGGTCGTATGCAGTCCTGATTGTGGCGCTCACCTGCACGGCGCCAAACACGCATACGACCATCATTGGCACCAAGGCAGAAGCGACTCTCATCACTGAAGACGACACGTCTCCATTCCTCCCTCCATACACGCCAGTCGCGACACCACTGGAGGCGGGCTGCACGATGTTGGGGCGTGAGCGGAAGACGACCTAACGGTGCGCGGGACCGTAGCCCAGCTTCATGGAGTCGGTTGCGAATGGTCCTCCCTGATACGCCAGGAGCAACAGAGTTCCTAATTTGCCGGGAAGTGGTGGTGCGGTCCCCTACGGCACTGCGTAGGATGTGACGGTCTTGGCGTGCGTCCGTGCGTCGCTGCTGTCCGGACCCAGGTCGGCGGGCACGTGCACCTTCCGCCGACCACTGGCGACAACATCGATGTACTGTGGAGACCTCGCGCCCCACATGTTGAGCAATTCGGCGGTACGTCCACCCGGCCTCCCGCATGCCCACTATACGCCCTCGCTCAAAGTCCGTCAACTGCACATACGGTTCACGTACACGCTGTCGCGGCATGCTACCAGTGTTAAAGACTGAGATGGAGCTCCGTATGCCACGGCAAACTGGCTGACACTGACTGCGGCGGTGCCCAACCGCTGCGCAGCTAGCGCCCTTCGACGGCCAACACTGCTGTTCCTGGTGTGTCCGCTGTCCCGTGCGTTTGATCATTGCTTGTACAGCCCTCTCGTAGTGTCCGGAGCAAGTATGGTGGGTCTTACACACCGGCGTCAATGTGTTCTTATTTCAATTTCCAGGAGTGTATTTCGTTTCTTGACTTTGGCTCTTTACCTAATCTGTCATCCGAAATTTAAAACATTAATATTAATGGAATATTATTTTATTGGCCTGAAGCACCGAATGGAACTATACAGCCATCAGCTATTTATATAGATAATTGGCTTGTTACAAATGAGTAAAGTATTGTACAGATAAACAAATTTACAGGATAATTATACATAAACTAGTAATTTCACATCAGCTGGAATATTTCTCAAAAAAATACATGCATGTTTACATAATCAAGGATTAGTAAAACAAGTAAATAGAGGACTCTGTACCAACAGTGGGGGGTACAAGGCTCTCCGTGAACAAACAATAATTACAGTATAATTAAAATATAAAGGAGATTTTTATATACACATTAAATGATTATTTATATACAGGAATTGAAACATTATAAAAACGACTGATTTGCCTAAATCTTAATGTTTGTTGCTTTTATAAAACTGGCTAACAATTTAAATATAATCACATTGTTGCCATGCAACAGACAAGAAATACTTGTTGGAAAGGGTATACCAAAGTTGTTTAGATCTTTCAAGAATTTAGGTCTGTGGGCTTTATATCTTGGACAAGCGAAAAATATATGGTTTGTATCACCTACTTCCAAATTGCAATATTCACAGATATCTGAATTTATGATGGTTAGACGATGTAGGTTCTGTGCGAATATACCGTGATTAAAACGTATTCTAATTATCGTGGTGAGATTCCAAGGAGCTGGAAAACCAGGGACGGGTAGTAATTCGGGGCTGGATATTGCCATAGTATTGTCCCTTTGTTTTTTTACTGATATCCCATTCACTCTGCCATTTGTTCATTACCTTGATTTTTATTTGTGGTAGATAGTCCGTATACGGTAACCGTGTTTTGAGGGCGACACCTATTCTAGCTGCTTTCTTTGCCAACTCATCTACTTTTTCGTTAAAGACCACCCCTGCATGCGCCTTTACCCAGAGGAAATTGATTGCTCTGTTTCTTCTTGAGCATTCTACTACCTGTTGAACTATATTTACTATAATCTGATTAGTTCTCTTGCCCCAATATTTGGTTTGAATAGAGTTAAACACGCTCTTAGAATCTGAGATGATGAGAAACTTCGTCTCTGTTAGTGTTGAGAAATACTTGACTGCCTCTAAAATAGCTAATGCTTCTGCAGTGTATATAGATGTAGTTGATGGAAGTTTATACATTCCTTGATACTTGGTGCAGGGACAGAAAAAGTCACATCCTACGTTACCTCCTGGGGCAGTTTTAGATCCATCCGTATATATATGCAACGTGTTATTCCAGTTTTCCGTAAGATACCTCTTTACTAACAGACTGAGGTTTGGGTATTGCTTATCCTCAAGAGTGATATAAAATACCAGAAGTTGAATCATACTGAAGATGGAATGGTATTCATATGGTGGAAATGGCTTTATTGGAATTATTCTGTCCGTTTGTTCTTCCAACTCCGCGTAGCTGTAATAGATCTCTGAGAGTCGCGATCTTCCTCTATTATTCCACAAGCTACTCAGCTCTTTACATTTAAAAATAGTTGGGTGGTTCCGGTATGCTAACCTCTCAACAATGAATTTGCTCGACAGCAACTGTCTTCTAATATGCAGAGGCAGCTCCATGGCTTCCACCAATAGAGCGTTGGTGGGAGTAGATGTCATGGCCCCAAGACAGGTGCGAATACAACTATATTGTAGCTTGTCTAACCTGGAAAGGCTTCCGGAGCTTGCACTGCTGTACAGAATGCATCCATAGTCAATTTTGGATCTAATTAGCACTCTGCAGATCATCAAAAGTATACTGGGATTTGCACCCCACCAAACGCGTGTCAAAGATCGAATAATGTTCAGCGCTTGATTACAAGAGTTAATTATTTGATTAATGTGCGGTTGAATATGAGACTCAAATGTGTCATGCGTCATTAATACATAATTTACTGTTGCCATGATTATTAACATCTTTGAAAGTTAACAAACTTTGTCTCTGGTACGATATGTATTTAAACTTTTGCTGAATGCCACACAATATCAATGAAAACCGCTAATGTATGATATGGATACAGAAATCAGTTTTTTCTCGAAGAAAAGTGCCTACAATAAAAATTAACAGGTAACAGTAAGTATTTCTTAAGTGCAAATATTCCCTAATAATATCGCCCAAGGAAAGTGTTTACAAATTTTGGCTGCTGTTCAGACCACAGCCGGTAGAATAAACTGTTCTTTTTATTAAATAACCATCATACCCCTAATTTTGTAAATTTGTAGCTTCCATCGCCTTAGAGTTGGAATGTATAATGTGCTATTGAGTTTTTGATGGCAGCAATATGGAACTAATTCATTATTCACGCCAAAGATAGTAAGTATTTTCACGCTGTAACAACGAATTTAAGAAAGCTGGAAGTTTTCAGGATGCAAGTATGCGAATAAATTACTCAGATGTATTTAATAAAGCATAATATTGTCAGTGCAGGAGGACCATTGACTGATGCATCTAGAAATTTCTATGGCTATATCAAGAAACTGAGGGGAAGGGAGGGTGTAGAGACACTTATAGATGAGAATGGAGAAGAAGTTACTTAGGATTTGAGAAAGGCAGAGATTTGAAGTAACTGGTTTAGTGAAATCATTGGGGACAATAATCAGAAACAGGAGGGTCTAATTCGGAGAACGAGCTTAACAACACAATTAGAAATGAAGATAGCAAAAAATTTGAAATTCATCCTAAGGAAATAAGAAAGCTGAAAAAACATAAAGGTGTTGGTGTTGATAATATTACTACTACAGATATCTTAAAGATACCCGGTTGTGACATTGCACCTTATCTTGGATTATTATTTAAATTGAGTCTGGATACTTGCTGCTTACCACATGACTGGAAAAGTACATAAAGGAGGGGTGAGAAATAGAGTTGAGAATTACAGGCCAATCAGTTTGACATCAGTGGTAGGTAAATTAATGGAAAGATTGATATGCAACCACATCAGAAATATTATATGTGAGGAACGTAAGTGGTTTTCAAGCAGGCAACATTGGTTCAGTCAAGGATATTCATGCGAATCTCAGTTGGTGGGATATATGCAAGATATTTCAGATGAAATGGACAAGGGAGGCCAAATTGATAGTGTAGCACTAGATCTGTCAAAGGCGTTTGACAGAATGAGCCATAAAATGGTAGTAAATAAGGTAAAAAGTATTGGAGTGTATGAGAAAGTGATTTGCTGAGTAGAAGAATTTTTAAAAGGTAGAAAACGGAAAGTTATGGTAGGAAATGTAATATCAAAAGAAGTGGAAGTAAAAATGGGAGTGTATTGGGACCATTGCTATTCATTATTCTAATGAATAATTGTGTTGATTGTTTACTATCAGAAATTAGATTGTTTGCATATGACGTAATGCTATATAAAAGATTCAAAACGATAGAAGATTTCAATCCTCTATAGTTTTGAACAGTTGCAGGGTGATCTGGACAGGATATATATTTGGTAAACATAGGACGAAGATAAATGCAAAGAATAGTCAGCTTATTGGATACAAAAATAAAAAACAAAAGGTTAATTATGTATATAAGGTGGGGAAAGAATTGCTTGCTGAAGACTTGAAATGTAAATATCTTGTCATTAGATTTGATAACAAGCTTAACTGGGCAGGACACATTGGACAGGTGGTAGGAAAAGGGTTCAAAATTTTGCACTTGTTGGAGAGAATGATGATGGGATGTACGAAAGAAGTGAGGTGGTAGGGTTACAAAACTTTGGTCAGGCCATTGCTGGAATATGGTAGTGTAGTATGGGACCCACATTTTACATATCAAATGCAGGGGTGAGAGGATAGGGGGAATATGGGGGTGTAGGAAAATTGCCTGTGCTCCATTGCAATTAAATTAAATTAAAACACCTAATAACAAAGTATGCACCTATCCATATTTTTACTTATTTTACATGATTCGTAGATATTTTGTGGCTTTAAGGTTTCTTTGATAGTTTGGGCTCGCTTGATTTTTCGGCCGTAATACACTGGTTGTACAAGAAGAAAAATTTCCATTGGCGCCGCAATTTTGATGATGGATTTTTATATAATTCGATGAGACGTTTCCATACTTTGCTTAGTTCTTTAGAAATAGTAGGTATCACATAGATTCTGTGGTTAGGTCGAAATGTGGCCTGTATCAGAAGAAAAAATTCCGTGACACCACAATTTTCCGATGTCTTTCTTAATTTACTTAAACAATTTCAGATATTCTAAGCATTTCACTTTTTTTGTGTGTCATAACCCATGTTTCACTGATATAAAGTTCAACTGAAAGAACAAGTATGTTGGGTGTCTAATCTGGCTTTGTTTTTAAATAATTTAGAACTTATTCTGCATACCAATTGGCATTTGTTAATTTTATTGTTAAAATCGCTATCCTGATAATAAGTTTTATCGCAACCAAGATACCAAAGTTTGTGATCAGTTTTCTTCGTTTTATTTTATTCCTTGCACCCAATATGCCATTATATTTTTTCTTTATTAATATCTTCATCTCATATGTTGTCATTATTCTAGTACGTAAATTTGTTTTAGTTGATCTACTCCAGTAGGAATAATTAGTGCTATTTCATATTCAAACAGCAAAATGTTGTAGTATCTCAGTTTAAAAATTATGTAGGTCTTAATTTGTAGATTTTGATTAAATGGAGGATTGCGAGTGCTAATCATAATTATAAGCAGTTACGAGGAATATTTGAAATTTTAATTTAGATATTGAATGTTATAAACATATTGTGGTGTAACCAAGTTTGGATAAGCGAAACGTGAGCGGTGTACCTGGTGGTAATACACAAATGAAGGGGCATTGCGCGGTACACATACGAGGGTTGGAACTTAAATAGTGACAACTATTTATTCTCAACCGATAAATAAGAGTTACATTTGCACCTGTTACTGTCCTTCAAAGTAGTCACCACCGCTATGTAGAACCCGTTGCCAGCGATGTGGAAGGCGTAGTATACCTTTAGCAGAGCCTGTTCGGTTGATGGTGCGAATGGAGTGGTCTACTGCCTGTCGTTCTCTGGAATAGTTCTGAAGCTAATGCCACAAAGTGGTTCCTTCATCTTCGGAATCAAGTCACAAGGACTTAAGTCCGGGGCGTAGGGTGGATGGTACAGTACTTCCAAGTCCCATCGACAGAACAGATCAGCCACAGCTTGCGCTGTATGCGCTCACGCATTGTCGTGCAAAATGATGGGTGGGTTGCGCAGAAAGTGTTGCCGCTTCCTTCGCAAAGCTGGTCACAGGTGATGCTCCAAAAACGAACAGTAATACTGTGCATTGACGGTCTGCGGTGGAGGAACGTAATGCGTATGTGGTATCCTTTTACAGAATCAGACCGCACTACGCGTTGCACCTATATTATCGTCCATCAAAAACCTAAGATCAGGATTCCGCCTCAGCTAGTGGAACATTACTACAATACTCGAGTATTGTTTCTGTAAATTCGCATAAGTTTGAAAATGTTACGAAGACGTAGTTATCCACAGTGGATGTTGGAGACATTTAAATATTCCGCCTTAGGGCTGGCAGTTGATGAGGGTCAACCTCATAAGCTGCTGTTAGTGGAACAATGCCATGCGGGTTCCTTTATCAGAAGCTAGAGTATTTGACCAAATGGGCCACCAGTGTCTCCGGCAATTCATGTAATCACAAATAACGGTTTATCGACTTTTTACAATGCATATCCTGTACCCATACCAATTAAACAATGTAAGATTATCGTAATTTTACTTAATTTTATAACACGTATGTGTGTTTATAAATATATCGATGAAGTAAAGAGTTAAATAAAGGTGTGTTGTTATTTTCATCAATTATCTTATTATTTAGAAGTTATAGGAATTATCATTCTTTGGTGAAAGTGTTATAAATCACCTGGCGACTTGATTAAAATAACTATAAATTTAAGGATAGAATAATTAATTAACAATGGTGAACTGACGAAGTGTTTACTAACACGTTTTGGTCCTTTGTTTCTGTGTTCTTTTGCCGAAAAGGCTCGTTCGCTTGTGTCGAGATATCTGACAAGTTACAAGGGTTGGAACTTAAATAGTGGCAACACTGCTGTGGAGACACTATGCAATAGAATCTACTATTGTCGCTGATAGCACACGTTGTTGACATACTTACCTTACCTCCGAGCAAATGGACTCGCCCGTCCCACGTCCCCGGCGTGCGCACAATCGAAGAAAACGCAGTCAATTGTGAGCGAGCGGTCTAACGTAACGGTGTCACTATGTTTTCGAAACATGAAAAACGGAGTAGAATTAAGAATGAATGTGCCAGAGGTCGTACAGCACGACAGTGTTATCAAGGTCTTCAAGAATCGGCATTGCCGTACAGAAAAGTGGTACGTTGGGTAAAAGCCTTCAACGAAGGTCGGCAAACTGTGGCAGACATACATCGGGTAGGTCGTCCTAGTGTGTCTGAAGAAGAAGTGCATACTGTTGCCGCGTTAGTGGACAGTGATCGACGCCAGACGATTCGTGAGCTCGCCTACGAAACCGGATTAGCGCATACGACTGTGCTTCGCATCCTGAAGGAACGCCTGGGCATGCGAAAAATTGAATCACGATGGGTTCCGCATGAATTGACGGAAATGCAGTAATGAATGCGTTACGACGCTGCTCAGGCGCACTTGGAGCGCTATGAGCTTGAAGGAGAGGCTTTCTTACTCCGTATCGTAACACTGGATGAGACATGGGCCACAACGTACGAGCCAAAACTGAAACGCCAATCCAACGAACAGCGTCATTATGGGTCGCCGCGAAAGTCGAAAGTGCGTCAGAGCCCCAGTATGGTGAAAGTTATGGTGATTCTCGTGTACGGCTGTGATGGCGTTATCCTAACGCATTACGTTCCTCCACCGCAGACCGTCAATGCACAGTATTACTGTTCGTTTTTGGAGCATCACCTGTGACCAGCTTTGCGAAGGAAGCGGCAACACTTTGTGCGCACTAAAATTCGAATAAGCTCTCTTGCCCATATAACGACCCTGGCAAGGAAACTTGCGGTGAGAATCTCAACCTATCGAACAGTCACGAATTTTAGCCGGAGCATATATTTCAAATAACTTTTTGTTTATAAAATAAACGCCGTGCCTTTGTTGTTTCTAATCATTAATTTTGTTTGTAAATTGTTAATGTCACATTGCTAGCAGAGGTGATAGGCTCATTTTGTACTACTGTAATTGTAGTTTACCGATGTTCATACATAGTATAGATAAGGGTGCAGTATATAATTTACACTGTCATTGCCAAGATAATACAGCTGCTAACGCAGTTAGTCATCATGCTAATCCCCTAGGTCATTAAAACAAATAAGGGCATCAAGTCTACACACAAGGACAAACGTTCACAGAGCCAAACTGTAAATATAAATGTTTTTAAAGCTCCAAATACAATAATAATTGTCTAAAATGAATCAAATAAAGAAATATCCAAAATATCCTAACCGATGGCCAGGGTAATGAAAGATTTTTTTATTTTTTTTAAAGTAGCTCCAATCAATATTGTTCAATGTTTAATTGAGTTGAGAAATTAAATGTCCAGGTAATGGCAATTTTAGATTTATGTATGCTGTTATGCGTTTTAATTAAAGAACCCTTTTTATTTTTAATAAATTATCAAACTCTTGCTGCCTGAGATTATTAAAAAAGAATTTCATATGTATAAATTAAGGCACCCAACTACACATCACGTTACTCTTACTTCCTCCAAAGATTCTAAAGCACATTACTATTACCACCTACACAGCGTTCTGCTGTAAGTATCCTTCCAAGCGAACTTGGCCAGCACACACGAAACCAAAAGCATTTGCTCCCGTTTCTTAGGCGAGAACTTACGGCGAAGGTTATTGTCTGTTGACGTTTCCATCAGACTTTACGAGGATTGTCACTTTTCTTTTGGTTCGTCATCTCTTGTTGCTCCTCTTGCCGGATTAATTGCAGACATCATTTTCTGATCCTGGATTGAGAGTCTTGTAACCAGTACCATTATCAACTCTATAATCAACAATAGCTTGGAGCCCCATTGTGATGCTGCTACGTTGTGTTCGCAGCAGTGGCGGTTGATGTTCCTAGATGTACAGCCTTGTGATTTTGCTTGCAGGGCTCTGGACGTTTGGTGGGTAGTTTCTCGACGAGGTTGGACTGTCGCGGTAGCTGATTTTTGTATAGATTTTAGTATAGAGTTTAGCGGTAATGAAGGCGGAGTGCTTCCAAGCCAACGCAGTAGTGTGCAGATAACACCGCTCATATACGACACCAGGCTCAAGGCCGCTGATCTTGCGGTCCGTACTGTGGGAAACTCAGCCAACACGGCTAGTACACGAGGCTTACACACTATGAGCACGTGAACCACACGCGTGTTCATAGTGACAAACAGCCAATGAGAGGAAGGCTTTCCCCACCTTCCGGAATCGAGGGCGCCTCTTTGCGCGCACGATTCGCCCAGTCCGCGATGTGATTTTTAATAGTGAGAACCTGTTACGGTATAATCAAGCCATTTTGGGCATTTTCCCAATAATCCTCCCTCTGCTGGCTTGCGAGACACTCTGTCTCAACATCGGATCCTATGATCCATCATTCTAATACCAGGAATGCTGATTTTATGTACCAGTCTATTGTAATTGTACCATACAACTGCTCTCGCCGAATAAATCAAGTAACCGCAATTCTTTACATCATTCAAGGAGCACCTACGTCCCAATTTTAGACCAGCTAAGTCTCTGTGTATGTATTTTTCCCAGCTAGGAACTTACAGATGCCGGCTGGAAACCGGAAGTACCTCAGTTGGCAGTAAGTAGACGCTGGAACGGACCCACAGTGGGTAAGTTCGGCTCTCGCTCGGTCAACACGCGACAGGACGAGGCTTCTGGTTTCATTATTGCCACCGGGCTCCACGGCTTGCTTGGATATCTGGTGAAGTTTCCCTTGTGGTGTTGGGTGGATGCTGACCGATCGATATGTGGAGTCTTCTGGTGCTGCCGTTGCGGTCCTGATGACGCGATCTCGTGGAGGTCCTCTGCTTCTCTGTTGCTTGCGTGCTGGACATCTACCGACGCAGGTTTGGAGGATCTCCCACAGTTGCAGCACTTAGCTTCTTCTTTCGGATGAGAGCAGTCTGATAAGGAGTGTTCTTCGCCACAGCGAACGCACCGCATCATGTCAGTGAATTGCCGTGCACAGTAGTTGAACTTCTTGTACTTGAAGCACTGATAAGTTCGTGGGGAAGAATTGTTCTTAGCTTCAGTTGATGTTGATCTTGACTTGCTGATAGGTTCCTTGAAGGCTACCTCCTCTTCTTGCGGATAGGCTGAAGGCGATGATCTAAAGCCCATATGCCACGCAAACAGAGGCAGGTTCGTGGATTGCTGCAGCGGGCCAAACAAGCGGACGCAGTTGTTATTAAAACCTAGCTAGGATTGTAAGTACTGGCCCCTCTTCCATGACAGAAGCCAGTACTTCCGCTGGGATTTATGGAGCAATTAGACTCACCCAAAGTGTTTTTAGCAGAGTTATTTTACTACAGCCAACATTTATTTCACCAAATTATAAGGTATCTCAGAACACACAATTACTATCAGTCTTGCTGTCTGCTCACTTCTCTATCTTTTTGTATCGATATTGTTCAAGGATACTATTAATCTCCTACACTCTCCCCCCGCAGTAAAAGGGTTGCGCGTGCAGAGTTCAATGAAGTGGTATGGTTGCAGCATTATACTGTATAGCATTTGATCAATACATAATACAATAACACTGTGTCACATTTGTCTACACATTTCCACTGTCAAACCTACTATGTGTGTATTAATAGAATGAAAGAATAAACAACATTTACCACAAATAACGGGCTGGTAATTTGATTTTACATCTAGAACGGGAGGTAGTGGTTACGCGTTCCAATCCTGATTTTTTTTTTTTTTTTTTTTAATTCTCTCCTGAATTTGGTAGAGGTGCAACAGGAAAGCTGTCCATTGGTTCGTCATTTGGTACAATGAGATAAGCAGGTTTTAGTCGATCTATTAACGCATTAATTTGTTTTGTCCTTGTTCATAGGGTGAAGAATTTTTCAGCCCTCTGAAGCACAGGGAAAGGCGTATCTTAAAGATGTGACAGTAATTTCCTGAACCTGTCATTCCGCACAAAAACGTGAGTGTATGACTTTAACTGTTTATGAACAAATACATTCCTTTTGCTTTTATGCTTTTGCAAATTTGACACAAATGTACCTCGGTCAGCTGTTGTTGCTGGCATTTGAAAAAGAAAAAGAAAAAAAAAGAAAAAATAACCAAGTAGCCTACAGACTTTCCATACGTCATTTGGGCTACAATATGGGCAGAGTTATTTCTTATTGCAGCACACAATCCCAGAGACACTATGGGCAGAATATCTGCCCATTTATGTGCATTCATGTGGTATAGTTCAGTTTAACACAATACAACGTACCTAACTTCTTGAATAGTACTGACTCCAATTGTTATCCTCAATCCGAAAAGACAACGCTTGGCGTTTCAAATCGCGCCACCCAGTGAGAGTAAAATGATTTTGCAACCGAGTCAGCTGTGATATTTTGAATGGGAACGACTTTCATCCAGGAGGTTTAGCGGTCAATACATGTGAACCAGTAGATGTTTCCATTTGACGGTGGTAATGATCCAGTAATATCAGCATATACAATGCTAAATCTTTCATCCAGTTCTTTATACGGTTAAAGAACTCTGTGTGTGTCTTGTTACTTCGTTCTTTTGGCACTGGATACACGATTGGGCCCATTTACGAACATCAGATTTTATATTCGACCAAATTGATCTAGCTTTCATTGGTTTTACCCAACATTTCACAACAGAATATGACAAGTTTTGGATCTGTTGGAACATTTGCATACAGAAAACTTAAGAATGAAAGGGCAGAAATGTCACACCACAATTTATTCCCAGACGATAACGTGCATTTCTTGAATGTCAGATACTTGTCTTCTTCAATCAGTGTTTGGAGTTCATTATCCTGTGACTGTTGTTCTCCAATTTTGTGGTAATTAATCACAGAAATCTCTTCCATCCTGGAAAAAGTGTCAGCTGAAATGTAGTTTTTTTTTTCCGGCGACATGCTGTATGTTGGTAGTAAATTGAGAGATATATTGAAGATGTCGCATTTGGTGATGCTTTCTCGTTCCTCGAAGAAATGCGTATATTAACTATTTATGATCGGTGAACACTGTAAAATATCTTCCTTCAAGAAAGTGTTTGAACTGCTTTAAGTGTTCTATGTCATATGTACTGTAAGCCTTCTGGTATTGTTGAGTTGCTTTGAATAAAATGCGATTGGTCTTCATCCATTTTTTTAGTACTTTTTCAGTACTGATCCAATGGCAGTTTCGGAAGCATCTCTGAACAAGGCTGAGGAAAAAACTGGGTTAGGAATGGTTAGAAGTGTTACAGATACCAAATCTTGTTTACATTTTTCAAACATCTGCTTCGCTTCCTCATTCCATGGAATTTTTCTTTTGACCTATTTTTGTGGCACCTTTTAAGTAATTATACAGAACTGATTGTGTTTTGGCAGCACCCTTCTGATAAAAACGATAGTAATTTACCATACCGAGAAAGGTTAAAAGTTCATGTATTGTTTCCGGCAGTTTGTAATTCAGAATTGCTTCTTCTCAGGTAGAAGATTTGTACCCTAGAAATTCTAATTTCTCTATACCCATGACTAATTTCGTGGTGTTTATGTGGAGACAATACTTACTCTGTCGAAAATAACTTTGAGATGGGTTTTATGTTCTTCTAAAGATGTAGACGTCACTACAATGTCATCTAGATATGTAAATGTGAAGTCCAAGCCTTGGAAGATTTCACTGATAAATCTGTGGATGGTAGAGGGAGCACTTCTTAGTCCAAAACTCATGGCATTGAATTCATAAAGTTCAAAGGGGTGATTATTGTGGTCTTGTGTTTGTCTTCTTCAGCAATAATAAATAAGCCGTAAATAGGTCAATATATAAAATATTTTTCTTCCCCTTTAAAATTTGCTGAATATCTTCTGCGCTAGGAACGAGATAACGGTCAGGAACAGTTCTATCATTTCATCGTTCACAGTCGCCATAAGTTTGTAAAGAACCATCATTTTATTTGCCATGTGCAATGGACTGTTTAGCAATCTGGAGTCTCTTGGGATTTAATTGCATGACTTTAGAAAACACTGGTTGCCCTTAAGTGACAATATGATGCTTTACATTATGTTTTATCACATTAGGTACCCAGTTTGGTACTGTTAATCTAGGGTATTTGGCAAGCAGGTCACAGAATTTAAACTTTACATTCATATAACTAATATTAACACATTTTGTGATGAGCAGGATCTCATTTAGGCATAGGCTACCTAGGCTGTAGCCTAGGGGCCCACATCACATACAAAAATAAAATATTTTAGTCGCTGTCATCCTGTTCACATACGTTGTGAATAATCATTATTGTGTTTTAATCTTTCTCTATTGGGCGCTTTGGTAATCTTAATCATCTTTTATCGATTGTTTTATCTTAACATGTAGGACTACTGTTTCATATTGGTACTAAAACTTTTCAGTTTGTAATTTTGCGGGCTTTTGGTGAGGGTGCTTGGTTGCAATAGCACTAAACTAGGTAGCATCGTATCTATCGATCATCAGTCTACAATTTGAACGTGTAAGCATCACTTGCTAACATCGTTCACTTCAGTGTCGGGAACGATGCAGGAAGCACGTTACGAAATTTCTATTCTTCAGTAATATTATCCTCCTATATTTTTACTATCATTACATTATTTAATATTTTGAATTAAAAAGGTTTATTAATTTAATAATAAGTAATAGATATTACTTTATATGTATATATAAGGGACCGCACCACAGTTATGGCCTGTTGTTTACATTTTTCTGCTACGTTCTGTAACCATATATTTATAATATAAGTGTCGCATGCTTGCCTTTCGGGGATTCAGGAATAACATAAAATCTTTATTTCATTTTATTCGTAGCAGTCAAAACTAGCCCAGAGCTTGTTTCACTGTTTGTAACATAAGGACCGGATGCTCTGCCGAGTCTTATCAACCACAGTCCTCGTGGTATCCGACACTTGCATCTTACCACTGCGTGGTTACGCGTGGGAGCTGAACCTGTAGTCAAGGACATGGGAAGCTGCCGTCAGCTACCAACTTGCCGCGTTAAGCCTTTCCCCCTACCCTTAGGACCTCAATGACATCACTAGTAGCCAGTGAGAACACTTGCTTGTACTAAAATCCTAACTAGCCAATTGGGAGCTAACTTACCCCCTCCATTAGCGCCGAGAGCTAGCCATCATGGCGACGACACAAGTTCGCTAGTCGCGCCTACACCTTCGACTCACAATATCGCTATACTGAGGTAATCTGCTGCTAGCTTACTATTCCATGCTGAGCTAATATTTCATGATTGGATTGAATGAGGAACTATCTCATGTCACTCCATCCTCCAACTTATTTAGAGATCGATTCCATACTAAGCCTATCACCGTCATCATGCAACCATATCGTAAATAGTACCAACCGTGCCATCATAACTATATTGCAATCAGTGTGTTTACGAAATAATGTCTTTATCTGAAGTGTTTGTAATAGTGTTCTTTCCTTCGCAACGTATTGTTAATAAATAGCCAATTGCTTTATATGCTGTGTGTTTCCTTTAAGCTACCTGATCACAGAAGTAAGATATAATAATAGCACTAGATATATTATGCTAAGTGTCCATTCAGATGTCTGATAAAAATTTAACAGAAGAGAGTATAGATGTTTACAGAGCTTGTTATCTAACTGCTAGCATCAAATAAGTATTTAGCCTAATATCTCGGCATTAACATTGCAGACAGAAATCGTACAGATTTTCTGGCAATGGTCGAGACGGATCCAAAATCCATCTGTCATAATGAAAAGCTACCGCTCGGCTATCTCACACGCGACATAAGGGCCCGCACCACAGTTGTAGCCTAGGGGCCTACGTACCCTAAATACGTCCTTGGTGATGAGTGCAGTTTAACACAAAGTTTGGTTACCCCATCAATTAACTGTTTGTTTTGCAGGTCCAAAATCAACGTAAATTGTTTGAGAAAATCTGCTGCCATTATACCTTTATTTATTTTGGTTACTACAAATGACAACTGAAATTTTCGCCTAAGTCCACAAGTTAGTATTTCTGTATTAGTAGTAGCATACAATTTATACTACCTCATGTTTCGTTGGGAGCCAATTTGAAACGTGCGCTCCACTGTTTACAAGGAACTATAATCCCGTTTCTTTGTCTCTTGCAAATAAAGGGGATATATGGCATGTCTTGTGACATTCTGCAGCAGAGCATGCCGATGCTGCTGCTGTTTCGAGTTTTCCGATTCCAATTGATGACTTTTTGCATTTTTCAGGATAGCCAAATTTAAAACAAAAGTAATAAAGTTTCCAGTCTGAAGTAAATTTTATACCAGCAAAGCTGCGACTTTTACTTCCCTCTGTACTACGATGCGTTGTCCGTGATCGCCGATTTGCTGTTGAAATGGCTGCACTCTGCTGTTCCAAGGCAGCGATCTCCGTTACTATGTCGTTCAATGTGATACTACTTGTACCAGGGCATTGATCTTATTTAGTGGCACAATAGATTTCACCATGCGGATTTATTTCCAGTATTTTATCAGCCATAATTGCAACCTTCCCCAAACCCTCATCGCTAACCATTAATTAACACGTTCTTAATCGACACCGAAAGTATTTCTAACCACAGCGTCGGTAACGCTTTGTTTGAAATATCTGTGCTGGCCAAGGATTGCATTCTGTGTACCAGCTGACTTGGTTTTAAGTCGCCTAAGTCAATGCCTGCCATTAACCTCTTTATTCTTTTAGCTTCACTTTCCTTGAAAATGTTGTGAAAGGATTTTCGCCATATGTGTGTGTAACAATCATTTTTTCAAAATGAGCCCTAGTTTTCAAGAAATTGTTAACCATAAATTGGAAGCTTTGGTGTTGTGTGGGTGGTAAGGAGCCATTTTACAGTTTTGCAAACTCGGGCTCAAATCCCCATATTGCCAAATATTTTTATTTCTTTTTTTATATTCAAAAATCATTGAGCATTGATTTTATTTAATTTAAAATTCATTTTCGTATTTTTGCTAATGGAAATAACGTTCAAAACATCAAATATTACATAATATACAGACAACTTTTTTTACAAAAAATCATTATTTTATTGTAAGAACGAAGACTTTCCCGGCGTATGACTGCAATGTAGTCTTCACGGGTGTACCGCCGGATAGTGTTGTGGAAACACAATATTTCGACGGCTGGCTCTGCCGTCTTCTTCAGGTGATGAGACATGTGTAATGGTCGGCTGACCCACAGATACTGAGATGGTTCGGGTGCCGCTCTTCCTTATATACAAGTCCGCGTGGCCTCGGCGATGGCTTACTATGAGCCAGGCCCGCAACCAACTGGCGGTTGGCTTTTTTTTTTTTTTTTTTTTTTTTTGTGTCTCTGCCTCAACGGCGTGTTTGTGAAGTCCCGCTACCTGAGTAGCTCTACTTTACGTGTCACAGTGTTTAGGTTGGGTTGGTTTTGGGGACTCTTTTTATTACTCTTTGAGGGGAAAACATGACTGCGGTTCGTCAAAGACGACCTTATGTGAAAAACCCCTACAGTTTTCTTATGATCATATCAGTTCTACTCTGGCTGATATATGATGCTTAGTGGCACTTTATACTTGTGCCAATGCCTTGGTAGGGTTGTACCAAGGGTATGGAGCCTTTCGTCAGTTCCTCTGAATTTTTCTACTCTTTCGTAGAATCTTTCCGTTTGCTTGAAGATTTCCACATAAATTGGGTTTATGTTTGTTTGTTCGTGGATTAGGTCTGTCGGTGCATACCTTGGAGCCCGTAGTATTACCCGTAGGCACCGGTTCTGCAGTTTTTGAAGGTGGTCGATATTTGTCTTGGATGCTGTACCCCACACCTGGCATCCATATAAGATGAATGGGAGGATTATTGACTTATAGATACGGAGTTTTGTTTTTGTGGCGAGTTCCGAGCTGTAGAGTATCGGAAATAAGTTGGCTAGTATGGCATGTCCTTGTCTTCTCCTGTCTAGAATGTGCTTCCGGAATAATAGTTTCTTGTCCACCGTGACTCCAAGGTACTTTGTATCTTCCGACCAATCAACTTGCTGTCCCATGATTTTTAGCTTTCTGTTTAGTTCAGGCCTTTTCCGGGTGAAGTATATGGCTGCGCATTTTGTTGGATTGATCTTCACCTTGTTCTGTCGACACCATTTTTCTAGATGATCTAGCCCATGTTGTAGGTGGCTGATATTTAGCTCATGGTTTCTGCCGGATGCGTAAATTGTCGTGTCGTCGGCGAATTGCGCTATATCGACATGTGGCGGTGTAGGTATGTCGTTGACTACTACTTTAAAGAGAACTGGTGCCAAAACAGAGCCCTGCGGAATTCCGGTCGGGATGGGGTAGGTAGATGAATTTTGGCCCTCAACCGATACGTAGAACCTTCTGTTCTGCAGGTAGCTCCCGATCAACTGAATGTAGCAGTGTCGGACGGACGTCTGTGTTCGTAGTTTGGTGATGAGGTTGGCATGCCATACCTTATCGTACGCCTTCTCTATGTCTAGGAACACAGCCGCCGTCGACCTTTTGTAGTTAAATCCCCGGGACACATCTTCAGTCAATCGGAGGAGCTGGCTTGTGCTTCCTACCCTGCTCTGGAAGCCGAATTGCTCTTTTCGGATTGTCCTTTCCGCGTCCAGGGTGTGGTTTATCCGCTTGAGTAGCACTCTCTCCAGTACTTTGGAGGCGGAGGGGAGTAGGCTGATGGGCCTGTAATTTGATGGAAGTCGCTGGTCCTTCCCTCGCTTGGGAATGGCCGTGACCTTGGCGACCTTCCATGCATCTGGAAAATATCTTTGGAGGAGGCAGGCATTGCATATCCTGGTGAGGAGCACGATCCCTTTCCTCGGCAGGTTTTTCAGGTGTGAGTTTGAGATCTTGTCGGCACCTGGGGCTTTGTTGTTTGTCAATTTCTTGATGATGTTTCGGATTTCGCCTGGTGTCGTCAGCTCTGGCTCATCCTCTGGTTGTGATTCCATAATGTTCCGGGCTGTGTTCTCAATGTGCTCGGCTACACGTGCTTCAGCCTCCTTCAGGTCGTACTCAACCTCCCTGTACTGGCTGGCAAAGTACTCAGCCAGCACCTCTGCCTTTGCCACTGGGAGAAAGCACGGTCCTGTTGGCCCGGTGATCGCAGTGTTAGGGTCCCTTGGGGCTTTGACAGCGCGCACAAGTTGCCAGGCGTCCCTATTGTTTAATATTAGATTTTGCATTTTGTTCTCCCATCTTCCCGATTTGTGTTCTGACAGTCGGCCCCTCAGCTCTGAGGTAAGCTGTTTGTACCGTCTTTTGTCATGGGGATCTCTGAACCTTTGCCACAGTTTCCTTGCCGTGTTCTTGAGGTATCTGATGTTTTCGATCTCTGGTGGCAGCTCGTCAGTGTGGAGTGGGTGGATGATTGTAGTAGACGCTCTCCTATCGGCTTCCAGCACCACCTGGTTGAAATGTTTAACTGCCTCCTCAATGTCCTCTTTTGTTGTTAGTTGAACTGTGGTTGAGGCTTGGTTGTGCACTGTTCTGCGGAATTGGTTCCAATCCACTTCTTTGGATCGCTTCTCGTTCGTGTGCGGTAGTACCCAGTTCTTTATTTGTAGTAGTACGGGTTGGTGGTCGGATGATAGATCGTTGATGACATCAAGTATAATCCGACGTGGGATGTCCTTCACTACGGCCACGTCAAGGACATCCGGCTGGTGTCGGTGATTGTGGGGGATGTGCGTTGGTGCCTTGGGGCCTAGCACTTGAATATTGCGCCTCTCTGCTAGTGCTAGGAGGCGTTCCCCTTTGTTGTTGTTGACCCTAGAATTCCAAGCGTTATGCTTGGAATTTAAGTCGCCACCAATTATTACCATTCTGCCTGTTTCTAGAAGTGCATCAATGTCCTGAACGTGTAGTGACCGGTTTGGTGCTAGGTATGCCGACACCAATATTATGTGGCCGTCTGCAGAGTGGATTTTTACAGCTGTGGCCTCCATGTCGATCAGTTGTGGTGTTGCGATATGCTCGTGGGTCAGCTTTTTATTTATGATGATAGCTGTCCCTCCTCCCCGTTGTCCCATGCCTGTCATTCCTGTAGATTGTTTGTCCGGAAATTTTGAATTTGTCATTTGGTTTAAGGTAGGTCTCCGTCAACAGTACTATGTCCAGTTGTAGGCGTTGGATGAAATCCTGGAGCTCTATCTTTTTATTATGTATGTTGTTCGCGTTCCAAATTGCGATTCTTAAGTCTTTTAAATTTCCTATTAGTCTCGCCATTATTTCAGCAGGGACATGACGCCTTTCATCAGTGCAAAAAGCTTGCCGGTGTCGTCCTTGGCCTTTTGGATGCGGTCTAGTGTTTTGATCATTTTTCTCATGAATGATTTCCCACTGAATAGGTCTCCTGTTTCTTGGGTATTTTCTTCGCGTCTACTGTGGCTCCTTTCTGTATGTCTACAGTGTCTCCTGTGCTTTTTTGGTTCCTTGTTTCCATTTTCCAGGTTCGCATTGGTTCGGGTTGTTTCCCTTTGGCTTTTACCGGCTGTGGTGTTCGCATAGGTTTTGTCTTGACTGGCAGTCCTCTGCTTGGTGTTTTGATTAGTGGTCTTTTGGTTGGTGGTCCTCTGGTTGGCGGTCTTCTGGTTGATATGCTGTTGGTTTTTTTGGGCTCCTGCCCCTTTGGTGGTTGTTTTTTCCCTGTATGCTTTGGGTTTTCTTGTTGGTCAGGTTTGTTGTTCTTTGGTGGTCTAGGAGGTTGCTGCGCTAGCTGGAAGGTGCGACAGCCCCGCCATGAGGCAGGATGGTCACCTGCGCAGTTTGCACATTTCGCCTTCTCAGTTGCTGGTAGCTTGCACTCTTTACTATCGTGCAGCCCTGCGCATTTAACGCAACGGTTAGGCAAGTGGCAGAAATTCTTTGTATGTCCCAGCCTTTGGCATCTAACGCACTGTGGCGGGCCATTCCGGTGTTTGTACCGTTCCACTGAGATTCTGGTGTGGAATATGTAGCGCTCATTATATATTTGGTCTGAGTCTGTGCCTGGGATCAGTGACACCGAGAACGTTGACATTGGAATTAGTTCTCGTGTTGCCATATCCCTTTTCTTGAATTGGTGTACATTTTGTACTTTGTAGCCTCTTGTTATTAATTCAGCTTTAATTTCTTCTTCTGTTATGGATGTTGTTAGACCTTTAATGACCACTTGCATTGGTCTCTGGTCTGGCATTTGGTGGCTGTAATATGGAACATTTTTCTTCTTGAAGAAGTTGATCAGTAGTTGATAGTCTGTTTTATTTTCAGTGAGGAATTTGGATGTTCCTTCTTTTTGACTGTTGGATATTTTTTAGTCCCCCAGTCATTTGTCTTGTCAGGATGCTGATGGTCTGGGTGAAGTCTTTTGGAGTTGTCACTATTACAGGAGGCATGCGTTCCTTTGTTGGCGGTGCAGTAACATCAGGTGGTGGGTGAGTTTCCTCCGCGTTGATTGGTCCTTCTGCTTCTTCTGCCTCTGTTGCTAGGGCATTGAACCGGTTTTTGGTCGGTATGCCTTCTATTGTTTTCGCGTGTTTGGCTGATAATTTGGGACTTTCCCCTTTGCTTCTCCGCCTTTTGTTGTTTGGCAAGGGTGGAAAGTCCTCCTGGTGCTTGGATTTTTTTCCATGTGGTGCATACTCCATTTGTTCAGCCCCATCGTGGTCACTTCCTGTTATCTCGTCGTCACTTTGTTCGTAGTAGTTTTCTGCTTCGCTGCTTGAAGCGTGTTCCATACCAGCGTCCCTAGGCTCGCTTGGGGAGCGTGGGCTGTCAGTAGCCCCCTGCTGGTTGATGTCGAATTCCCCGATAACTCTGGCTCGGTTTCTTCCTTTTGGGCGGCCCATTTCTTCTTCTTCCCTACAGGGAGTGTTGCTTTCGCCTTGCGTTATCACCGTTAGGTTTCCGGCGAAGAGCAACCCTACTGTTCACTCGGGGGTCCCACTCCAGCAGGAGTGGGCCGTGGAGTGGTAATACCCTAACACTCGGAGGGATATATATTCAGACGGCCGTTGATATCGCAGGAGCGTACTCCTAATACGCCTGCGCTGGGCCAAAGCCGCACAGGCCCCTAGCGCTCCCCACTCGGGAGCGACCGCTCAGAGCGGTCCGTTCGCTGCTAGTGCCTAGCAGCTACTGAGCATGGCTGGCGCAGCACAGCTGCGCCCTAGCGGCGCGACTCGGCGTTGGGTGGGGGATGCGCGCGTCGCTCAGACACGTCCTCACACGCCGCGATCTCCCACTCGAATGGCGGTTGGCTGCCCGTGGGCGTGGCTAAGGTTCTTGTTCCAGCCCGAGCTAATATGAAGCCCTCTACGGCGGCAGCTGGACGGAAGTACAACGTTCTCTGCGGACATTTGCCAAGGCAGGTTTCCATGCCTCACTGCCTTGGCAAATATCGGCAGAGAACGGCCAACATGAAGGACGGCAAGCGGGGACGTGCCACGCCTGCCGCACGGGACCCGGTGATCAACTGACGGCGGTGGTGACGCTGCTCACGCAGCTCATCACCATCCTCATACCAAGAACGCCCACAAACTAGACTTCACTACAACTTCATGACTATCACAAAAAGCCAAGTTCAAAAAACCAAACTCCGATAGCAGTAGAAGGGTTCGACCCTGGTACTGCCAAAATCACAGTAGCCATGCTACAACAGATGACGCTGACGCTGTCTCAGTATCCGACGGTAAGCCGACCTGTGCAGATGTCTCGACGCCTGATGAAGACGACGGAGCTAGTCGTCGAAATATCGTGTTTTCGAAACACTATCCGGCGGTACACCCGTGAAGACTTCATTTCAAGCATACGCCGGGAAAGTCTCCGTTCTTACAGCCTACTAATAGTCAGGTTCTCTTTGGATTCAACAATGAACTCATATCCTTAAACAAACAATTCATGTATTCTAATTAACCCATGCGAATATTTCACACAATATCATAATCAATCACCGAATGGTAATATAATAATGAGGAAATAAGTAAATGCAAGTATTTATTAATGAAAGGTATTTTATTTTGAAGAATAGTAATAAATATCAATTTCACTGTAAAAAGTCGTTAACATTAAATAGTACATATTTAATTGTAAAACATTACAAAAGTAAATATTTTTTTCAAAAAAATATTGGCTTTGTCAGAAGTCATTTTTCATTCTTCTTTACTTTACATAAATTCTCTGAAAACAATATTAGCAGTTGTAATGTGATCAAGTTGATTTTATGATCGTAACACAAAAATAAATATTAATGAATCTACAAAACTCGTGGAAAGCCACATACGTGTATCCATATGAAACAACAGGGTCTGATAAATATATTCCTGCCTTTTGAAGCGTCTGACCTTCTGTTTTATTAATGTTCAAATTGTTTTCTTATCATTTAGAAAGGCAGGGTTGGTGGTGTGAGGTTAATGCTAGGTAAGAGTGTAGTTTTATCGGAGTGAATTGGTTTAGCTTTGATGATGTATTTGTCTAAGAGAATTACCACTAATCTTGCACCATTAATTAATCTCTGTTTAGTATTAATATTTTTCTTTAAAAGCAATTTATGAGGTGGTAAACCAGACGATTTCGGAAATTGCTCTAGCGATTTGGATGATATTTCATATGTAGATAACGATTTGCTTTTCAAGTTTGTAATACGATTTTACAAGGAAAAAAAAAAAAAAAGAAAAAAAAAAACAATTCTTGGATTTGGTATCTTGGAAATGCGTCTAACCTCATCTCGTAGGATTCAAGTACCAAAAAGCCTACTGATGTTAGTTAAGATTCTATTCGCAGGCAACTGTGTACTTAAAAATGCCTATTAAAAAAAAAACCTTTAACTTAAATCAAACTTTACTCAAAATCTTGCATATTGAACAGAATTCGAAAAATATCGAGTGAAGATCGGTCACCCAGGTACTAAGGTTAAATTTTTGTCACTATTACATCCTTGTGAACAACTTATATTAGATGCTGAAATGATTTTCGCTAACAGCACTATGTAATGAATATGATATCATGGTTGTATTGTAATTTATGCATTTTTTTTTTACTATTACTATTATTAAAATCATATTCTCTGCTCTGTTAGCATCGGATATCCCCTCTAAGGCTAGTGCTCAGCTGTGAGGACTTGGATGTGCCACACTTAGCGCTGTTGCTTGGCAACAGCCGTCCAGGCGCTCCGCCGCCATGGGCTTGTATGAAGAGGAGAATCCTTGGTGGATTCGGCTTCTGACCTCCAGCTGGGTGTTGTGGGTGGCTACAACCCTACTCACAGCTACGGTGTTAGCCATTTCTACACCATTTCTGCAGCCTGGCATTCTCTCTGTCCCCGGGCGAGAACATGAGAACCGAGTGGTTCTCCTGCCTGGCGTTTTTTCAGTTCCCCGACGCGACCAGGTACGACAGTCAGGCGTTCTTTCAGTCTCCGGACACGACCTTAAGAGCCGGGTGAAGCTCCAGCCTGGAGTTCTTTCAGTCTCAGTGCGAGACAGTGATAGTCAAGTGATTCTTCAACCTGGCGTTGTATCAGTCCCTGGACAAGTCAACGACAGACTAGTGGTGCTTCAACATGGTATCCTATCAAATGACAGACCAGTGGTGTTTGAGTCTGGCTTCCCTTCAGTACACGCAAGAGATCATTTGAGTCAAGCAGAACCGGATGTGGCAGGGGTGGCGAGTACAGAGGAGCGCTGGTCCAGCTTGGCAGAAAGTGGCTCGAGGACTGCACCGCTGTCCTTAGATTACATCGACAGCTTGATGGCGAGAAGGTCCGTACATGCTATATTTCACGGATATTAACTGACTCGATTCTCTTATAACGCTAACTCTTCTTTCTTTCAATTTGTCTTTATTTCTTTTCCTTAAAAAGGAAAATTGTTACAAAATGACACCAAAAACTGTAGTTAAAGTGGAAAAACTATTCCGAAATTTTTACCCTTTGTAACACTATATTGTACATTGTGTTTTAATTTGTTTGCTGCACTAATGATGACTTGGAAATTCAATTATGTGTGCTGTACGATTATTTTGAGAATAGTTTAATGATCTGAGAATAGTTTATTGTTGAGAGGACAAAGCAGGGACTTGTAAGTTTGTTCCCGCCGGCTGATTTTCCTGACTTTCGCTGATTGGATGATAAGTTGAGTGGATGTTTGGAATGAAATCTCGATATAGCCTCAACATTCAATAATTTATATTAGTATCAAGGGTGTTTGAACGAGAGGAATGTCACTGATTTGGTTTAATAATTACTTTTGTGTTATGGACTATTTAGGCAACAAAATAAATTGTATTAAGAAGAATTAGCATAATTTGAACTCTCGTAACTAGAAATCAGTAGCGGAAAGAGAGAGCTACTTCCATTTTTGCATAGTCAGAAGGAGGGAGTCAGGCCGTCAAGGTATGCAAAAAGAGAACGGGAACGGTTAAAGCGTAGGTGCATGGTTATGCAAGACTATCGGTGAACATCATACCGTAACTACTGAAATTTTCAGGAGTGCCTCTGGATTAAAACCTGACAAATAAGTGTGAACGTCAAGCAAAGTGTTATTTCGTGGTAGTGTCACACTGAATGAATAGACGTTGTTATTGTGGTCTGGTTTAGTATCTGCTTGGGGAATAGTTTTTTTGCTTCAGTTTCATTTCTCATAAGAATTTGGCAATCTTAGAAGGTGAATCATTTACTAGTTTGGATTAGTAATTATTCTGGCGAGTGCAAATAACGTGGTATAAATAAATTATTAGTAGACAATGTTGAATGAAGAGTACAGAACATACCTGGGATAACTAACCTTTTCGTTGCCCACATACTATTCCTCATTCGGAGAGTGTTTACCAGTCTGGCGGCTATAACCTGTATCTATACTTAATTTTATAAATGCGAATGTAACACTGTCTGGGTTTTTGTTACGTTTCTTGGGCTAAACGACTAATCCGATCATGATGAAATTTGACAAGGAGATGCTATTTGACATTAGGATGAACATAGGATACTATTTTCTGTGTAGATAATACATATTTTTCATTGAGTTATGAAAACTATCTGAACTGTGAAAGACAGAGGCATAATATGTATACATCTTTGTAATACAAAACGACAGAAAGGTTGGTAGCGCAGTGGTTGCTTCACAAGAAATTTCCCCTATGGCTTCGGGTTCAAACTCCACTGGGAGCAAAAATTTTTAAGTATTGTTTTTCATAGTTTGAGCCAAGCCTGGGATTTTGTAGTAAGGATACCATGGTGAAATGTGGGTCCCATAAATTCAGGGCTGGAATGCGTGGCAAATCGTAGGCGGTAGAACAGTGCCTTAAGCGTTTACTTTATTCACGGTATACTGGTCCACAGGCAGTTTGTGTGTGATCCAAACTAATCTATATATATATAAAGATGAATGTATATATGATTGTTTGTTTGTTAGTTTGTTCTTCATACTAATCCACAGTTTTCATCCGATTTCGATGAAAGTTTGCACACTTATCCTTTGAAACAAAGAGAAAAATACTGTCTACATCTGGTAGAAAAATTTTCTGTATGTTGTCTTACAATTTAGAAAAATTACTGAACGGCGATAGACAGACGCGTAGGATGTGTAGGTCTCTGTACTACATTTCCGTAGAGCAGTCTGTTAGTGGTAAAAGTGTTTTCTTACTGCAGTTTGGTTCACGGTCTCCGGTTTAAATCTCCTGGGAGGCAAAGATTTTTAAAAATTGTTTCTGATAGAAAGAGTCACGCCTGGACCGGCAGATGTTCGGATTGAACGTTAAACTATAGATATCACAAATTTAGGGGTGCAATGCGAGGCAAATCGTAGATAGTCTTGCAATGCTGTAGGTGTACACTTTTTTACGTGATATTGATCCCTCAGGGGTTGTTCGCAGTGTGTGTGTGTGTGTGTGTGTGTGTGTGTGTGTGTGTGTGTGTGTGTGTGTGTGTGTGTGTGTGTATGATCTGCAGTAATAATACTATAAATGCGGAAGTAAGTCTCTGTCTTTTTGTTACGTTTTGACGACTGAATTGCTATACCTACATTGATGGAAATTCACAAGAAAATCTGTAGGAAGGGCACAGGAATTTTTTTCGGTATGTTTAACAGGTGCAGTCACGAAAGTTTGAGAACTTATCGAATGGTGACAGACAGACGGATGTGTGTGTTACTCTGTAATGTTACGTTGGTTGCCAAAGCTGTGCTTTTCGCGCTTTATGTTAGTGTATAATTTGTTAATAAATTTCGTTTAGAGAAAAAACGTATTATTCAGTATATATGTATATTTTCTCTGGCCTATTACTTGTGTCTGCTTAAATGTTTCTGGCACCAGTTTATTTTGCCTTCTTTTTTGACATGCCTTATGGGCGTAAACTGGCCTAAGGTGTAGCTCTAACAGAGCAGGAGCTGCTGAAGTTATTAGAACCCAAGAATCGGATGCTCAAGCTGAAGAAAAGACCAAGCTGAAATAAAGCTGCCCTTATTTAACACCTCACACACACACACACATCCCCGCATCTTCGTTTATTTTTCTGTTTTTAAACATTTTAGAAATGGATTCTCTTCAAGAGACAGGTTCGACGGTAGAGTGATATAGTGATAGCTTTCCTGTCATATTATACTGACTCGGTGTTGTTTGGGACCAATCCTTCGTTACCAACAACTTTCTATATTCAATTCTGGCAAAGAAATTCTTAATCCATGCGAAAGTAAGTCCCCGTCTTTTTGTTACGTTTACAAGGTGACAAGGAAATACTTTGTATCTTTAGGAAGGTATGAATAACAGTTTTAGTCATGAGACAGGTTAAACGGTAGAATAGTATATCGATGGCGTTCGCGTCATATTATGCCGGCTCGGTATTGTTTGGGACATATCTTAGGTAACTTGTAGCTTTGTATATCCAATTCTAGCAAACAAATTCTAAGTCCACGCGTACGAAGTCGCGGGTAACAGCTAGTTAATTAATACGTTTAAAATTATTCTGAACTAATAATAATTAGCAACCCATTTCGAAGTCCAATAGTTACAACCACATAATAATTTAACAACTTCTTCTAGTTTTGAAACTGTTTTTATGGTTCTTAATTGATTTTCGAGTTCAGAAATTTTTCATTTAAGTATTAATAGAATCGAATCAATATAATATTATTTCGGCTTGATTGCTTAATCTGAGAATCGGAATGAATTCTTTATAACTCTCACTGTAACTATTATTTCTGTTAACTCGACTTAGATCTAATGTGTTTTTTTTTATTGCTGTGGGTGGAGGGTGCACAAATTTACGAGGCGTGTAAATTAAGTAATGAGACTGACAACTTTGCGCTCGTAGACTTGGAGGGGCCATTGTTAAATATGTGATGCACGTTCAGTAGCGCTGGCCGTCCTGTGGAGGACACGTGTATACGCGCTAACACATCGCTCCAATACAAAGGGAGTGTTATTTGACTCTGTCCATCGTGAGCGCTTGATACGCGCGAACATACGCAGGGCAGGGGCGGATCCAAGGTCTCCAAAATTACAATTTCGGGGGTGGACCTAGATATTTTTGGGGGGGGCTTGAGGCCCCTAGCCCCCCCCCCCCCCACCCTGGATCTGCCCCAGCACGAGATCCGAAATTATTAGGATTTGATCGTGCGAACACGTGCTTCACGTGATGAATATTGACTGTAAAGCAGCCTAAAAACATTTTTTTAGCTCTAACAATCACGGAAACAGTACTAATTGTATAAAAACATTTAAAACTTACACAAAATTACTCGAAACCATTATGAAACGTTTTTAAATGAAAATAGAAAATATATACAAGCACAGAACAGCACCTCTAAACAAAATCTCATTTAAAACATTATGGCCCACATAACATTTTAAATTATGGTCCTGTTGCTTTTAATACATTCACAACAGTCATTCAGGTCATTTAAACAATTTTATTCCATCTAAATACAACACATTCATGGAATAATTATAAAAATTTGCAATCTATTTCTTCGCTTCTTTCTCAATTATTCAATTTATTACGCGGATTGAAATTAATGGCGACTAATAAAGTAATATAGTATTAAATATTAAGTTTACGTTTGTTATAGTTTCGATAAAATTACAAAACTACTACATATTGCACAATATTACGCACAAAACACCGTCTATTTAGAAAAATTATTTACGACTTAGTTCATTTCATCTAGTTAATATAAGGCCAGTAGTTTACTCGAATTTAGCTGGAAATTGTTTTAGCCGCCCTTTCGAATTACTTGTTTTGCGTCCCATTTTAAAGCAATTATTTTTCTTTTGACACAAAACTATTTTTAAGTGTGCCAGTATATTTTCAAGATAAAGTTAAATAGTTAATGCGTTATAAGATAAAAATGAATTAAAAAGTCATTTTCTTAGGTGCAGATCCTCTACAGATCTTCCTCCATTTCTTCGTTTTATATATATATATATATATATATATATATATATATATATATACAGGGTGGGGCATCTAATATGTTTTCTGGAAATATTTCTGAAAGAAAGCATTTTAACAAACAATAACCTATATAAAAAATAATAGTACAGTAGGGGGCTACAATTATGTGATATTGGTTTTTTCACAGGTGGCGCTGTTGTCGTTACAACAAGGTCAACTTAATTCTTTTAAATGGGAACCCCTATTTTTTTTGAAGATTCCGATTCCTCATGAAAAAATAAAAATAGTTTGCTTAACTCACTTTTCTGTTAGCCTCACAGATGGCGCTATAATCGCGAAAAATGAATATTCGCGTTTTTTGTGTATAATTTTAATTATTGTTTAAATAATTACATGCAATTTTCATTCTGTAAACATGGAAGGTAATTTTAAAGGATAATGACGAAATTGATTTTTTAAATGCTTTTTCTTACTTATTTGCAGCCATGTCTACAGCAGGTGCTCAAAAAGGTGACCAATTACTTCCAGACATTTTCTGACACACTTCGAGCTGTTCAGGCATCATTTCTGCAAAGGGTCAGAAAATGTCTGGAAGTAAATGGTCACCTTTTTGAGCACCTGCTGTAGACATGGCTGTAAATAAGTAAGAAAAAGCATTTAAAAATCAATTTCGTCACTATCCTTTAAAATTACCTTCCATGTTTACAGAATGAAAATTACATGTAATTATTTAAACAATAATTAAAATTAAACACAAAAAACGCGAATATTCATTATTCGCGATTACAGCGCCATCTGTGAGGCTAACAGAAAAGTGAGTTAAACAAACTATTTTTATTTTTTCATGAGGAATCGGAATCTTAAAAAAAAATAGGGGTTACGATCGGAGATGAGGAAGGCGAGAAAAGAGTACCAACGGTGCATGATTGCTGCCGATAGGTGCTTGCTTCTCGATAGATACAGGGAAAGGAAGACTGCCTTTAAAGAGCTGCTAATAAAAACAAAGCAGCAGAGTTGGGAGGCTTATGTAAACGCTAATTTAAAGTCAGATCCCTGGGGCGTCCCCTACAAGATCGCAGCTAGCAAATTGAGACCACCGACTACACTATCAACCGTAAGAAGGGCAGACGGGACCATGACGGCCAATTGGAGCGCAACAGCTGAGGAACTGTTAAAAGTACTATTACCCGACGATGAGGCAGTAGGTGAAAGTTTAGAGCAAGAAAATCTCCGTAAAGGTCACAATGAAATTTATACCTCAGCTAATTTAGCGGATGATGTGACACCAGACGAAATAATTAAAGCGATTAACGCCATGTCGCGTAAAAAGACACCTGGACCGGACGGAATCGCTACTGAAGTGCTCCAGGCATTAGTGGTTCAGTTGACTTCACCACTCTGCATACTGTTTAATAAATGCCTTCAGCAAGGCAGGGTTCCAAATATCTGGAAGCAGAGTGAAGTGGTGATCCTAAAGAAGGGGAACGACAAGGATCCATTAAATCCTAAATCCTATCGGTCGATCTGTCTGCTAAATGTGCTTGGAAAAGTGCAGGAAAAAATTTTAGTATGGAAACTACAGGAACACAGGAAAAAGTATGGTATGAGTGTACATCAGTTTGGTTTCAGAGCGGTAGGTCGACCGACGATGCCATAAATAAGGCCGTGCAACTAGTGAAAAGTAGTAATAGCAAGTATGTAATAGCTATCGCCGTCGACATTGCTGGAGCATTCAATAACTTATGGTGGCCGGCTCTTTTTAAGCCGCCTGCGAGAAATAGGAATTCCTAGTAACTCTATGGAACGTTACGCGACTACTGTAAAAACCGATTTGCCAAACTGAGATGTACACGAGCAGGGCCCGCTCTAGCGGTTTTGCCGCCCCGGACAAATAAACAAATTGCCGCCCCTTAAGATTATGTAGAATTATATATTTTTTTTAAAAAATAATTTTTAATCGAATAAAATATTTAATTATTAATAAAATAATATATTCATAAATAAACTTATTGAATTTTGATCTAGCGGCACAAAATATAGAAATTAATTATGAAATATCTGTACATTTAGCCACAAATTAACCATATTTTTTTACATTTTTAAATGTTATTACAGATGGATATTATCACACAAACGATATAAAATGCCATTATTTTGAAAATAAAACGAGATTACATCAGATTCGCTAAAATCACAAAAAAAATTCTTACTTTCAGTTTGCGAATTTTTTTATTACATCGTTAAATTTACTTCATCAGCAATTTCATACTCAATTGCCAAAATGGCTAAATCATTAAATTATCAATTTCTTGTTTTCGTAAATGCTTAGCAAGGCGTCGTATACATCTCCCAAATGAATTTTAATGGGTTTAATGCCTCTATCCTACTCTCCCATCTAGTGTCACTCCATGTTTTCAAAGTTGAACCCTGAACATGCCTTAAAAGTATTGCCCATCGAAAAGTAGATGCAAAAAAAATATATATATATTTTTTTTTGGACCATGTTGAAGAAATTAGCTGCTTCCAAGGATGCTTTTCCATTAATAACAAGATTGAGAGAATGGCTACTACACGGAACATTGAATGCTCGCGAATTATGTAGCCTATATTGTTTAATTCTAGATAGCACTCCTGCTTTATTGCCCCTCATATTGGACCCGTTGTCAGTCCCTGTTCTCTGATATCCTGCAAATTTAAACACAAGTCATTAAGTTCTCCAACTATAATGTCAGACATTTGTTTTCCTGTGGATCTTTCGACTGGTAAGAAGCCTTAAAAGCTTTCATTAATTTTAATTTCAACATCAGGATTAAATTTATTGGTTGAAACATATCTGATTACAAGAGTAATTTGCTGTATCTTACTAAAGTCAGGAGTACAGTTTAAAATTATGGAAAAATATTTGAATTTTTTATTTCATTAATAACATGAGACTTTACACTTTGATGCAGCAGATCTACTATCCCGGTTTGTATATTTTTCCCAAGATATTGAGCTTTAGTCTCTACTTTTTAGAGCACTCAACGGACGTGCTCTTCCATAATGGGATCGTATTCAGACAGTAACTCAACTATTTTTAAGAAATTACCGTTATTATGCTCAAACAACTTGTCGCTTGTACCTTGAAAAACCAGTCAACTTTTACCAAGCATTTTGGTAATTGCAACGATTCTTAGAAGCACCTCATTCCAATGATTTATTTCGGCATTAATAACTCTTTGAGTGGCAGCATCTACAGTTTTACAACAATTTAATTTCTTTTTTAGCCTGATATGCCTGAATTTTTTGAAATTTCATGCTCTTTTAAAGTTTCGTCGAGGTGCTTCCAATTTTTAAAACCCTCCTTTGAGAGAGAACTAACTAAACAGCCGAAAATTTTGCAACAGAAGCAGTAAACGCAGTTTTGTGAAAGATAGTAGCTAATCTCGCAATATTTGCTCTCCGTTGCTTAAAATTCGTGCATAATATTTTGCGCTAAAATGTCGATCTGTGTCATTGGAAGGAAATTTGTAATTATGCAATAGTTTAGGTGGACCTTGCCTTACTAAAAAGCTTCTTACGGCGTCTCGTAAAATTCTTGGCCACAAAGTTTTAGAACGCCTTCTGTGAGTCTCACGTTGGTGTCAGTTCCAGTTGGTTTAGAAACTTCGTTCATTTGTTTGCTATTATTCTCTGACGATTCTGTACTTCTTTTGTATCCCGACCTGATATTGGATTCTAAGATTTGTTTTGGTAAACCCTGAATACAGTATATTTTTTTAACGCGCCAGATTGATTCTGCCTTTCCGCTTCCTTTCCCAACCTTCTTTTTTTGTACTGGTAACCAGATAGTTTTCTTTGACCGTCAGACATTTTGGAAGAGGCACGCACGTAACTCAAACAATGTACACTATAAAATAATATAAAATAATAGTAAATATTTATCCTTGTTCTAAATAAGCTAAAACCATAACTAAGATAAATTATTCTCAGTCGATATAAAAAAATTTATGCACAACACAAAAATTTTCCATACCCTGTGAACATAAAGAAAGTCTAGTGTTACTACACAGTCAAAGCTTATTCGCGGAGGATACTATCCGTAAATTTGCTGCAAATACAGAAACCGTGTATACAGAATGGCAATTTCTATAGGCTTAAACGGAATACGTTCCAAGTTCACAAACAAAAAAAAAAAATGATGTTGTGGAGTGATTGTCGGCAATGCACTTATTAAACCAACTGACAAAGTTATTCACATTCACTAAAATAGTTAATGAATTTCTTTTTGTTGAGACGATTTACAAATGCAGCAATTAGAGTATCTGTAAACCGCATTCGTATATATAATAAGCATCATGGGTTATTATATATTAGCAGTTAACATTCGAAATTGAATATACTAATGGTATGTGAAGTAACTAATCGGTAATCAGCAGCTGGTAATATTATTTATTTATTAATGATTGTAAGTACTGTCCCACACCCACTAAACTACAGTATTTTCACAAGCGATCAAAGCTAGCGTATGTAATTTAACCCAACCATAACACTTACAATGCCTGTATCTAATTTGTACAACAAATCTGTGAGGCTCGGATTACGAGAAGAAATTATTATGCAAATTATTCCACTTCGATTTCCAATAACTAAGATCCATATTGATTTGGTTCATCAATTCAATAAAATAAATACTCAGCATCTCCCGCCACACTATCGATTCCATGTATTAGAGCCTAGCTGCAATTGCGAAAAACACTCCTTTTCACCGCATCTAGTAACTTGTGGGCAGTATAACGTCGGAATCAGTGCAGGTAGCCGAGGTCAGGTGTAACAGCCCCCACCTACCGCGCTTCTGTTGTGCGCTTTTGTCGTATATCCAACTAAATAACAGTTTAATCATAGATGTACTTACCTTTAGAAATTATGAAATCCTGAAGTAAATTTTATGAACTTCCACTTATCACTAATAACGTAATAGTAAGACTAATGCTGTTGTGTAATGAAACCACTTTTATAATTAGCAATAATAAGCAGTTGAGACAACAAAAGTCGAAACAGTTCTACTCGCGTGCTAAGGCCCAATTCACACAGAAGAGACGTGGCGCGGACTTGGGCTGAGACATGGCGCGGACGCGGCGCATTTTGAAGTTGCTCCTACAGAGGTGGCTGGGAACGGCGCGCCCCGTCTCTTCGAAGTCTCTAGGGGCGCACCCAAATAGCTAAGAACTAAGTTTTTAACGAACGAAAAAATCGGTATGTGGATGTTTTTTTTTAATTGGGTATTTAACAATTAATATCATTAATATTTTTCTCACACTTACAGCCGAAATGGCGCCCCTAAATTTTAGCGCCCCGGGCAAATGCCCGGTTTGCCCCCCCCCCCCCTGGAGCGGGCCCTGACACGAGTGACTATAGAGAAAAAATTAAATAAAGGCTGTCCGCAAGGATCGGTGTCTGGACCAGTGTTCTGGGACGTAACATTCGAAATGGCCATAGAAAGCATGATTGGGCAAGAGGACTCCTTGGGCTTGTTGCCTTCGTGGATGACCTTCCACTGCTGATACAAGGCGGAACAAGGGACGAAGTAGAGACTAGAAGCAGAATGGCATTAAGACATTTACAAAACTGGTGCTCCAAAGTGAAATTAACCCTTGCACCACACAAGACTCAATACATGATTCTCAGTGGCCGCCCCAAGCGAAATCCAATAATAAAAGTTAACGACGTCTCCATAAAAAGAGTTAGAACTTGTAAATACCTGGGAGTCACGCTAGACGAGCGACTAAGTTTTACTGACCATATAACGGAGGTGTGCAGTCGTGCCAAAATAGTAATGAACAAACTGATCAGTATTGGGCAAAGAAGATTTCATCTTCCAACGTCCATAATAAGGAGGTATCAAGTAGGAGGACAAAGGGGAAGCAAGGACAAAAGATCTTAAGCCGGCCACGGAAGAGACTCCACTCGTCCGCGTGACGTCACAGTTGGATGGCGGGAAATTCTAATGGAACAATGGCGGCCAAGGTCGTATGACGTCACACGTTAGTTCCTTGACCGCCGCTGGGATGGCGGCACCGGGCGGGCTTGCGCTGGACCGTTAGTTCAACGATCCGCTGGTAGATGGCAGCCCCGTTAGTTCTTTGGCTCACTGGTAGGTGGCGTTCGGTGGCAGTATTTCCGACGCGCTCGGCGTAATGTGTACAATTCCCACTCGACTGTTTGCTTATCCATTAAGCGTGACGAAATGTGTATTCCTAGCGTCCTGTTAAGCAAGCGCTGCGAAACATCTTGGCTACTATCGACACACAGTAAAATATTTTCTTCTGTTCTGTGTCGTGAAAAATACTTAAGCGTGACCCATTGCGATTTTTTTACTAAGTCCACATCAACGGATATTACGTGAACACACATCGGTAGCGTTGGGACTAGGTCGCCGGTTCGAGTCCGGCCGCGGTGTTTTTATTGAAAAAGCCGTTCCAACTCGTCAATTTCAAAATCAAAATTTTAGTTTCCATACCTAGAGAGGATACCTGCCTTGAATAAAAAAGCATAAATGTTTCCTTTTAACGTTCGATATGGGGGAAAACCGTCATAAACTCCAGATATAAATTCTATGTGTACCTGTTTTCATGAAATTATTTAGCGTTCTTGCCTCGCATTCGGGAGGACGGAGGTTCCAGGCATCCATGGTTTCCCAA